>OX381710.1:76245823-76845823 GCA_947462335.1 Harmothoe impar | reverse complement strand
GATTTTCGAATCCTAATTTAATGGTTTTGGTTCACAGGTACAAATGGGCTTGTAAATGGTATGTAAATGTCTAATTGAACAATATATGAATCACTTTCACCAAATTGATGCAACTTTAATAGTGACGCACATGGTCATGTGACATACATGGTCGAAAATACATAAATTGATCATTTTCAACCAATTTGAGTGCTATTTAGAGTATTATGTCACCATTATGTCACCATTATGTCACAATTATTATTAAGTATGAGGTAGGGGGTACATGATTCGAAAGAAAAAGGGTGCACAGGTGACCATGTACGTCACCTGACCGTTTATGGCACTTGCTGACCATGTGCATCATTTGGAATGTTTTTTTTGATACTGCATATATATGAGCAGGTTGAGTGAGTTTTACAGGCCATTTACTGCCCGCAGAATGAATATTGCATCCATGTTGATGCCAAACAATTACCTGTGATCCACAATCCAATGAAAGGTATTGCAAATTCTTTCCCCAATATCCATCTCGCCACAAAACAAGAGAGGGTTGTTTATGGTGGGTTCTCCCGCCTCCAGGCTGATATCAACTGCATGGGTGACCTATTAAATAAGGTCACCACTAAGTGGAAGTATCTAACCAACATTGCAGGTCAGTCTTTTCCACTCAAAACCAACCTTGAGATGGTCCAAACCCTGAAGGTATAGAATGGCTCCAATGACATGGAGGTTATCTCTGAGAGTCGGATCTTCCGAGGTCAGTTTCAGTATGAGTGGGTGGATATGAATGCTTGTGATGAATTGTTCAAAAGAATTGAATGTATTGATGGTGATTTAGTAGTCACGCATGTACACGTGATCCAAAATGATGGCATGGAGGTTTCTGCTTTGGTGGAAGATAACCAGTTCTGGGAGAGACTCCCTCAATATGTAAATAATGATACTGATATTGGTTCCCTGAATACTATGCAAATGTGTATGATATTGATACCCTAGTGGCGGTTGTGGAGATTGGGCCAAATTGTATGGCACCAGTTTTCAATGATTGTATAGAAGGTGTGTGTGTGTGTAGATATAAATTGTGCAGTGTGATTTGTCAGTTGAAGCCGTGTGGATTTGTGGCAGCCGTTTTGGGTTTCGGTAATTCTGTGACTATGGAGGACATTTATGTACTGACTTCAGCATACAGGGGAGCACGCATTGTGGACCATGGGTGTCTGTGTGAATATGAGTGTGAAAATTATTCATCAATTACAGGTAGAAAATTTTCCACAGAAATGCAGTAGAAGGTGTTAGGTGAACTGGAGGATGGGAAAATTAGGATCGTCAAGGACAAACCTTGGTGTGTACACTCCCTAGGGGGCGTGCCAAAATCAGATGAGCATTTGCGCCCAATTACAGACTGTTCATATGCTACAGTCTCCATCTGATTTTTTATAAATACATTATAATTCAACTTTGAGTCAAGAATGACCCCCAAATATTTATAAGTGGGTACTCTCTTCAGCTTAATATTATTTATATGTAAAACCACATTTTTAAAACATTTAACTGGACCAAAAGTCATTAACTTAGTTTTCTGTATGTTAACTGTAAGCTTGATTCTATTACACCATTTCACAAGCCTGTCTATATCAGTTTGCATGTTACAGGCAGCCACATCTTCATTTTGATGAGAACAATAAAAACAGTATCGTCAGCGAAACACTAATATTTACATCATTACTAACTTCTTCCACATCATTTATATAAATTAAGAACAGTAGCTGCCCTAAATTAGACCCTTGGGATACACCACATTTAACATCTGAAGTTTCAGAGTTTTGTCCTTTAACTTTTGTATGCTGTGTTCTATCACTTAAATAATTTGATATCCAATTTAATAATTTACCTCTAACTCCTATGTTGTTTAATTTTGATAATAAAATGTTGTGGTTAACAGTGTCAAAAGCTTTTTTTAGGTAAAAAATTGTAGCAATAGTATTAATTCCTAAATTTCTATTTGTAAGTTTTGTAGTTAAACAGCTAACAGAAGTGATGGTGGACATGTATTTGCGGTAACCAAATGGTATTTTGAAAGTAATTCATTAGATTCTAGAAAATATAAAAGATTATCATGCACAATTTTTTCTAGAATTTTCCCAGGGAGCCATTTCACCGCATCCATTATGAAATAGCAACATGCGGCACCCAAATGCGCCCCTTATACGGACCTTTTTTAAAAATAATCATTTTTCCATTTCTGAAGCATTGCCTTGTTGTGTCCGTAGGTTTAAGGCTATTTTTTTATATTTATATATGTGAATGCGGCAGTCACCTGGCTCAATTGTAAAATTGTGCAAAAACCAGTCTACATTCCGGAGAATCCCTAGGGAATTCCCTGTGTGACATCATAATATGTAGCAACATACGGAGGTAGGCTGGGGAGGGTATAAATAGGGTCCGTATGTTTGGGAAGAGACAGGGGAGATTGGGGAGAAGGGAGGTCGGGCAAGGCACTGGCAATGTCAGGGAAGGGAGAGGGGGGGGCGGGCAAGGCATATGAGTCATATTGGGGGTCCATATTATGTGGTGAAATGCCCTCCTGGTAGAGCTAAAAGTGAAATGGGTCTTTTTTTATTAGCCTGCTATCACCACCTTTTGGTATTGGAATTACCGTTGCCTCTTTCCACTCCTTTGGCACAATACCAGTATTTAAAGAACAATTAAACAAGCGTAATAATTGTTCTTTTGTATTTAAAACAAATATTTTTAACACTTTTGAATTGACCCCTTCCAGAAAACTTAGAAGTAGCTATATAAATAATATGGTCATCAATATCTTGATATCTTCTATGAAAGTTTCATGGGTGGTGATTCCTTTAAAGACCCAATCATCACTTACATTTTTTGCCAGATTTATTCCAATGTTAGTGAAATACTCATTGATATAACCTGCAGTCTCAATAGCTGGAACTATATTTTCTAAATCATCCATAATTTCAATATTTTTAGATTTAGATTTCTTGGAGGGTAACATTCTTTAAATTTCTTTCCAGAATTGTGATGGATCATTTTTATACTCTTTAGTAACTTTATTAATATGCTGTTCTCTGGTAGTATGAACATTAATATCTGACATTTTTCTGGCATCAAAAGCTGATTGTTTATCAACAGGTTGTTTTGTTTTGTATGATCTAGACAAAAGTTTATCTTTTTCTACAACTTCTTCTAATAAATCCTGTGAGACCCATTCTTGCTTAGACTTATTGGTATTAAACTCCTTGAAAGGACACATTTCATCAAGTAGATTTCTCGAATTATTTATATAAAATTCCCATGGGAAATTCACATCATTAGAATCATATAATTCTGACCGATCCGTATAAACAAAAGAGTCAATCAACTCATTAGCGTCAACATTTCATAACTCTACCAGTTAATTTTATCTTATCTTCTTTCACTCCAACATCATTCTCAATTAACCCATAAATAATGTAATGTTCACTCATGTCAAATGGGATAATATCCCCTTTGACCATATTATAATTATTTGTCAATCTGGTAATGGTATCTTTCAATAGAGAATCAAAAAGATTAATTTTAAAATTACCTAATACATATAGCCTTTTATGGCATCTCTGTGACAGTCTATTCATAATAGATTCTAACGTTTCGATGAACTTATCCACGTGGTCATTCGGTGGTCTATAAATAGAACATATTATACAAGATGTACCATTAATATCATTAATTATAAGACATTTGGTTTCAATATAACTACATGAATAATTATAGTTAGATAATGCTACTTCAGAAGCAGTAAATCTGTCATTGACGTATAGGGCTAAGCCACCTTCACCTTTGGGTAAATCATTCTAATTTTTTTCCCCATTTTCGGTCAATTCTCAACATTGTATAACCCGGCAGGTCATAGGTTGAGGTATTATCTTTTTCAGTTAGCCAAGTCTCCGTAATTGGAATGAAATTAAAATTAGTGCCAGTAAAACGTTGTTTGGTTTATAGAATTACAGAGGATTTTCAACATTTTTACACTTTTGACACATTGATTCGATAATATTATTAGAAGAGCATTCAAACACCATTGCATTTATACAAATGAATTAGTTATTCACACCATGCACATTAATGTAGCAGCAAACATTAATGTTGATGATTCCACGTCTTTGTCTTGATGTTGACCAACTTCTTACGTGTCTGCATAAATGTAGTACGTCACACAGATCCTGTCCAGGAGGCCATTTCACCGCATCCATTATAAAATAGCAACATGCGGCACCCAAATGCGTCCCTTATACGGACATTTTTTGAAAAAAAGATTTTTCCATTTCTGGACCATTGCCGTGTTGTGTCCGTATGTTTGATCTATTTTTTTACATTTCCGTATGTGACATACGGCACTCACCTGGCCCAATTGTAAAATTGTGCAAAAACCAGTCTACATTCCGAGGAACCCCTGGGGAATTCCCTCTGTGACGTCATAATATGTAACAACATACGGAGGTAGGCTGGGGAGGGTATAAATAGGGTCCGTATGTTTGGGATTGTCAAAGAACAGACAGGAGAGGTCGGACAAGAGACAGGGAAGGCACTGGGAATGTACGAGAAGAGACAGGGGAGGTCGGGATGGGGACAGGGAAGGTGGGGAGGGCACTGGGAATGTTGGGGAAGAGACAGAGGAGGTCGGATTTGGGACAGGGAAGGTCGGGGAAAACACCAGGAATGTAGTAGAAGAGACAGGGGAGGTCGGGTATGGGACAGGGAAAGTGGGGAGGGCACTGGGAATGTTGGGGAAGAGACAGGGGAGGTCGGATCTGGGACAGGGAAGGTCGGGAAAGACACTGGGAATATAGTAGAAGGGAAAGTTCAGCCATAAAACCTATAACCTATAGGCAGAGTCTGAGCTCCGTTGGGCCATTATTTACCGAGTTACAGAAGAAAAGACATTTTTTTTGTATAATTTCTATGAAACTCAATATTTTATTTTTTATTTATTTTTATTGTTAAGGTAGTAGTTGGACTTTACTTATCTATTTGTTAAAATAATTCTAGGGCCATTTTTTTACATATATATATGCACTTTAAAAACAACCGTTGTAAGGTAGGTAACACAAGAGAGGTTTATCCCCTGTGTGGATCCATGTTGGTATGTGTGTGTGAAGGACATGTACCTGTCCGTTCTCTGTCCATCCTATGGTCACCTGTCCATTCCCCTCACCTCCCCAGTCCATACCCCGACCTCCCTAGTCCATACCCCGACCTCCCCTGTCTCTTCCCCAACATTCCCAGTGCCCTCCCCACTTTCCCTGTCCCATACCCGACCTTACCTGTCTCTTCTACCACATTCCCAGTGTCTTTCCCGACCTTCCCTGTCCCATACCCGACCTCCCCTGTCTCTTCTACCACATTCCCAGTGTCTTTCCCGACCTTCCCTGTCCCAGATCCGACCTCCCACGTCTCTTCGCCAACATTCCCAGTGCCCTCCCCACCTTCCCTGTCCCTCCCCCGACCTCTCCTGTCCCTTCTCCAACTTTTCCTGTCCCAATCCCCTACTTCTCCTGTCCCTTCCCGACCTATCCTCTAGACCAAAAATAACATGCGGACCCCTTTTACAACATGCGGCCCTACATACGGCCCTTTTTCCTTCATTTTCTCAATATGTGCTGCCCCTAGACCTGCCACATTCAAGGGGAAATATACGGACCATATACGGATTTTTTGATCTCCACATTATGTGGTGAAATGGAAAAACGCCACATTTGAATACGGACCCCCCACATTTGAATACGGATCTCCACATATTATGTGGTGAAATGGAAAAACGCCATATGTCACATACGGACCCCCCATATGAGTCATACGGGGGGTCCATATTATGTGGTGAAATGCCCTCCTGGTCTTTTGACGATTATGTCAGCGCCAAGAGGATATTTATAAGTCCATGACATTTTCCTCGCCTTATAACTCAGCTACCACAGTTTATTAATATTGACCATCTTCATCAACACCTCATCCTCGACATCATCCTCACCATCTCCACCATGGCCATCATCATCACCATCATCATCACCATTGTCTCACCATCGTCTCCATATATCAGATCGAGTAGTAGTTGATTGTTTGCTTTGGGGATTGAAGCCAAGACTATTTAATAGTCAAATGTCTACAAAGTTTATCAACATATGGGTTTATTGATACCAACAGAAGCGTGATTTTTGAGAGTGATAGTATTGAATTTGCACAAATTTAAATATATGTTAATGATGAATGTCAATGTTTCAATTATTTGATTAATCAGAACTCATTTTCCAAGCATACCTGTAGTTGTTTACAATTTCATCATTTATGATTTGAGACCAAAGCAGCATTGTCTCCATGGTTGGTTCAATTCCACCCAGCAGTCGTCCATAATGTTGCTGATATTTGGAAGTGTTTTTATCAAACTCTAAAATGCTGGGGCGGGACTGTGGAGGAGGGGCAGATGTATACCCAGCCGTGAGGGTGGGGGATGGGGGGAGCACCGACTCAACCCCAGCAGGACACTGATCACGGCCCAGTCCCAGGCCATACTATTCTCAGACACATTCAGGCTCACTATACACAGTATTTCTCAGTTGCTCCAGAAGTTTTACCCTAGATCTCTTGAATTTATCTAGAATACACATGTAGTTAGGACAACATCCTTACAATTTCTTTCTAAAGTTTGGCAAAAAAATCAAAATTGCTTTATAGTTTTAGTTTTCATAGATTTCCTACCAATCTGTTAACACAAAGTCATTTTTACCATTGTTGTCAGCATCTAAATGCTACATAAATTCATAGGCATATGAAACACAGGATGTTTCATTCCATCATATATGTTTGTGATTGTCAAAACTAAAATGAATTAAATTTAAGATTATAAATGATAGGTCTTGCATGATAGCCATACATCAGGACGCTGCCATGACTCACACCCTGGGTGTCCTCCGTGATGAGGACAGCCATGGAGATAGCCATGACGCAAGAGACCGGAGTTGCCGGAAACTGTTAATACCAGTGGCAGGGTGGGGCTGGTCCAGTCTGGCTCCCATAGAGAATGTATCGAGTCAAACTGTGTCACCCTAATTAAAGGGGTACTCATATGAATTTGGTCTCATGGGATAGATGGTTGTCGAGGGATTGGATCCCTTTATCATTGGGCAGTGTGTTTTCTAATGGTTATTAAGCAAACCAGAGATAATGCATATTCTGGGTTTTAGGGGTGCCCGCACTGACCTCTGAATAGCCCTATTGATTTACCTTTGATGAATCCCTCAGGTATAAGCTAGTTAGTTAACATTTGACAGGCTATTATATCAGTGAATGCCCAGTACTTATCAGGAAGTGTGATGTCTCTTGACAAGGTTAATTGAATTTGATAAAGTTTGATTTCTCCAACTGAGTAGGTCTACATGCCATCCTTGGTTTTGTTACTATCACAACAGTCACTTGAAAATCCATAAATAGGGGCTTAATTGTCAATAAAATGTCATTGAAAGAATATTATAATATTTAACTGGATTACATAGTGAGAGATAACTGTTTCTCTTGGTGCAAATAGTTATAACAACAATGTGTCCATTCCTAAGTCATTGATAGCCAATAATGAAACCAAGTTTAGCAACACAGCATCTCATCTGTGAAGTATGTTGCAGCACACTGTTCATTCTGATTCCATTCACCCTCTGTTGTCTTTGCCTATATTGACTGGTCCATCACTATAAGAAGTTTCTGAAGATGTAGGTACTTTCTGATAATAAAATCTCATGTCGAAACTGTGGCTTTTTCATGAGTCAGATCACCAGTGTGGCTTACAGGATAGGCCCAAAGTCAGGATATGGCTCATACACAAGTATTTACAAATTATGGGTGTTGGGGGGATTAGGATAAGCCTATATTGTAGACTTTATAAGTGTGAAAAACAACAGACAATGATATCAATAGGCCTTCGCTAAACAACAATATGGCCTGAGAGAGTGGCTTCTAACAGCTGACATGCACAAGCAAGGTGAGGTGAGGTGAGGGACTCCCGTCAGTGCCACTGTGACAGCGCATATACCAGTACCCATCTTACATACCAACGTACCCCCCAAGACTGGTAAGTGATGGGAGTGGAATATGATACAATCTATCTATTCCTTTTTCGCATGGTCATACAACGGAAATTATTACCTTAATCCTTTATTGGCTTTAAAATATGCCTCTCTTAGCATCATGATGCTTGAATGAAGGCCTGGATAGTCTACCCCCCAGCGCTGCATTTATACATCAGGCCAAAAATGATTCCTCAAATTACCAAGGCTGAATTCATGCACATTGATGACCAAGGACGTAACACATTAAAGCACGTCATGGCCCTAAAGGGTCAAACATTAGGCGGACGGGGTTTACTGATTAAATAGACACATTCTTTATGATTTGTCTATATAGACAATAGTTGAATGAAGAATTGTAATGACAATTATTCTATTTGGCCTTGATAATTGTGACCTTTAGTCACAACACTTCAAGGTAAAGGTACTTCTGTACAAAACAACCAAAACTGAAAGAGATACATGTACATAGTGTGTGTGTGATAAGCTCAGTAAATCACATTTTTAGTTTAGACCTTTGAGTTATATTTAACATTAGCATTGACCAATGTCATCCTTTGACCTGTGGTCATGTATGTGTGTCTTAAGATTGAGAATAATATATGACCTATGGAACAGGTAGCCTACATATCTCATGTGCTAGACATAGCTTGAAAATAATGACCTTGTCCTTGACCTTGGGTCAAGGTCACAACTATGCTATTAGTGGTAGCCCCTAGTTTGGTGTACATTCAATTGAAAGATCTAGCAAGTATACTACATGTGCTAGCATTAGATGATACTGTCTTTAACTTAACTTAGTTTCAGTAGTGACATTGACATTTGACCTATATAAATACCATTAAACTTGACCAAGGTCATCCTCTGAGCTGTGAGGGATGAAATGTCTGTTGATGTAGGTGTGTAAAAAGATTATGAAAGATGTGTACATAAAACAGGAGTAACCAATAAGATACCAGTCGTACTAAGTGAAGATTTTGAAATTGAATTGAATATGTAAATTCCTTGTTTCTATTGTAACCCCAAGGAAAAAATTACTTTAAAGGGTTGAGCCTTGGACTCACATATGAAGTTCAATAATCAAAGTACTGGATCCCTCATAATTTGCATTTCATTAGAAATGTATCGGTGAATAATAAAGTAACTATGATTTTGACCACAATTTCTGTATTTGACCTTGAAAATAATGACATTGATGTTGGGCCAAGGTCGAAATTGTAATTTTAGGAGTAGCTCCTAATTCAGTGTACTTAAATCCCCAAAATGAAAGGGCTGACATACATATGTCATGTATGCTAGAATCAGTTAATCACCAATTTGGCTACATCTCAGTTTTAGTGGGGATCTTGATCTTTGACCTGTGGTTTTGCCTATAAAGCTACCACGCCCCAACTGCTATCACACAAGAATATGATCCCTAGACATATAGCTTTCAGAAAAATAGCATGAGTCTTTGTGCCTATAAGTTTGCACCACTTGCTTATTTCTGGTTGCTGACTCGTGCACTATAAGCCAAATGAATGTTTTTTGCATCCACATTTCCCACCTAACAGCACATAGTATATGTGTTACTATTGTGTTCCTTTTTAGAGAAAACCCAAGGGATAGACCAGAGTAAAAATGTAAGGTGAATAGGAGCAGGAAGAACAGGGAAAAGGAGGTACAATGTATGACCATATATTTGTTATATTTGTCATGAAGAGATTGTGTGGACAAAGTGATTTTGGTGGACAAAATGTGATGCTTTTCTGTGGACAAGGTGGGATTTGTGGACACTGTGAGACGGAATGCTTTGGACAAATTGTGGTTTGCCGACACATTGTGGTTGTAGGCTGTGGACAAACTGTACTTTGTGGACTTTTTGTGATGCTGAATATGGACAAACTGTATTTGTAGACACCTTGAAGTGGTAGGTTGAGAGAAAACTGTTATTAATGGACACTTTTGAAGCAAGGCTGTGGACATATTGCATTTTGTAGACACTCTGTGATGGCGGGCTGTGGACAATTTGTATTTGGTGGACTGCAGACATACTCTGATGGGGACTTTTTTCTCACATGTGGACAATATGGGGCACAACACGCAGATCTGTCAATATAATTTAGAAACAGATATATTCATGTATATAAACTCTCTAGTTATGCAGGTTTGGGGCTGAGAAAGGTCAAATCAGAAAGTTATTGATGTGTTTAAACAAGTTCAATCTATTGAAAGGTATATATCTTGGCTCTTTGGAACACTTTTTGATACATCTCTAACCCTAACTTTTTAGTTTTCATCGCCTCTCGAACTGGATGGTCCGTTTTTGGGTGACTCAGGGACCAAATAAGGTGATTATATACATTATGTCTTAAAGTACATCACAGCAACTAATAATGTTGTTTACAAACATATATCTTAAAGCATACCAAGAATGGATACCCTCAGAAAAATAGTTTTTGAGATAAAGCTCAAAGAATTTTGGAGATTTATCAAAAATTTTAAAATTTCAACCACATACTCTCATTTTACCCTAGTTCACTCAAAATGGTTCAATTAATTCTCAAAATCACTTTACAATGTCCTGAGGGTATATCCTTTAGGAAATATGGACCATCAGGATCCTTTGTGGAACCTACTTGGCACAGTACTGGCCTAAAAATCTGCTATGTCACCTTATTTTCGTTCCGGAGTCACCAGGACCAAATTAATATTGTATAAAAGTAGGTTAAATAAGTGGAGACTTCAGATTTCTGGTTTAGAGCATTAGAGCGGATGGGTAGGAAGCAGGGGCACTAAAGATGAGTTAAATGTATTGGATATTAACAATTCTGTGTGGGTTTTACTATTATCAGCCAGGCGAGTGTTTCCGGGACCAAAATAAGAAGGTGACTCCGGGACCAAAATAATACATATTTGGTCCCGAATTGTTTGGATGTTTTCTCACATATACTGGTGAAATATAATGCACTGGAGAAAATAGCCAAAACAACATAATTCGGGAGTTTGTGCTATATTATCAACTTCACTAATAACAGAAATGGCCTCTACATATCCTAATTATCAGAAAAATGTACCAAGCTTTTACAGCAGAACCAACACCCTGAACCTAGAACATGGGCCTTGGCTTATTTTTGGAGTATTTGGCCCATAGCTAGACAACACTCTAATGGACTAAACCCTTGGTGGATGGAGGGCCATCCAATTATACATTTACTTCAGTGTTCTCCAGCGTGTATACTTAGTTTCACAGGTGGATATAACTAAGGCCCCAACAGAAGATGATCTTTAAAAGGTATTGCCTTTTAAGGCAATGCTGTGTAATCTTCAGCCTAGGTGCTAGCATAGTTTACTTTAGCAAACCTAGTGTGCTGTTCAGCCCTAAGCAGGCCAAACCACTACGCTACATACATGCCCCTTTTAGGGGTCGCCTCGGTAATCAAATCTGGATTTACTCCTCGTTGTATGGGATTTCAAAGAAAACTGAAATACCAGCATTTACATGCACGTACAGAACTGCTCACAGAACAGACGAGTATTTCAGAAAACTATTTCCTTTGAGAACACTACCATTATATGATCGTAATCATTGTGAACACATATTCAATTCAAAGTCGAATGACACTTTGAACATACCTGAAGGATCAGGTGTAAGGACATTTCGGGATGGAGATATTATTGCTGCAAAGGAGTCTAACAAATCCCTAATCATTGTGAAGGGCCACAGACAGAATATCAACTACTTTATTGAATATGAAACCCAACTAAGAACCAAGGAGCTTGCTCTTGAAAGAGGGCTACAGGAATATGCTCAACGATATCTGCATGCACTGGCTAAGAGAGTATCATCAAAAAAGAATGGAAGCTTATTAGCACTGAAAAAAGGCATAGCCTATCTGAATGGTAAACCAATTGTCTTTGTGAATGTGCATGTCCGTGGGGGGGATTTTCTTAGAAATGAAATTACCCCAAGTGACACATTCTATAAAAAGTCAATGAACTATGTAAGGAAGAAATATGGAAGTAATGTTGTATTCAGTGTGGGAACAGATGATCAAAAGTGGGCAGAACACCTAATCAAAGCTGATGATGCTTATTTTACTCATAAACAGGACAAAATCAGTGACTTTGCAATAGGTCATGCATGCAATCATACAATACTGGGCTTAAGTACGTTTGCATGGTGGATGGCATTCCTGGGCCGGAGTGAAGAAGTTATCTATTTCCACCTCACGGCTAAAAAGCATGAAAAGCAAGGGCATTATTGGCCACAGAAATGGACTCCAATACCAGTTAATAGCTATGCCACCAAAGAAGACATTAAACGGTTCTGGAATGACAACAACATTAAAAAGTTCAGATGATGAAAACAGTTTATAGATGGACTTAATTAATTTCAGATCCTTACCCACACTGAAACAACTGGCATTCATATCCTGGGAAAGGACCACTAGATGAAATGAGGAGATTTAGCTTGACTGAGCCAAAAGATGGTGTATACAAGATAGCCCTCCTCCCTTTCTGAATGGGTATATCCTTAGTACAGGAACTTTTGACCTAATGGTAGTCATATCATTGCATAAATTCAAAGAAAGCTGGATTAAACAGGATTGGGTGGTTCACATATGAGGAAATCTTGTCAAAAGTCTCCATGTCTCTTGGGCCAAGCTTTTCTTCTAGAGGTGTTTAATATGAGAGGTAAATCCCCGCACAGTAATATGAAATGCTTAGAAAGCTGGTTTTGCAGGAGTTCATAGTTTATAAATCAGTCCTGGGCTTGGCCTAAAAGTTGCTGTTTTTTTATGAGAAATAAGAAACTAACATTCGTTCTTAAATTTGTCATCCCCCTCCCTTCATTATACTAGACAGTCCTCTCCCTATGTATTGGGTCTGCACTAAAATCTGACCATTTTCAATGGCCAGTGGATATAGTGTGGCTGCACAGAAATAACTCTAACCCAAGCTAGAAAAGCATATCAATATGCGCTAGGAAAATAATCAATATCATGTTAAAAACAACTAAGAATGACCTTGGTGAACTAAAAAAAATTAATTATCCTGAAAGCCTAATGTGGATGATTGAGTAAGTCTTTTGGGAAAAACATCTCTTTTGAAATACCTTACAAAAAAAAGAAGTATTACTGTTAGAGACCTTGTAGGGGACACATTCACTGACAAGTAAAAAGCTATGTATGTATTTGATTGATCTGATAAATTTGACCTAATACACCCTAATAATTCTAGTTTTGAATTTGTTCCTCAACTTTTTAATATAATTTATTCAATGTGTGCTTACGTTGGAGTGAGGCTGGAGACAGTTGGAGATTTGGTAATATTTTTTATTTTATTCAGCTAAGTTGTTTTTACAGGAAAATAAAACAGATATTGAAATATGTAACTGAGACAGGAAACTACAACAAAAAAAACTCATTACCTACTAATCTCTAGAACATATCTGATAAGAGAGATTTTGTTTAATGAAGAAACTGTTGTTTATTATATACCCAAGGCAAGGATATAAAGCAGTAGACCCTCAGTTCATTCAAACTGGTTGCCAGTGATTTACTAAATGGTAACATTAACATTGCCTACCCTAAAGCCAGGACGTGGGAAATGGTGATCATACAGCGTAAGTATGGACACCATGCGCTCAGAGCAGACCTATAAACAACATAAAAAAGAACCCCCATCCGACATATATCTCAACTCAGAAAGGTTTGGGCAAATTGATGAAGAAGAACTTTATACAGATGATGAATGGCACAAGACAATGTCAGAAATTACAAATTTGTAGCCCTAGATCAAACATGACACCCCTGGTAAGCTTCCCCGGTTCCGGTAACACCTAAGCAAGACACCTCATCCAAGAGGCAACTGGTGAGTCTGAGAAGCATATTTAAGACATCTTATAATTGCATTTAGATGTTTTGTTCTTAGCTGTTTTTGTAAGAAGGGATACAGCATTATGCCCCAATATTGATATATTAATCTATGTGGACTCACAAGGCCAAAAAGACTGGTAGTCACTGTTCTCTTGTGTACAGTGGCGGTCAGATCTAGATGGATGGACATTGATTTTGTGCAGTGAGACCTAATCAGTGTATGAATACTAAATATTGTCGTTTCACCCCAATAACCCTCCACTGTGTACATGGTACCAATAAAATATTTAGCCTGGACTGTAAACAAACACCTCTAGATTACTATGATCCAAAATAAGCATATATTTAATACTTTTACCCCCACCCTGAGGTAGAACTCCAAAAAAATGACAAATTTTCTGAGGAACTATTTGGCCCGGAAGTGGCGGATTTAGCGTGGTACAACCTTGACAGTATAAGTGCTTTTTTGGTTGCCATGGTTACCAGATAATTACTTCATAAATAGAAGCTATTTGATACCCTACGTCATAGATAAAGCCCCTAATAACAGGGTCTGTTACACTACCATCAACCTTTTGTACTCTTCCCATGTTATGCACACTAGTTATCAAATTATCAATCTCACCCTTTGTAACAGTTAATTGTGTAATGTAGTACTAAATAGGCCGTATATAAATCCATAGCCCAAGTCGAAATGCGGTCTTGCCCACTCTTTTTACCAAAATAATCCTTCAGTAACAATGACCTTTGTTTGCTGAGCTGACAATTTTATCATCCTGTATGGCTCTTCCTCTACGCTGGTTATGTATAGAGAAAGATATTACAGGGCAGGACATACAATATATCAATAAATCTTATCTAAGTCATGGGTTAGTAGCAGATTAAATGACAAAAATTTCTAGATGAAAAATCAAAACATGACTTCCTTTTCGGAGGGCGGCATGTGGGAAAATTCAGCTATAATTCAGATTAAGTATATCAGTGCAAACCCTAGGGTACTGTCATTGAATATTTTATTTTGATCTGCATCTTTCTTTTTAACAACTGCTCTCTTATATTAAAAAAATATATGCAAGTACACATTTAGAACTAAGAATCCTAGGATTTATTGTTAGAAGTTATAGCACTTTAAAATATTTCACACCATCAAAGCTCTTGTACATGGGGGGACATGTTAATGCCCCTCACTGCAAAATGAGAGGGACAGGCACAGAATACAGATTATGCAACAAAAACCCACTTGTACATGGAGTCATATAAAATCACATAATCATACTGTCATCCAATTTGTCCATTATTTTGCAGTGTACTCAATGGAAGATATAGTATAGAATAAGATAAGTAGAGAGTAATCAATAATTGTGATATATAACAGGCATGTATAGTCAGTGTGCAAACATACTAAAATCTTGTAAACCTCCCCCCTAATAACATTCCAAGTTGATTGTGTGTGAGGGGGCCTGCAGTCCTTGGCAACCATAAGAAGGGGGACAGGACCAAGTAGTATCCCACACACACTATGTATTATACCATAGGCAAGGTAATTACAAAGAATATAACATTGATGGATGTACTGAACGTCACATCACTACTTTCATGCATATCTGATATCAAACATGTGAGTATGCAACTATATTAAATTGAGATGAGTGATTTTGGATAGAAAAAGTCCGCATTCTGATTATAGTAGCTTTAAAAGTTGTAAGATCAAGATAACCTGATAATGATTTACCTCAGGATGTCCTCTAAACTGTACCCAAACAGTTGTGCATCACGAGAGCAATGTTCATACAAGGCACGTTTTTCAACATGAGTCAAATTGGATATGTGTTGTCTTGCCTCATCTAGAGTTGCATTAGTTGCATGGCCTGTGCCGAAAGCGTGAAGATGAACTTCTAATTCCTCTGATGCATGAAATACTGTCCTTAAGATATGAAGTAGATCTTTGTTAAAGGTTTCAAGTTTACCTATAAAGTCATAATTAATTATACATGGTGTACATCGCTTCTCATAGCTTGTCCAATGTGGATCTACTCTCATGCCACTTTTTGTGATCAACCAGAGAAATTCATTGAATTGGCCCTCTTTCTGCTTCATTTTATTAGCCTTTCCATGGAGAATCTTTAGTTGCTTGTTCATGGTATTTTGCATGTATATTTTGCGTAGGAATTTGTCCTTGAAAGCTGATAGCACACGAAGAAGTGGGTGGCGAACAAATATGAATTTGTAATAATTGTTAAGTCGTTCTCGTCTCTCATTGGAATTGTATGTAGAAAGAGTTTTGATTCCAAATCTAAAAGGTAAAAATGTTGTCATGGTCAAGTTGGTTATACCAGACAGGTGTCTAGTTTAGAGTGTAGCATTATACACAATTCAGGTATATTTTGCATGTTGAATTACATATATTTAACAGGTACTTGTATACTGGTAACATACATGCATATATGCTGTTTTCAGACTGGAGCTAATGTGCCCACAGGTTTACAGCCAAAGTAACTGGGCAGATATCCCTGAAAGCTTTAGAGATTTCAGTTGACATCACAACTTTGGATGTTAAAAGTTGTCACCATTTACCTCTATGATTATATTTGATAACAAATCAATAAAATTTCTAAATTTTGATTCAGCACACTCACACTTTTTGAGAAAAGAAATCCATAGACAACTTACATCTTTTGATAAGGGCTTTGATAAGGGCTTTCCCCAAGTTAAAGCTATTGGAATCACCTCAAGCGGGGATATACTTACTTTTCTAAGCGTTTAACAGTGAGCAATGTGTTGTCAGGAACATATTGCCCAGAGAGGTTGGCTATTTTCATCTTCAGTGCTGTGCTGGCTACTTTTGGTATGTAACACCACATGACCTTGTGTTTATCATCGACAAACATTGTATCATAAGAGATGGATTTACATGATTTTCTCCCTGTACAGTTTCTCGTACAGGCTTGTTGTAGCACATCTAGCCTGTTCTTTATGGGTTGTATTGATGTTGATGAGTCTAATGGTAAGCATCTAATTATTGTTTTTTGTTGATATGTGGCAACATCGGAAGTCTCTGATTCTAGAAAGAATGTGAT
Organism: Harmothoe impar; assembly: GCA_947462335.1. Lineage (NCBI taxonomy): Eukaryota > Metazoa > Annelida > Polychaeta > Phyllodocida > Polynoidae > Harmothoe > Harmothoe impar. The sequence goes on along the minus strand of OX381710.1, from coordinate 76,828,789 downwards.
ACAGGTGCATATGATACTAGTTAGGACACACCAACATGATTTTAATGGAGCAAACTAATCAAAGACCATTAGGCTTCTATGAATTGTGGTGAGCATGCTTCAGGCTAAGCCAACTTGGGCTAAGCCAACTTGGTTTCAAAGTAGGATGCCTGTTTTGGGGTGATATACGCTCAGAAGAGGGCAAAATACTTTGCCCTTGAAGAAGGACATATACATATTTCCATCCTACTACCCAAATTTGTTAGATATGATGACTCCCTTATTTTGAATATGCAGTCAGTGTTGTCTGAATGACACACAGGCCTTTGCTTGTGGTAATAGCCTGTGTTAGACTCTGTTAAGTTAAGTATAATCTAGTGTTTTCAGCACAATTCAAAATCAACTTTATATGTTATTATAAAGGTAACACTGTATATTTGCAGTTTCACAATTATCAGCAAATACACCTACTACATATATGACATATATATTCTATACCAGCATTACTGCTATTATGACTTGTGTGGAAATAATATGGTTACCGCAAGATCCACAATCATTAAAGTTCAAAGAGAGCTTTTGGCAACACTTAGAACTGGATCAATTCTAAAGCCCACATTTTTCCAAGATGGCACTAAATGCCAAAATTGATTAACCTAAATGATATCCCAATCTCAGCTTAAATAGGGTAGCCACCTTGGCCTTGAGCAAATCATATGACCAATGTGGATATTGAGCTTTTTCAAAATATAGTTCAGTAGCATTTGTAAATTACAGTTTAATATGTTAATAAGTATTTGTAGTTTGCTTATGATCTAGTGGCTGACATTAAAACTATGTGAATGATCAACATACCGTTTCCCCTTTCACCAAGGACCCATAGGAGGGTTAAAATGATGCTAGTAAAGATAATATACCTCTGAAAAAAACAGAAGCACCAATTTCAAAAATGATCCTTTGTGCAATAATTCAATCACTTGACATTGTAGCGTTAGTATGATGCACAAAAGCAGGACTGATAAATTGGTCACAGATACAGTATTTATGCATCACGATAACAAAGGAGCATGGTGCTTTATTTCACTTTTACCTTTTAACTACAAGGTTTTAACGGCAATGAATAGGATGATATAAACAAATATACCAAGGCTTCAGCCTCGGTGGTGATATTATTCTGGTATTCTTTTGGGGTTTTCTTTGAATCTATGGTTTATAACCATTCAGGGTAGTGTCTGAAAATATTAAGAAGAGCCATCCATCTTGACGGGACATGATAATTATTTTGAGAACTTTAAACCAAGACACCAACACTGGCACTATATGCTGCCTGTGTTAATAAACATTTTGGTAAGATGATACACCCCTTGTCTTTGTCATACAGGAGGACATCTGAAATATGTCATGTGTATTTTATGATTACTTTCGGTTCTCCCTGCATTTACCTGCTGAGAGCTAAATCAAGTATTTCCATTAGAAAGAAAACAAAGTTTATCAAACATACCTGAGTTATCCGTTTCATCCTGTATACTATTGGCATCTAGAACTGGATAAATGAGTTTGATCAAAATTTTCGGCCCTATTTGAAATGATTGAAAAGAAATTCGCCGAGGCCGACACACGCTCTGTCAAGATTGCTTCTATGTTTGACACTGTACATGCACGACTGTCACAAGGTGAAACCCGTGTTACAGAGTTGAAATACAGCCTGGGGCAGACTGCATGACATGTTGCAGAGAAAGGTAACTACTATTGTTGACAAAGTTGAATCCACTGAAAAGCAGTTATCTTTTACTGAGAGTAAAAACAAACGTAAAATCCTAGTGATCGAGGGGTAAAAGGAAGAGGAGGGCCAATACCTATAGACTATAACAATGATACACTTACTGTTATTGTGCTCATCCCCACACACTTTAGGTTCAAATAAGTGGCCCATGGCATCCAACTGCCCCTGTTACCCCACTTGGATTGTTGAGAAGGACACTACATGTATCATTACATATGATATGTTGCTGTTAATTGCAATCAGATAGAATACCTTAGACATGACAAGTATGATGACATCTACTCTGTAGCCCCTAGAAGGCTTAGTGTTATGGCTGTGTGTTTAAGACGCCAATGCTAGGTCTGTGTGTGCAATCCACTGACAGGTCATTACCCTGGCACAACAAAGTGCCATTAAACATTTAATATGCATAGGTCCTCTCATATTTACATTTACTTATTCCTTATATTTCCAATGCTTCCTTTACTCACCTTGATACTGGTCCATTTGTGTGCAGGCATTCACAACATGTACCTTTGAAATATTATACTGGGAGGTGGCTGGAGAGTGAGAACATGTGGGTACCTTGAGACAGATCACTCTCACATAGATAACATCACCTCCTGCAAGACAGTACTGAAAATAGGATACTTTACTAGGTATCACAGAGCTGCAGCAGGACAAGATAACATTTTTAACGCAGACTACAATAGATGGGAACAGCTTACCTGTGTATCACAGACACTGGTTTGGCCTAGAGTATAGCACCCCTCAGTCTAGGTGCATTGCATGCCATTCATGGTCTGTTAGGTTTTATTGTCACAGGAAAGGTGAATTCAATGGATGATGTACTAATAACCACTTCACACTTTATGTTGGGGCCATAACATTTTTTTGAAATCTCATTTCATAATGTAAATATTAGGTTATATGCTACCTTCAATGCTTTTCTCCTGCATAGTTATTGATACAGGCCAAAAGAAATGTATTGAACATAACTTTGTCAATTTTGCCCTTATTCATCTAAGATCTCTTAACTGATACATATGAATTTTAAATCCATGTAACTACTATTTGCTATTGGCCTTTTTCACATGCAAATTTCAAGTGTATGGGACTCCAATTTCATATAGGCTCATAGAGTATTTGAGTTATATAAATCAAATATACCAATTTAACTGCCTAGACCACAATGAATCCCTTTACTTGCAATGATGTCTGATATTCTCTGGAATTAAATATAACTACATGTACAAATTGCTAACTGTTAAAATTCATGTATATCTCCTATTGAAATGGATATCTATCTATATAACACTTATTTAATTTCAAAATATAATAATCTATGCTAACCTAAGGATTGAAATATAAACATGTACAAAGAAATCTAGATGTTCGATAACTGATCATTTAAATGAACTAGTAAGTATCACTTAACCGAGGTCCATTGCCTAAACCATTTTGAATACCTTAAACCTACAATGATGTCCGACAAATTCTTATGTCAAACCCTCTTTGAAACTATAAAGAACTATATGTAAATTTTGCACTGCTGAAATATATACACATGTACTGTTAAAATGCATATCTGTCTAATTGGCAACTATTTACTTTTGAAATATTTCAACCTATTTAGGATTAAGAGCTGAAATATAAACATGTATATACAAATCTAGATTGATAACTGATCCTTTTATAGAACTAGTCAGTATGATCAAAGCTAGATCTATTGCCTAAAGCACAAGGAATCCCTTCAACCTACAGTGATGTTCTACACTCTTTGAAATTATATAGAACTATAAACAAAGAGTGGACTGTTGACATATATATAGTTGCTGTTGAAATTCATATCCATCTATATAACAATTATTTACTGTTGAAATACATCAATCTAAATGGACTTAAGGGTTGAAATATGAACGTCTACATGAACATGTAGATTGATAACAGATCCTTTCAAATTCCTAGTCAGTATCATTTAACCTAGGTCCTTTGCCTTGACCATTTTGAATCCCTTCAAACTATGATGATGTTAAACACTCTTTGAAACTTTCTAGAACTATATGCAAATTTCGGACTGTTGAAATATATATATATATATATTTATATTCTGTTGAAATGCTTATCTTTCTAATTAGCAATTATTTAATGTTGAAATATTACGATCTATCAAGGATTAGGAACTGTAATATAAACATGTATAGAAATGGAGATTGATAATGAATTGTTTCATGGAACTAATCAGTATGATCAAAACTAGGTCCATTGCCTAGAACACAAGAAATCCATTCAACCTACAATGATGTCCTGCACTCTTTGAAATTAGATATAACTATATACAAACAGTGGACTGTTGACATATATATATATGGATGCTGTTGAAATTCATGTCTATCTATAAAACATTTTTTGAACTATCGAAATATATCAATCTACATGAACAGAATGGTTGAAATATATACATGTATATAGAATTTTAGATAGATAACTAACCTATTCATAATACTAGTTAGTATTATTAAACCTAGGTCCATTGCCTTTATCATTTTGAATCCCCTTAGCCTATAATGATGTCCCATACTCTTCGATATCAGATGGCGCTAAATGCAAATTATGGAATGTTGATATATATATATACATATACTTTTGAAATGCATCTCTTTCTTTTTGGCAATTATTCACTGTTGAAATATTTTAATCTATCTAGGATTAGGGGCAAAAATATAAACCTGTATAATCAATTATAAATTGATAACTGATCCTTTAATAGAACTAGTCAGTATGATCAAAACAAGGTCTATTGCCTAAAGCACAAGGAATCCCTTTAACCTACCATGATGTTCTGCACTTTTTAAAATTATATAGAACTATATACAAACAGGAAGGCGTTTCACCGTATGCTGATATAAAAACCAACATCCGGCCGAAAGATGCGGTCAAGATGCGGCAATTATACACCAAAAGTACTTTTTTTGTTTCAGTTGGTCCTCCGTATACCCTCCGTATCATTTTTTACAAAATATCAACATAAGGCATCCAACTTACGGCCCTCTGAAGATAAGGACATTGTCACCTGTCTCTTTTAGAAAAATGTGCAAAAACCAGTCTACATTCCGGGAAACCCCTAGGGAATTCCCTCTGTGACGTCATAATATGTAGCAACATACAGAGGTAGTCTGTGGAGGGTATAAATAAGGTCCGTATGTTGGGGGAAGAGACAGGGGAGGGACAGGAGAGGTTTGGGAAGGGACAGGAGAGGTCGGGGAAGAGACAGGAGACAGAAAAGGTCGGGAAAGGCACCTCTGTACTCTGATAGCTATTGTCTACCAGTGTTAAAACACAAGGAGTCTGTGGGCAAAGTTTCAGCTCTGTAGGGCCATTATTTACCGAGTTACAGAAGAAAATACGTTTTTGGGTATAATTTCGTTGAAAATCAATTTTTTTAATTTATCTTTTTTTGATTATAAAATTAGAAGTTGGACTTTACTTACCTATTCATTAAAACAATCCTAGAGCCATTTTTTTTACATATACATGTGCACTTTAAAAAGGGAGAAGGGAGGTGGGGAACTGTACTAGCTTACAGAATAATGGTTTAGGTCCACATGACCTCCCGCAATTGGCTTGCGATCTCCATTCCCTTATAGATATATATGAGAGGAGTTGAGGCCAGCATGACTTAGCCCCTAGGTGGCAGCACCAACACAGCCCGGAATTTGCAGTCAGTGGCTATACTAATGCTGCACATATAGGTGTAACGGTACGATGGCCTGTTTGGTCAGTAAAACATGGATCCACACAGGGGAGAAACCTCTTTTGTGTTGCCTACCATATCTGTAAAGTCCCCCTTTTTAATGTGCTATATATATATATATGTAATAAAATGGCCCTAGAACTATTTTAACGGGTAAATAAGTTAAGTCCAACTTCTACCTTCATGATAAAAGAAATTTAAAAAAATAACTTGGATTTTGGGAGAAATTACATGAAAAAGAGTCTTTTCTTCCATAACTCGGTATTTAATGGCCCTACAGAGCTGAAACTTTGCCCACAGACTCCTTGTGTATAAACGGTGGTAGACAATAGCGTACAGAGTACAGAGCTGGCTGTCGTGGTGACGAAATGGTAGTGGTGGCTCCTACCATTTCCTCATGGCCCCTACCATTTCCTCATGGCCCCTACCATTTTCTCATGGCCCCTACCATCTCCTCATGGCCCCTACTATCTCCTCACGGCCCCTACCATTTTCTCACGGCCCCTACCATCTCCTTATGGCCCCTACCATCCCCATCTCTTTATCACCATTGCAATCTGAAGTGATATGACACATACGGAGCAAAAATACCACATACGGCACACAAAAGACACATACTGCCCTAAAAAACAGGGTATATGTGCATTATTTGACATACCACCCCTCCTACCCCTCCGTATATTTTAAACTAAATGCGCCAAAGATGCGGAATTTGTGTGCTCCGCATGTTGAGCTGAAACGCAATTATGGCCGTATGTATATATATACCGCGGCCGCATCTTTTTCCGTAAGATGCGGACATGTCGAGCTGAAACGAGAAAAAAACAACATACGGACCCTCCGTATGATACGGTGAAACCCCTTCCAGTGGACTGTTGACATATATATAGTTACTGTTAAAATTCATATCCATCAATATAACAATTATTCACTGTTGAAATACATCAATCTAAATTGACTTAAGGGTTGAAATATGAACGTCTACATGAACATTTAGATTGAAAACAGATCCTTTCAAATTACTAGTCAGTATCATTTTACCTAGGTCCATTACCTAGACAATTTTGAATCCCTTCAACCTATGATAACTAACCTGTTCAAATTACTAGTTAGTATTATAAAGGCTAGGTCCATTGCCTATATCATTTTGAATCCCCTCAGCTTATAATGATGTCAAACAATAGTCGAAATTTTATAGAACTGTATGCACATATTGGACTGTTGAAATATATATATATATATAAATACTATTGAAATGTTCATCTTTCTATTTAGCAACTATTTACTGTTAAAATATTTCAATATATCTAGGATTAGGAGCTGAAATCTAAACATGTATGATGAAATCTAGGGTGATAACTCGTCCTTTCATAGCACTAGTCAATATGATCAAAGCTAGGTCTATTGCCTAAAGCACAAGGAATCCCTTCAACCTGCAATGACGTCCTGCACTCTTTGAAATTATATGGAAGTATAAACAAACTTTAGACTGTTTAGACATATATAGTTACTGTTGAAATTCATGTCATTCTATATAAAAAATTTTGAACTATTGAAATATATCAATCTACATGAACAGAATGGTTGAAATATATACATGTTAGTAGAAATTTAGATTGATAACTAACCCTTTCAAAATACTAGTTAGTATTATTAAACCTAGCTTGATTGACTAGATCATTTTGAATTCCCTCAGCTTACAATGATGTTTCATATTCTTTGAAACTATATAGAGTGTTTAAATATATATATAGTTAATGTTTTGATCCATATCTCTCTATATAATAAGTATTTACTGTTTGAATGTTTACAACTACTGAACGCAAGGATAAAAATATATACATGTTTGTTGAAATATGTTTTGATAAATGTTCCTCTCAAAGAATTAGTCAGTATCATTATACCTAAATTTATTGTTGATATATGTCAATCTCTCTAGGATTACAGGTTGAAATAACATTTACCTAGAAATCTAGATTAATAACTGATTGTTTCAGGATACTAGTCAGTATCATTAAACCTAGGTCCATTGCCTCGACCATTTTGGTTCCATTTAACTTACAAGTGTGCCCCACACTCAACTATATAGAACTATATGGAAAGGTCAATAACCTTTTATTCTAGGCCTTTTCAGAATGCAGAATTTTAATAGAAGGATATAAAATCAATAGGCTTATAGAGAATTCAAATTCATACAAATCCAAATTTGTGTATGTAGAAATATATTTCAAGCAACTAGAATTTGTGTAAGAATATTTATAATGTACCTTTGATATGTATACAGCAATTTAATTGCATATATGATCATATAAAAACAAATTTATTATGCATATATATATTCCACAGATATATATAGAATCTAGTATGTATTATATGTGGAATTAAAACTTATTTAAAACTTATTTAGAATTACATGACATCAAATTCAAATGTAGCATACACATGCTTGAACTTTTTCAAATCGAAAAGTCACATGGAATCTCATTTCTCCTAGGACTCTCCAATTTAACTTCATATACATAGTTTTTAGATCTGATATTAACGTATTATTCATAGCAGATTTCACATTGATGTAGAGTTCAACTCACATATAGACCTATATAAAATTGAAATTAAATGGCAGCGGAATTCAAACTCAACATTTAAATACTGAATATTGGACAATTGAAAGGTACACAACCCTTCCTGGAATTTAAATACTACAAAATAATTATATGAGAAGTTGGAAATTATTGATTGGCCCATGTGAGATTTGAACTTAAGCATATGTCTATTCTAGATTTGCTTCCTGGATACATGAAATCCAAATTGCATAGAGGTCTTTGTGAATGTTGGCTTCTACATGTTCATGAAATTTGAATTATACATGTATATTAATTCTGATTTCTACTTAATTACAATCTCTATATACATTAATTTTATTTCTACATATGGGCATGAATTCTATGTATTGTAGCTCAAGCCTGAACTAGGTAGAAACAACCAACTTAGTAAATAACAGGTAAGACTTCTTTATTTTGTAGGCTCTCCTTGCCCATCCCATGTAAGTCGGTTAGTATTAATTGCACCTCTGGCCTTGATAAGGTCAGCAGCTGCTCTGATTACCCATCCCTTCACAGTTGCCCTGGCCTGTATCTTCACACCTACTCTGTGACATGCATGTGCGGATTGGATCAGGGGACTGTCCACTGTCCAATGTCCAAGCTCTCCCTGCTGCCTCATTAGCTTGCATTACTTATTAAAGTGCATCTCCCTAGGACCAAACACAACCTTGTTTGCCAGCCAGGCCCATAATGAAGGCACATGTTTAAACAGGAACATCTGTGATAATCAAATTACAAAGAGAGGATATATCTTTGACAATGATGACCAGACCTTGATCCATCCAGTGTTACTTGAAAACTCATCAGGTCTGAAATCTCATGCAGGTCTTCAGAGGATATTCCCCACAACACGTGTGTAGAAACTTGTAGAGCTTTGCACTTTCAACTTTTCTGTTGAATACATGAGAACAACAGGTGGTAGGAAGAAGCAGCATAGTCAACACAAACCTTTGGAATATTTACATAATTATGCCAGAGAAAAATGAAGCATTTTAAAATTGAATAAGGCTACAATCAAATAAGCTCTCTATGACCATGCAGTAAACAATAAGCCGATTGTTTTTTCATCAGATGCATATTGAGCTGATGGATGGGAGAAAATGATCTGTGCTTGATGGATTGGTGGTAGTAATTGGCTTCTGCGGTGTTTTCATTCACCTGGGAAAGCCAGACACAGTATCTCATGAGAATCAAACATCATCCCTTGCTGAAGTGGTGGCAGTCTCTCTCTGTTACCGAGAATAAAGACGTCTCTGTGGTCTGCCATTAAACAGCCCACCAGCCCCCTCTGTACATTATTACATTATTTATACAGAGCTGTTTAAAACATCATCTTGTGGCTAAGTTGATAACAATCTATATATTATTCAAAATTGTTGGCACAATACTGCAGCAAGTTCACAAGAATGGACAGGGTCAACAGAATACCATTGCCAGGGCTTCCAGCCCTGGTAAGCCACTGGACCAGTGATGTTCAGTTTGTCGCATATGCAAGCGCATGTTTTGTATATACCCGCAAGAGAGTCAAATTAAAAATTGATATTCAAAAATCTCTGTAACACTGGAATGCTCAGAATCTTATAGATACATAGCAATAGTTTACCTTCAGTCAATTCCCCCTCTGTAGCCAAATCTCCATGGAGGGAAGGGATTTCAGAGCAGTAGGAAGACTGAGGATTAGGCAACCTATTTTAGTGGACCAAACCCTGGAGTGAAAACAAACCCATTATGGAAGCCTATGTTAGCTGTATAACTGGTATAAATGGAGTCTCTCTGTATAGTTATATACCTACACATCTACATGACCATGTAGCTATATATATCTGTATAGATATACCTCTCTCTCTCTATATATATATATATTTATATATATATATATATATATATATATATATATATATAAACTGTACATATGTATGGACGTTTCTATCAATCTATCTTAGCTAATATGAGTAATAAATCAAGGAAATGATTGAATGGGTCACCCTGACAAAAAAAAAAGTCTCATAAAAATGTTGATATTATGCATATTATTAGGTAAGTAGAGATAATAGAGATGCAGCATACATTACCGAGACAAGAATAATGTTTCAAAGCAGACCACAACAGCTTACCTGTGTATCACAGACACAGGGGTGGCCTAGAGTATAAAATACTGGCCTTCGCCCTAGGTCATTGCATGCTTTTATGGTCTGATAGGTTTTATTGTCTGAGAAATTGAGCTTTCAATGGATGCTGTACCACTAACCCCCTTAATGAAATCTTTTGAGAAGTCAGTTTTAAATGTGAATATAAGGTTATATGTTACCTTTAATGCTTTTACTCTTGAAATTTTTATTTGGTTATTGATACAGTCACAGATTGTTGATACAGCCCATTATTAATTTATTGTGAATGAAGATCATGCAAGAGATTTTACAAATGTCTTTGTTGATTTTAAACTCATACGTATAGAATAAAAATTTATGTAATCAAAATTTTGTATAGGCCTCTTTAGAATATATACAACTTTTGAATGTACAGAAATCAAATCTAATATATTCCCATATTTAGAATGATATTATTCAGAAGTTACAAATGGAATTCAAATATAGATTTTTCTTGTAGTCCTCTTCATGATGCAAATTTTATGCATACATACTGTTGACATATATATAGTTACTGTTTAAATTCATGTCTATCTATATAACAATTATTTACCATTGAAATATATCAATCTACATGAAGGTAATGGTTGAAATATATACATGTATATAGAAATTTAGATTGATAGCTAACCCTTTCAAAATACTAGTTAGTATTACTAAACCTAGCTTTATTGCCTAGAACATTTTGAATCCCCTCAGCTTATAATAATGTCCCATACTCATATAAAGCTATATGCAAATTGTGGACTGTTGCAATATATGTACACACACAATTGAAATGCATATCTTTCTATATCACAATTATTTAATGTTGACATTTTTCAATCTTTCTAGCATTAGGAGCTGAAATATGAACATGTATGAAGAAATCTAGATTAATAACTGATCCTTTCATAAACCTAGTCAGTATGATCAAAACTAAGTCTATCGCCTTGAACAAAAGGAATCCCTTAATCCTACAATGATGTCCTTCGCTCTTTATAAATTATATAGAACTATATACAAACAGTGGACTGTTGACACTTGTATATAGTTACTGTTAAATACAAGCACAGATTTGCCTATACATTTTCAGTCTAAATACAATAATTTTAAACAATAGTTACTGTTAAAATTCATATCCATCTATAAAACAATTATTTACTGTTGACATACATCAATCTATATCAACTTAAGGGTTGAAATAGGAACATCTACATGAAAATCTAGAGTGCTTCCTGATCCTTACAAATTAATCATCAGCATTATTAAACCTATGTGTATTGCCTAGACCATTTTGAATTCCTTTAACCTATAAAAAAGTCAAACACTCTTTGAAGCTTTATAGAACCATATGCAAATTTTGGACTGTTGAAATATATATACATATTCTGTTGAAATGCACATCTTTCTATTTGGCAATTATTTAATGTTGAAATATTTCAATCTATGTAGGATTAGGAGCTGAAATATGAACATGTATATGAAAATCGAGATTGATAACTGATCCTTTCATAGAACAAGTCAGTTTGATCAAAACTAGGTCTATATAACAATTATTTACTATTAAGATATATCAATCTCCATAAACATACTGGTTGTAATATATACTTGTATATAGACAATAAGATTGATAACTAACCCTTTCAAAATACTAGTCAGTATCATTAAATCTAGCTCCATTGACTAGATGGTTTTGAATCCCCTGAGCTTACAATGATGTTCCATACTCTATGAAATTATATAGAGCTATCTCCGAATTGCGGAGTGTTGAAATATACATATAGTTACTGTTTAAATTCATATCTCTCTATAGAATAAGTATCTATTGTTGCAATGTTTCTCACTACTGAACGCAAGGCTTAAAAAATAGACTTGTGTATAGAAATCTATAATGATAAATGATCCTCTCAAAGAATTAGTCAGTATCATTACTCTAGGATTATAGGTTGAAATAACATGTACCTAGAAATCTAGATTGATAACTGATTGTTTTAGGATACTAGTCAGTATTATTAAAGCTAGGTCTATTGCCTAGAGCACAAGGAATCCCTTCAACTTACAATGATGTCCTGCACTCTTTGAAATTATATAGAACTATATACAAACAGTGGACTATAGTTACTGTTGGAAGTCATGTCTTTCTATATAACAATTATTTATCATTGAGATATATCAATCTTTATTATACGATCTGGGCTCTGATCGTGCTTTTTAGGTGATATTCCCGTTCTGATATTGGTGCATACCGCACACTTGGGAAGGTGAAATCGTTCTGATATTCTGGATATCAGAACGATTCTGAATGGGGATCTGGATATCAGAACGATTCTGATTGGGGAACTGAATATCAGAACGATTCTGAATGAGGAATATCGTCAGCCATAAAATCCGAGGTTTCATGGAGACGCTACATCAAGACTTGAAGTCCGACGCGCTAACCCCCACGCCGTGGAGGCGCTGGTAGAGGTGGCGAAACAAGGAGTCTACAGGCGGATTTCCAGCCCTCTAGGACCATTATTTTTTTCTAATTTCTTTTTTACTATAAAGGTAGAAGTTGGACTTTACTTACCCATTTGTTAAAATAATTCTAGGGATTTTTTCTCATATACATATAGGCCCTTTAAACATGGTTTGTTTCCACCCAAATTCGATCCGGGGACTCCCGGTGTGTGAGGCCATCACGCTAGCGCCAATGCCTATGTGGCCACGGTACACGGGTAGGGAAACGCTGGTTATATCTTAGGCTTGCAGCGACGCGCCCCAAGCTCTCCCCCTTACAAATTCCATGTTGGACTCAGTGTTGGAGATTGAAAGCATGACATGGGCAGGCTCCACCAATCAGCGAGCAGGTTTGGTGGGATGTCAAAACAACATGGCGCTACTGGTGTTCGAGTGATATTCATTGTATAATTAGGAGGAATTTAAGGTAATTAAAGACATTTGAATGGAATAATTGTATAATAAACCTAATAATATATGAATATGACCGCACTCGGACTGTGTATAGATGAATAACAACCTCGAGGCTACGCCCCTCGGTCGTTATTCATCAATACACAACCCTCGTGCGGTCATATTCATATATTATTGGTTAAATATTATAAACATATTGGTTGAAATATATACATGTAAATATAAATTTAGATTGATAACTAACCCTTTCAAAATACTAGTTAGTATAATTAAACCTAGCTCGATTGACTAGATCATTTTGAATCCCCTCAGCTTACAATGATGTCCCACACTCTTTAAAATTATATAGAGCCATATGCAAATTGCGGAGTGTTGAAATATATGTATAGTTAATTTTTTGATTCAAATCTCTCTATATAATAAGAATTTACTGTTGCAATGTTTACAACTACTGAACGCAAGGCTTGAAATGTATACATGTTCATAGAAATATGTAATGATAAATGATCCTCTCAAAAAATTAGTCTGTATCATTATATCTAAATTTACTGTTGGAATATGTCAATCTCTCTAGGATTATAGGTTGAAATAACATTTAGCTAGAAATCTAGATTGATAACTGATCATTTCAGGATACTTGTCAGTATCATTAGACCTAGATCCATTAACCTAGACCATTTTGGATCCATTTAACTTAGAAGTATGCCCCATACTCTTTCCAACTATATAGAACTATATGCAAAGGTCAATAACCTTTTATTGTGGGCCTTTTCAGAATGCAGACATAAAATCAATAGGCTCATAGAGAATTCAAATTCATACAAATCTAAATTCATGTACATGTAGAAATATATTTCAAGCAACTAGAATTTGTGTAAGAATATTTATAATGTACCTTTGATATGTATACAGAAATTTAATTGCATATCCTTAGGAGTGCCAGTACTTTATGTCAGGGGACCCCAAGAACATACTGATGTTGAAAAAAGTTGAACATGCACTATATTTTTGTCCAGAGACAAGGCAATTACTATCAATATAACATTGTAGGATGTATTGAATCCCTAGGTTCATGCTTATTAAATATCAAACATGTGAGTATGCAATTATATTAAATTTAGATGAGTGATTTTGGACATAACAAGTCCCTATTCTGATTTTAGTAGCTTTGAAAATTGTAAGATCAAGATAACCTGGTTATAAATTACTTATGAATGTCCTCTAAACTGTACTCAATCAATTGTGCATCACAAGAGCAATGATCATACATTTTTCATCCTGATTTAAACTAGATATGTGTTGTCTTGCCTTATTTTTGATTTTGCAATGTGTGTTTATTCATCAAATGATATTTCAAAATACAACATGAATCAAAATGATGTGAGGCCGGGTTTTACATATCCCAGTCACCACATAAATAGGGACTTATGCCCATTAAACTTGTGTAATTCAAATAAACCATTATTCCCTAATAGTACAGACGTTTACATGGCAGCCACGTTAAGTGAAGCTGCATGCTTAATATAAGTATGATAAATACGGTGCGTGTGATTTTAGTATGCGCAGAAACTTAAAGTAGTTTCAATAGTCAAAGACAAGCATCAGACATATAGCTAGGCGCTCTGAGTAGACAGAGTGCTACACCTTCTGACCCCTAGGGCAGATTACAATTTGTAGGCGGGGTCTTTAAACACAGTGCATGTTAGGGCTTCTGAAATGACTAGTAGATACATAAATATATGTGCGGTTTGTAGACTGCTTCTTTACGGTTCATACAGCTGTTTTGATATATAAGTGTATATAAATATATACATGTCCATTACCATTGGGCTAGGTGGGGCACAACCAGGGCAGTCGCTGGCAGCAACGTGAGGAAGTATAGAGGGATGCTCTTATGACAGATGGGCAAGGCTAAGGTATAGTACCTAGACGCCTTGCTTCATTTAGCGCCGGACATGTTTTAGCGCCTCAGACTTAAAAGCGACTTTGTTAGCATTGAGCCTGCAGGTGGGTGGTAGGGAGTTCCACCACTCCACAGCCCTATACGATGGGCTTCTTCTGTAGCTGACCTTTATGTGTTTTGGGTAAAGCAGCTCTAGTGAGTTAGCCGCTCTGGTTTACCTAGCAGCAATATGTTGCTGTTTTAGTATTAATCCCAGCTTATCAGCATCAGCCCCTCCTGAGTATAGGTGCTTGTGCACTAACATTAGCAACTGGATGTCAAATCTGACATCAACATAATCAATATTACATTCAGTGTGAAGATCCGCAACCGGATACCTCATATTAGCTTTCATACAGACACGGAGGCCTCTATTCTGAACACGTTGCAACTTTTTTCGGAGGGTTTTGGTTAGACCATTATAAAGAAGCCCACAATACTCAATGACAGGCAATACAGTTTGTTTATATATCATGACTGAAGTGCGTTGTGGCATCATTTTACGTATTTTACTCAATAGGTAGATACGGTGGCAAGATGTGCTGATAGTCTTACTGACATGCTTATTGAAGTTCAGTTTATTATCTATTATTATACCTAGGTACTCATATTCCTGTCTGACATTGAGTGTATGGCCTCCCATTTTTATAATTGGGGGGTCATTATTGTTGCTGCTATTAAACATCACAATTTCCGTTTTATTAGTGTTGATAGTCAGTCCGCTTTTTCTAAACCATTGAAAGACTCTATTGGCATACTGTCCTTAAGATAAATAGATATTTGTTAGAGGTTTCAAGTATATCTATAAAGTCAGAATTGATAACACACGGTGTGCATCGCTTCTTTTTGCTCGTCCAATGTGGATCTACTCTCATCATACTTTTTGTGATCAACCAGAGAAATTCATTGAAATCGCCCTCTTTCTGCTTCACTTTATTAGTCTTTCCATTGAGAAACTTCAGTTGCTTATTCATGGTATTTTGCATGTATATTTTGCGTAGGAGTTTGTCCTTGAAATGCATATCTGTCTATGTAGCAATTGTTTGCCGTTGAAATATGTCAGTTTATAAAAGATTAGGTGTTGAAATATGAAAATGTTATAGACATCTAGATTGATAACTGATCCTTTCAAAGCACTAGTCAGTATTATTAAACCTAGGTCCATTGCCTACAACACAAGGAACCCCTTCAACCTACATTGATGGCCCACATTTTTTTAAATTACTTCGAACTGTATACAAACAGAGGACTGTTGACATATATATATAGTTAATGTTGAAATTCATATCTATCTATATAACAATTATGTACTGTTGAAATACATCAAGCTATATTGACTTCAGGCTTGAAATATAAACATGTACATAGAAAGCTAGATTGAAAACCGATCCTTTCAAATTACTAGTCGGTATTATTCAACTTAGGTCCATTCCCTTCACCATTTTGAATCCCTTCAACTTATAATAATGTCCAAAACTCTTTTAAATCATATAGAACTATATGCAAATCACTGACTTTTTACAAACAGTGGACTGTTGACATATATATATATAGTTACTGCTGTGATTCATATCTATATTATGTAACAGTTATTTACTGTTGAAATATATTGATCTATACAACTATTAGCGTTGAAATATGTCCATGTATATAGAAATATAGATTGATAACTGATCCTTTCAAAGAACAAGTCAGTATGATTTAGCCCATGTCCATTGCCTCGAACACAATGAATCCCTTCAACTTACAATGATGTCAAACACTCTTTGAAATTATATCAAACTATGTACAGATTGTGGACTGTTGAAATACGTATATATATATATATATGTATATTGTAGTGTCCGCTGTAATGCGGGAGGAGACAGAACTCGTCAAGAACAGTTTAACTGGAGATTGTTTATTGCCCTGGCTCTCTCTGTATATATGTATATAGACATTTAGATTGATAACTAACCATTCAAAATATTAGTTAGTATTTTTACAGCTAGGTCCATTGCCTGTATCATTTTGAATCCCCTCAGCTTATAATAATGTCCCATACTCTTCAAAAAACAGATGGCGCTATATGCAAATTGTGGATATGACTAGGTATCATGAGATAGATGCATTTCCCGTTCCTGTCCGACTTGTCAAAAATATTCTCAAATCAAACTCATAATTCTCATGCATATACTGCTACTCATGCAGTATTGTACTGCACTTTTAGTTTTTTCAATTTTATAATTTTTCAGTATTTTTTATCTCACCGAAGTGGTTCCTGTCCAGCCTGTAATACATATAGCAGACTGTATTTCCCTTTTCACATATCCTTTTCTACTATAATTATAATAGATTGTGAGGTTAACATTCTCCTTCCCATACACCTCATTTCTGTATAATATGGTTAAACAATTTTTGCATATTCAGCATTTTTTCTTTGCCTATCCCGTTCCTGTCCATTCCATCAAATTGATTGATTTTTAAGATGTTAACACATTTAATCATGACTACTATATAGAGCATATTACTTATATTGATTCCTTCTCTTACACTAAATATGTACCCTCCTATCTATTTCTATACCCTCATATGGTGTCCAACTGCCCACATTTTCCCGTTCCTGTCCGTTCCTGTCCGGCCATATCCCGTTCCTGTCCAGCCCTTCGATCAGGAATAAATTATAAACCATGTAAGAACATGATTATTTTTCTTTGAAAATCCGTTAGATAAGACTCTTGGCAATACATGTGGGTGCTTATGATTTGTTTCCCATGAACACAGTACATGAAACACCTACAGAAATCTAATATCCTGTTCCTGTCCAGCCATATCCCGTTCCTGTCCAGCCCTTTGACCAGGAATAAATTATAAACCATGTAAGAACATGATTATTTTTCTTTGAAAATCCATTAGATATGACTCTTGGCAATACATATGGGTGCTTATGATTTTGTTTTACCATGAACACAGAACATGGAACACCTACAGAACACAAATATCCCGTTCCTGTCCAGCCATATCCCGTTCCTGTCCAGCCCTTTGACTAGGAATAAATGATAAACTATGTAAGAACATGGTTATTTTTCTTTGAAAATCCTTTAGATATGACTCTTGGCAATACATGTAGGTCCTTATGATTTGTTTCCCATGACCACAGTACATGAAACACCTACAGAAAACAAATATCCCGTTCCTGTCCAGCCCTTTAACCAGGAATAAATGATAAACCATTTTAGAACATGATCATTTTTCTTTGTAAATCGGTTATATACGACTCTTGGCAATACATGTGGGTCCTTATGATTTGTTTCCAATGAACACAGTACATGAAACACCAACATAAATCAAATATCCCGTTCCTGTCCAGCCATATCCCGTTCCTGTCCAGCCCTTTGACCAGGAATAAATTATAAACCATGTAAGAACATGATTATTTTTCTTTGAAAATCCTTTAGATATGACTCTTGGCAATACATGTGGGTGCTTATGATTTGTTTTACCATGAACACAGTACCAGAAATACCTACAGAAATCAAATATCCCGTTCCTGTCCAGCAATATCCCGTTCCTGTCCAGTCCTTTGCCCAGGTATAAATGATAAACCATGTAAGAACATGATTATTTTTCTTTGTAAATCTTTTAGATATGACTCTTGGCAATACATGTGGGTGCTTATTGCATGTTTCTAAGTAAAGGTATGCCCAGTAAAAAAAAATTAGATTAGGCACTGATGAAATGTGTAAAAAAGTCACATTCTGACCAGAAGTGGGAGATAAACTGATGTTTTCAACCTTCAGTTATAATATAGTAACAATATAATATGCTGGCCAATTATAATTGTGGTGTATAAAAAATACATATTGTCTGAGGGCAATTGTTTCTGGTCGGACAGGAACGGGAAATGTGCATTTCAATTAAATAAAATGGGAGAAAAATCATTAAATAAGAGAAAAGAAAAATAAAGTGCAATGCATCATAAGGACTTATATAAGCATGGTAAATATCTAGTTGATTTGAGCAAATTAATGTAGGCCGGACAGCAACGGGAAATGCACTGATCTCATGATACATAGTCATATATATGTCACGCGCAATATCGGAATTTGCGCAGTATCGGAACTCCTACATGGTCATAAAATATATCATAAAATACATCAATATACCTCTCAAACAGAAAGGTAGGACAAGAAAAATATTTGCAAGGGGGTTGTTTTGTATCATCTGGGGCCCAGGCAGCCAAAGCTCCAATGTTTTATCACAGCAGAGGCATTTCTGCCACACTTTATTCACAGCTACATACAGGTGTGACATGCATGTGGGTTCTCCCTGACTGTTTTCACACCTCCAAAATGCAGTACAGCATCCTCAAACATCATTGAAATATATATTTATATTCTATATGTGTAGGTACAGTAAAAACAGGTAGGAATTCTGAAACTGTGCAATCTAACTATGGTTCAATTCCGGAATTGCCCTGCGCAGTTCCGGAATTGTACAGGGGCAATTCCGGAACTGTACAGATTCTGATTCTGCGCTTGACATATATACATATATTGTTGAAAGCTACTGTTAAAATTCATATCCATCTATATAACAATTATTTACTGTTGAAATACATCAATCTATATCGACTTAAGGGTTGAAATATGAACATCTATATGAACATGTAGATTGATAACAGATCCTTTCATATTACTAGTCAGTATTATTAAACCTAGGTTCATTGCCCAGACCATTTTGAAACCCTTCAACCTATAATGATTTCAAACTAAACTTAAAACTTTATAGAACTGTATGCACATTTCGGATTGTTGAAATTTATACATGTACTATTGAAATGCATATCTTTCTGTTTGGCAGCTATTTATTGTTAAAATATGTATACAGGATTTGTTTAAGTTGTGTAATTGACAGATTGAAATCAAAAGGCCCCGTATTTCGTTGAAACCCTTTATAAGGGTTTCAACGAAATATGGGGCCTTTCGATTTCAATCTGTCGGGATAAACGATCAAATACAACAAAAATACGATTTTATTTTGCTGGATATCCCACTCCCCCCACATTCCAGTAGCGCTAACGTATGTACAATGATTCAAATATCCGCCCGGCGAGTGACAGCAGACTACTCGCACGAGGACACAAACTTCGCTTCGCGTCAACTTTAAAATATGAAATACCTGAAATACAGGAGGAAATACGTTTATACAAGCCAGCACATCAAATATAAAGGTATGTAGAACCCCATGACGGTTTTATTTATAGATGACAATATTTTATGAAGTTAAAAGGACATGATGTAAATAGTCAATGTCACTGCTCAGGTACGGTGCCCGACAGAGGAGAACCCTACCACAGTCGCCCGACCTCTGAGTTGCTGTTCAATGCCTAAATCTTTATCTACAATGCTTACTAGGAGGCCAGCTTAATTAATTAATTCTAAATTATCTATAATCCCTAGTTGGGGGCAAGGTGGGGCTCATGTTAACTTGGGTGTGGTTCTGGCTAGCGGCATAATTCCCATGATGCATATGAATGTGGATCCCCCCATTAATCGTTGTATTCCCACAAAACATTCCAGAGAGGGCCGCCTGGAGGGCTGCGGCCATCTGGTTCGGTCCTCCGACGACAAGAGGTGCCGCAGCTGTCCCGAAGGAGGAAGGTGCCGCAGCTGTAGCTGAAGGTGCCGCAGCGGGCACAGGAGCCGTACGGACAGCCACAGGAGGAGCCGCCTCAGTGGGCCCGCCGACTGGAGTCACGTCCTTGACTTCCTCGACTTCCTTGACTTCCTCGACTTCCTCGACTTCCATGAAGCGGGCAGCCTTGGAAGCACGGCCGGTCTTGAGTAGGGACAAGTGGCCGGGCCTACGCTTCGCATGAAATCTCATTAATGTCCCCAAAGGATATTCCCCATGACACATCTTCAGAAACTTGTAGAGCTTGGCACTTCCAACTTTTCTGTTCAATACATGAGGACAACAGGTGGTAGGAAGAAGCGGCATAGTCAACACAAACCCTCAGAATGTTTACATAATTATGCTGGAAAAAAAGTGAAGCATTTTAAAATTGAATTAGGCTACACTAAAATAAGCTCTGTATGATCATGCAATAAACAGTAAGCTGATAGTTTATTCATCAGATGCATATTTAGTTGAGCGATGGGAGAGTATGATCGGGCTTGGATTGGTGGTAGTGACTGGCTGCTGTGGTGTTTTCATTCACCTGGGAAAGCAAGTCACCATATATCGCAAAAATCTAACATTATCCCTCGCTGAAGTTGTGGCAGTCTCTCTCTGTTACCAAGAACCAAGATGTCTCTGTGGTCTGCCAGTGTTTAGGATTAAACAGCCCACCTGTACCTCTCTGTGTACACTTTTACATTTTTTATACAAACATCTTTTTGTGGCTAAATTGATAATAATCTATAATATTCACAATTGTTAACATAATACTGCGGCAAGTTCACAAAAATGGGTGGGGTCAACATAACACCATGGCCAGGGCTGGAGAACAGAGGCACGCCACTGGACCAGTGAGCCAGTGGGCACAAAACTCAGTTCAAAGTTGACTCAATGTTGCATCAACATTGAATCAACATAGTCAACCAGTTTTCAATGTTGATTCAATGTTCTGTGCCCAAGTAATTTAAGCCATTTCTTTGAGCCTGTACTGTGAAATATATGTGGTGTATTTTAATGATACATTAGTATGGCAGTAGGTATGATAATACTATATATATATATAGATATAAATATTAATAGATGTATATATGGTGTATGTAGAAATATAACTAGATATATATACCTCAGTGGCTTACACAGATATATCTATAGAGAGATGAATATAGAGATAGAGATATAGATATATATAGAGATATTCATAGATAGAAATATGTCTATAGATCCATATATACATATATAGAGGGGAAAATGGAGATATATCTTTATCTATAGATAATTATGTGAATATATACGGATAGATTAAGATATAGATATAGACAGACATATATATACATATATATATATAATCTGACACTTAGATCCACTAGGTCTAGAGACACTTACTATCATTGTCCTGATCCCCATACACTTTAGGTTTGATTTCTTCTACTCACCTCTACTCACTTTGATACTAGTCCATTTGTGTGCAGCACACACCACATGTGTATCGAGCATAAACGTTGCAAATCTGATACTGGGAGCTATCTGGTGAGTGAGAATTTATGGGTATCTTCAGCCAGATCACTGAAATCCCGAAAGTATAGAAAACCCCATCCCCTGTAAGGCAGTATAAACAATATGCTAGGTAAGTAAATATAACAGAGCTGCAGAACACATTACCAAGACTAGAGAAATGTTTACCTTGAGACAGATTGCTCTTACCTAGATAACATCACCTCCTGCAAGACAGTATTAAAAATAGGCTACTTAACTAGATATAAGAATAGACTACAAAGGACGGGTACAGGTTACCTGTGTATCACAGACACAGGGTTGGCCTAGAGTATAGAACACCTCCTCTAGTCTAGGTACATTGCATGCTATTCATGGTCTGTTAGGTTTTATTGTTGAAGAGATTGTGATGGTGTACCACTAACGTGCCTCTACATGGGTAAAATTCGACACGTGCGACACGGCGACACGGGGGTTTTAAAAATCGACACATGCGACACGGGGGTTTTAAAAATCGACGGACACAGAAAAAAAAGGATAAAAATCGACCTGCAGACATTTTTCTCTAAGTTCTTATATACCTAAAAAATCGACACGCTGACATGGCCTATCTTGCTAAAAATCGACACGGCGACACGGTAAAAGAATCGGGTACCCATGTAGAGGCACACTAACCCCCTTAAACTTTATTTTGGGGCTATAACATAAAGGATTATGAGAAGTCAGTTGTAAATGTAAAAATTAGGTTATAAGCTATCTTCAAGGTTTTTCTATTGAATTGTTAAAATTGATACAGTCACAAATTAAATGTTTTAAACATAGCCTTGGAATATTGATCTATTCATCTAAGATCTCTCAATTGATACATATGGAATTGAAATCCATGTTACTTTTTTGAGTGCAACTTTTAAATATATGGGATCAAATTGCATAGAACAATATACAAATAATGGACTGCTGAAATATGTTAGGAGTTACTGTTGTAATGCATATCTATCTATGTAACAGTTATTCATTGTTGAAATATATCAATCTATATAGACTTAAGGGTTGAAATATATACATTTATATAGAAATCCATTTTGATGACTGATCATTTCAAAGAACTAGTCAGTACTAATTAATGAAGGTCCATCCCCTAGACCACAATGAACCCTGCTAACTTACAATAATGTCCCACACTCTTTGAGATTATATAGAACTATATATGCAAATAGTGGACTCTTGAAATAGATATATAGTTACTCTTGAAATGCACATCAATGAAATACTTAGTCAGTGTTGAGATACATCGATCTATATAGACATATATGTGTACACATGAATAAATATGTACAAGTATATAGAAATCTAGATTGATAACTGATCCTTTCAACGAGTTAATCAGTATCACTGAACCTGGTCCCACTGCCTAGAATGCTATGAATCCCTTCAACTAACAATGATGTCCCACATTCTTTGAAAATATATAGAACTATATATACAAGTAATGGAATGTTGAAATATATATATAGTTACCGTTGAAACGCATATCTATTTATGTAATAATTACTTACGGTTGAAATATATCAATTCATATAGATTTAAGGGTTAATATACATGTATACATGCTGATTGGATGATAGCCAACTTCTGTAGAAATAATGTGGAAATGATGATTTTCAACAGTAGGAAAGAAAAAAATAGCTCCCTGATAAAGAAAAAGATACAGGATCCTATCCAATTTTGGGCAGATATAAGAAAACTACTACCAGTAAAACACAGAGTACCCTGTTAACACTAAGAAACATGATTGTGCAGATCATATTAATGATTTTTTCTTAAATATTAGTCAGAGGTTTGCTCAAGATCTGCGATGATCTGCTCCCTATGTAAGCACACCACATGTTAATGCTCATTTTGAAAAATGTGATATTGTTCAACCTATTAGCTTTGGTGGTCTTATGAAACTAGTCAGAGGAATAAAAGGAAATCCATTGAACATATAAAATCACTTGTAATCAAAGATGCAATCCTAGCGATACCAGCTGTGATACACTGTATGTATAATAAGTGTCTCAGACAGTCTGTGTCTCCAGACAGGTGGAAATGTGCAACAGTTGTAAAAACAACTCTCTTGATGTTAATGATTTATGACTGATTAGTTTATTACCCATACCTGGAAAACTACTGGAAAAAATTGTATGTAATAGGCTGCAAGACCACATGGACGAGCACAATTTGTTAACACCAAGGCAGCATGGATATAGAAAAATAACACTCAACAGTCAGCCATAAGTGCTCACTTATGTAATATTATTGACAATATCATATTAGATAAACCGTCAATATCTCTTTACTTGGATTATAAAAAAGCATTTGACACAATCTCTCAATCAATATTTTGTAACCCGAAGTTTATTTTGTTGTTTCCCCATATGACCAATCCAGTCTATGATATACTACATGTCACATAACAAATGAAACTCTTGATGAGTTGTTAATGCATATTGCAATATCACAACGTTTTTAGTATGCAACTTCCCACCCTTTTCATTAAAACGGGTCACATATAGGCTTATTTTGAAAAAATGTATTCATGTAATATTCAAACATCAATTCTTCGAATTTCTATACCAAAGTGGAACGGGTAGAAATGCCATTTCTCATAGGGCTATCTACAATTTAACTTCATATACATAGTATTAAGATCAGACATGTATATAGGATTCATAGCACTATGTGGAGTTAAAATTCATGTTTTTTTAACTAAAACTAGCATGTCTAGAAGCCAAATTTCACTTTCATTATATATAGACCTATATGAAATTGGAATTTCATGGCAGTAGAATTCCAATTTATCATTTATGTGAAAGTTGAATGCTCTATATTGGACGCTTTCTGCATACATGAAATTGAAATTGCATATATAGAAATCTATATTGATAAATGATCCTCTCAAAGAACTAGTCAGTATCTTTAAACCTGAATCCATTGCCTGGACCATTTCGAATTCTTTTAAGCTATGATGATGTCCCACATTCATTGAAATTATATGGAACTATATGCAATTTGCAGATTGTAAAAAAAAATATTTTAGTTCCTCCTGCAATGCATATCTTTCTATATAACTATTATTCAATGTTGAATAACATCAATCTATATCAACTTAATGGTTGAAATTCATACATGGATCTAGAAATCTAGATTGATAACTGATTGTCTCAAAATACTGGTCAGTATTATTTAACCTTGGTTGGTCAATTGCCTACTGAAATGTTTCAATCTATTGATCTTTAACTCCTTCAACCTTAAATGATGTCCCACACTCTTTGAAATTATAAACAAATTTCGGACTGTTGAAATATAAATACAAATCCTGTTGAAATGCATATCTCTCTATACAATAATTATGTACTGTTAAAATATTTCAATCTATTTAAGATTGAGAGCTGAAAAATAAACATGTATATAGAAATCTAGATTGATAACTGATTCTTTCAAAGAGCTAGTCCGTATGATCACAACTAAGTCCATTCCCTAGAACACAAAGACTACTCAACTAGGTATCACAGAGCTGCAGAAGGACAAGAGAATTGTTTTAAAGCAGACTACAATAGATGGGGACAGCGTACCTGTGTATTACAGACACAGGGTTGGCCTAGAGTATAGCACTCTGTCTCTAGTCTAGGTGCATATTATGCCATTTATGGTCTGTTAGGTTTTATTGTCAGAGGAAATGTGATTTCAATGGATGATGTACTGCTAACCACATCACACTTTATGTTGGTGCGATAACACAAAGGATTATGATTAGAATCACTTTGAAAACTCATTTTATAGGTATAAATATTATGTTATATGCTACCTTCAATGATTTTCTCCTGAATGTTGATTTAGTTATTGATACAGGCCAAAAAAAGTATTAATACAGTTGAATTTCAAATCCATGTGACTTCTATCTGCTATAGGCCTTTTTCATGTGCACTTTCTAAATATGTGGGAACATAATTTCATATAGGCTCATAGAGTATTTGAATTGAACCTGTATATGTAGTACTCTAACTCACATATACAGAGAGAGTTAGATATATGTGGTACTCAAAGGCTAATAAAGAATGAATCAAATATACCAATTCAACTGCCTAGACAACAATGAATCCCTTTAACTTGCAATGATGTCCGATATTCTTTCAAATAACATAGAACTATATACAAATTGCTAACTGTTCAATTTATATTATATATCTCCTGTTGAAATGCATATCTATCTATATAACACTTCTTTGATTTTAAAACATAGTAATCTTTACAGACTTAAAGGTTGAAATAATATCATATACATGTACATAGAAACCTAGATTGATAACTGATCCTTTAAATGAAGTATCAGTTAAACTAGGTCCATTGCCTAAACCATTTTGAATCTCTTCAATCTACAATGATGTTCCGAAATTTCTTATGTCAAACACTCTTTGAAACTATAAAGAACTATATGCGAATTTCAGACTGTTGCAATATATATATATGAATACTGTTAAAATGCATTCTGTCTATTTGGCAATTATTTACTGCTGATGACCTAGGTCCATTGCCTACACCATTTTTGAATCCCTTCAACCTATAGATAATGATGTCCCACACTCTTAGAAATTATATTGTACTACATACAAACAGTGGTCTGTTCACATATATATAGTTACTGTTGAAATTCATATCTATCTACACAATAATTATTTACTGTTGAAATACATTAATCTATATCGAATTAAGGGTGATATATGTACATGTACATAGAAAGCTAGATCGATATAATTCATAGAACTAGTCAGTGTGATCAAAACTGGGTCCATTGCCTACACCCTTTTGAAACCCTTCAACCTATAATGATGTGGGACAGTCTTTAAAACTATATAGAACTATATGCAAAATTCAGACTTTTGAAATAGATATACATATACTGTTGAAATGCATATCTGTCTATTTGGCAATTATTTACTGTTTACACAAGGAAATCCCTACAACCTACAATGATGTCCTGCTCTGTTTGAATTTATACATTACTATATACAAACAGTGGTCTCTTAACATATATGTAGTTACTGTTGTCAATCTATTTAGGATTGAGGGATATAATACAAAGAAATATATAGAAATCTAGATTGATAACTGATTCTTTCAAAGAACTAGTCAGTACGATCCAAACTAGGTCCACTTACTAGAACACAAGAAATCCCTTCATCCTACAATGATGTCCTGCACTCTTTGAAATTATATAGAACTGTATACAAACAGTGGACTGTCGACATTCATAGCTATAATTATGTCCCATACTCTTTGAAATCATATAGAGCTAAATGCAAATTATGGACTGTTGTAATATATGTACACACACTATTAAAATGCATCTCTTTCTTTTTTGCAATTATTTACTGTTGAAATGTTTCAATCTATCTAGGATTAGGAGCTGCAATATAAACATGTATAAAGAAATCTAGATTGATAACTGATCCTTTTATTGCACCAGTCAGTATCATTGGGGACAACACGGCGACTGGCTGAAGCATGGCAAAACCACGCTCCTCCATTGACCAACGTAAACACATCGTCAAACTGACGCTATAGGACAACTTTTGGTACCAACTGACGCATGAATCTCACCCACACAACCCATGTCCGCTATCGAGACCAGACGCGAGAGCCTCACCTGCGGACATTCAAGAAGCCATCAACTCGCTTGACGCACGATTGACACTGCAAGAGGATTTTGCTGACAGGACCTACAACACCTTAAAAGGCCTTCAAACTTAATACTATTAAAGTTACCAGCACAACCCAGACTACACTGCTAAAGGACTAAAAAATTTGGGCCAGTACACAAAAAAAAACACGAATCGTTAGGATGTTTTCTCACATATAACAAATTTTGGAAAAAATTTATGCAAAGCTGGTTAGTCTGTAGGGCTATGAGCCTGAAAAGGGCCAGAAATAGCCAAACAACATGTAAGTCAGAGGTTTGAGCCATTTACACATACTGTTAAAATACATATCTGTCTATTTGGCAGTAATTTACTATTGAAATATCTCAATATATTTAGGATTAAGAGCTGAAATGTAAACATGTATATAGAAATCTAGATTGATAACTGATCCTTTCATATAATTAGTCAGTATGATCTAAACTAGGTCCATTGCCTAGAACACAAGGAAATCCTTACAGCCTACAATGATGTCCTGCTCTGTTTGAAAGTATACAGAACTATATACAAACAGTGGTCTCTTCACATATATATATATATGTATATATATATATATATATATATATATATAGTTACTGATGAAATTCATATCTATCTATACAAGATTCATTTACTGTTGAAAGATATCAATGTACATGAACATAATGCTCAAAATATAGACATGTAGTATTTTGGAGGGGTTAGTTATCAATCTACATTTCTATATATATATAGAAATGTAGTTTGATAACTAACCCTTCCAAAATACTAGTTACTATTATTAAACCTATCAAGTTTGGGCTCCGTTTGATGGCTACAGGAAATCTCTTCTGGTGGGGATTGGAGTGGTAAGTATTAGAATAAAAATGACTCTACCCCACCTAGCCTGGATCAGGAGAAGTGGAAGGAAAGATAAACGGCCGACAACCAAGGTCAATGATCATCACAGGACCCTTGACAAAGCATACTTCAAGATACCACACATTTAATTTTTTCATAAAGACTCACCATTATCAGTTATTTGGATGACATACATAACTATTCATGATTGCATTATGTACACAAAATGGCATGGATACCTGTTTGACACATATGCAGATACATTTGAAATAAAAATTCATTCATACTTGTTCATGGTTGCATCATGTACCCAGATGGTCATACATAACAACACCTTGGTAGATATACACGTACAGATTTGGTTCAGAATGAGGCCCACTCCAAACATTGTCTGGTGGGGAGCGGTGTGGTAAGTACCATATTAAAATGACTCCATCCCAACCAAGCTAGGAACAGGAGAAGTGGAACGATACTTCAGCTGCTGACAACCGAGGGCAACTATACTGAGCATAACATACTTCAAAATACCACACACTTGAATTTATCATCAAGAAACATGATGGAGAGTTCTTTGGATGACATATATATGATTATTGATGGCTGGTATATACACTCAAAGTGACATGCATAATACCACCTTGTTTGAAATGCATATGAAGTTGGTTTCTAGGTATTTTGGAAAGTACTACAGGGGCATCTATGTAGTTGTATATATTGTAAGTATATGTAGAGTAGCTGTTATGTTATCAAACCTTGGGAAAGGGTTAAAGTTACTTTATCTAGAGTTTCTCGGGGTGGGGAAGTAGCTGATATTTACCCTATGATATGATGTTGATGTTGTATGATGTTAACTGACTGCTTTCAGCTTTGCAAAGCATGGATCCTGTCTTCATTCTCATGTTTGTTTCCTATTACTACACCTTCCTTTACGTTAAACTTATCATGGATTGTCATGCCTTCATTGTTCTTGTAAAGCCCCTGCCAGTGATGTTTGTCATATCAGGGTATATCTTTATTCTGGAACCCCAGACTTTGTAACAGGTTGTAGGTAGGGTGAATCTTTGACATTTCCATTCTATTTTCCAATGTGCTTTTGAAATTTATTTCTCTTGCGAATTAAACTCTTATTATTTTAATTCATGCCCACAATTCATATAAAACATTTACTGTAGATGAGCCTTTGTCTTTAAATTAAGGCGTGATTGTACATCCTACATATCTTGTGGGGTATCACTTGATTGGCATGCACCCTGTCATCATCGTCAAGTATTAAGCTTGCCATTATTATCACATGATGGTCTTCATTATCATAATCTGTCATTTTCTCACCTGTAGTTCATAACAATCCTATAAAACCCAAAGCCACTACGGCTTTGCCGTAAAATCCTTGAATTTGTCCACTTGTTTACCTCATGCTGAAGCCAATACAAACAATACCTACCCTCTTCATAAAAAGCTCAAGCCATCCACATGTATCCAAAACAACTGCTAGCTAAGCAACAGCCATTATGCCTCTTTATCTACCTCACACTACAGAATATTGGTTGCTTATTTGTCACCATTCACATTGCTATGCTTGTTGCTAAACATAAAGTGTTCGAACAGCAATGCGGCTATATAACTATGTTACTGATTCCTCCCAGGACAGTCAAATATAACAGACATGTTGGGGATCTATACACCATGGTGTAGATGTAGTCAGAAAATTGTAAAATGATATCCCCTGGGCTATGTTGCCAAAAATTGGGGGATAATACAGTAAAATTCCATTATAATGAAGTGCGTTGGGCCAGGAAAATAGTTTGCTATAAACAAATTCCGTAGTACTGAAATAGAGCATCTTAGAGCACTTAATACTGTCAGAAAATGGGTAATTAACCCCCTATCCTATGAATGGACAACACAGGAGTAAAGATATAGATGTATACTTCATTCCTCATGATTAGGAATAAAAGTGAAGTATAGATAACCGGAAATAAATTACTTTAGGTATTTTGGGGCTACTTCTTGCAGGGTAAGCAGTATGAATAGGTTGGAAGGTGTACTGGAGGCTATAGGCGTGTAGCTGGATGCGATAACCCCCTGCTCAGATGAGATAACCCCCTGCATTCATTGCCGAATTCTTAGGGTGCAGCTGGTTCCCCTCTGACCGCGACCATTGTAATCAGTGCTCTTCTCGCCAGTACCAGCTTAAGTAATGGACACGGCCATAGGACAACCAGCTTGACCCCTGTAGCTGGCCAAGCACAGGTGTTGGGGGGGGGGGGGAATTGTCTGAACGCCCACAGCCCCTCCTGCCAGCTCAGGAAGCCTTGGTGGCGGGGGGAGTTGCTTTGAACCTGTCCTAGACTCCCCCCAGTCCCCCCCCCCCCCGCCGGCTCAAGAGGCCCTGGTGGCTGGAGAGGGGGGGAGGGGCATGTTTTGAACCTGTCTTAAACTCGCACAGCTGTTCCTGCTGGCTCAGGAAGTCCTGGTCCCAGGGGGAGTCGCTTTGAACCTGTCCTAGATGCAGCCAGCCCCTCAGAATGAGAAAATATCTATCAAATGAATAATGTATCTGTTTTTCACAAATTCCTACTATAACCCCCTAAAAAAACGAAAAAATAATATAAGGCCATAATTGGTGATTATTTGCTTCAGCATAGAGCTTTATGGGAGCGCGAAGATAACCGACAACCCCAAATTTGGATATTTTGTGACAACCAATGCCATCTCTTATGTGTTTTGATATAAGTACTTACTAAATCCTTAATACTTTAGACCATTAAGTCCATGAGCTTTTTGAGCCAGTAGAACATAAACCTGTACTATGGATACAAGTACATATGATTTTGTACAAGTTTAGGTGTCTTTATGATATAGACACATAAACCTGTACAAAATCATGTATGCCTTCATTATTATGTGTGTTGCTAGCAGTTACACAATTAGAAAAAACATTGCTTGGCAACCAAGCAACCAGTTGTCCTAGCAACAAAGCAATAAAACCATTGAATTTCCCGGGTCCATTTTAGGGGGGGTAGGTATGGTTATAATCAACCTCAGAGCCATGGAAATGTGTGTTGCTAGGCAGATAACAATTAGAATAGCTGTTGCTGGGCAACCAGCTGTCCTAGCAACAAACCAAAAGAACAATTGCATTCTTCTGGTCCATTTTAGGGGGGGTAGGTATGATTATAATCAACATCAGGAGCATGGAAATGTGTGTTGCTAGGCAGATAAACAATTACAATAGCCGTTGCTAGGCAACCAGCTTTCTTAGCAACAAACCAATAGAACCATTGAATTCCTTGGGTCCAATTTAGGGGTGGTAGGTATGACTATAAACAACCTCAGGACCATGGAAAGGTGTGTTTCTAGTCAGATAAACAATTAGAATAGCCATTACTAGGCAACCAGCTGTCCTAGCAACAAACCAATAGAACCATTGAATTCCTTGGGTCCATTCTAGGGGTGGTAGGTATGGTCATAATCAACCTCAGAGCCATGGAAATGTGTGTTGCTAGGCAGATAACAATTAGAATAGCTGTAAAATTGAGGCTCCAAATTGAGTTCAACTGGATTTACAGGTTAGGAACTCGGGCTCCAAAGGGATTGAACACTATGGACAATGTCTATGGTTGAAGCAAACGCTCATGCTTGGTATTAAAAAGCAATCAGAAGGCATCTCCCATAACATTTTTGGGTTGCCCATGTATGTATAGAAGCCATTTTCATACATCACCGCCTTTTCTGACCAACAGAAAATTTACAAGTCAGTTAACACTGATGCTTCACCTATGGTACCGGGACAAGTCTAGCTCCAGTCTTTTTTTCATAGACCCAAGCACCACCTTGAATAGGTTTAAAAGCACTTCTAGTTCCTGACAATTTTTATATCTAAATAGTCCCAAATAATGACCACTCGCCTTTTTTAAGGCTTATTATGGGGGGGGGGGGGGCAAGTCTATTTCTAGACTACCATTTTCACCCAGGAGGCCCTTCCTTGACTGCCATAAAAAAATTGACAGCTTCCACAAAGCTCCTGATGAGACTAGTGTCAAAACCGTATCCCTGTCACCCTGGAGTTTTTTTAAATTATATCCCCCCTCACTGTGTTTTAACTATTGTAACACAGTCCCTTGTCCCTGTCTGTCCACACAGACCAGAGACTAGGTCAAGTCTAGTAATCTAGATCTAGGCTTGACCCTATAGCTACCTGTTTACACGTTAGGTGACTTGTAAATCCCCCCTCCCCCACCCACCTGCCTGGTGCCTGGGGTGAGTGTGTGGGGATGTGCTTGGTGCAGGACTGAGGGCCACTGACCTGGAGCCCTATATAAGGGTCAGTGCCCCAGCTTGTCTGTCATACGGTAGAGCATGGAACTCCCAGCCTGGTGCACACTTTTATGTGAAAATACCCCTTGGGAAGAACAGATTGACTTGACAGTCTCATGCCCTAGCAGATGGCTGCCTATAGCAAGAACCAACAGGCTGAGACTGCAGGTGAGTTAAATGTATACATATATGTTAAAGAGTTGGTTTTTCTATGATGTACTTTTACATTTTAACATATTTTTGATCAGTTAGTTTCCTTCTTTAAGCTGATTGTTAAAAAAAAGGTATGGCTTACTACTTTTTAAATTTAAATTCATCAACTAGTTTTATCTATTCTTGTAGTTAAATCCTCTTGACTAATGATTTGTTGATTTGTTAAATGTTGGCCAACTCCATCAGGAGTACAGCCAGTGTTCAACTTGTTTCATATAAAATTTACTCCTCTGGTTTGCTTTGTACGTTTTAAAACCAGGATAGACTGCAGATTGGAACATAAATCTCTCAGCCATGTCATATGACCGTTTTACCAGCAACCAAAAAATATTCTTACTGAAATAAATGGAAATGGCATCACCGGTAACAACCTTCTTTTATTTATAGAGAATGTATGTTTTTTCATGTATAGGTTTATCAGTACTCTTTGTTGATTGCAGCTGACCAACATGTGTATTTTATGTAGTTATCTAAGATATAAAAGAGTGGTATGCAGACCCAAGAGAATAAGGTTGTCACCTTTTGAGAACAGCAGGCAGTAACTCTGGGTGGCAGCCCGTCAGGTTTTAAGTGTTACTTCATCTCCTGTATACAAAGTATAACATTTTCCCTGCTTTCACCTATTAGTTAGTTTTTTTCAATACTCCAATATAGTCTCTCAGCAATATCATTAAGGTATCTGGATTTGTCAAAACTTTTCTGAAAAACTAATAATTACTGTCTATTTTTTTTCTTTTTCAGAAGTATGTAATTCTAATATCGATCTCACTCTACACATTTGGAATACTTACTATAACATATGTACATCAACCACAGCATAGCACGTGTTTACATCCAAAGGATCAACCAATAATCCATGAAACTAATATCTTACACCTAGAAAATGAACAAGCCAAATCTTTAAAAAACATTTACTTTGTAAAAATATACAAGACAGGCTCCACAACAGTGTATAATTTGTTAGCAAGGTATGCCATTGAGAGAGACCTACGTTGGACTACGTACCAGATTAGACCAATAGAGGAAAGATTTGATAACTATCCCAATGCCTTAATGAGTAGGATAATTCCAATGTTCAAAAATATTTCTTCGGAAAAATATAATATAATTGCAGACCACTCCTTCTACAATGAGCAATTAGTTACACAAATACTTCAATCTCCAATTTCATATATAACTTTTCTTAGACACCCTGTTCCCCATAGCAGGTCATTCTTCTTTCATATTACTAGAAAGGAAGCAAGAAACCTTGCTAAAGACTGGGAAAACAAGTTCAAGAATGTATTTGCTGAGACATTAGGGTTTCCAAACCATCACACAGCAAATTGCACAGACAGAGACTTTAACAATCACTTTCAACACATCAAATCAAGATTTTTCTTTGGTTTAACTGATCATTTCTTGACCTCCATAATCTTGCTGCGTCGGAAATATGATTGGTACTGGGAGGACATTATCCACCTAAAACTACGAAAAAGCAAATATGAAACAGCAAACGTTGATGAAGATGATAAGGATTTGTTGAAAAAAATTTGTAATGTGTCTCAGCTAGATTGCTGCATTTACTTTGAGATAGAAAAATCTTTCAAGAAGGAAGTTAGTGCCTTGGGAAATGATCTGAAAAATGAAGTACATTCCTTTACTTCAACTCTGAATGCAGTTGAAACTTATTGTGCTAAAGTATTTGCAACCATGAAACAGGCAAGACACATTTCACCTAAGGCATGGAGTATGACTGAACTGTTCATCAACAAGACAAAATGGAGTCCTCAATTTAGTGTGTCCCCTCAAATGTGTGCACTGATGAGGGTAGAGGAAAGGGCATTTGGAAGTTACTTTTACCTCAAACAGAACAAGGATACATGTAGAACAATTAGAAAATGTCCAATTATAGATGGTAATGTTCGTGGCATGAACTGCAGTCGGTGGTGTAGGATGTCTAACCTTTTAGATGGTGTGATAAATGATCGTGCCGTATATATTTGGTCTTGATCTCACTGTATTAGTTTTCAGGTTTGAAATGATTTTATATGCCAAATCACAGGAGTATTAGAAATAAATGAAGATCCTTACCAGTTATTCTTTTTTTCATTGATTATAAGAACATAATTGGAATATATGAAGATGACATATACAGGCGATATATGAATAAGCATAAAAGATATATTTGCAGTATATACCAAAGATACAAAACACATTAATAAGGACTATCAACACATGAAGAGGAATGTAATAGAAAGACATTAAACATTCACCACAACAAGCCTTCCAAGGAGGTCAGGTTTCCACTGGAGCTACCACTGGACCTACCACTATAGATCTACCCCATAGATCTATCCACAGAATGCCACAAAAGAAGAAGGAAATGCCCAAGAAGAAAACCCCTAGAAGGTCTGCCTGGGTGAGCAAACTGAAGGCTAAGGAGTATGAGGCTGATGATGAGACTTACCAGGAGGAGGTGGTCCCCGAGGTGGACCCCACTCCCAACACTACAGAGGCCAGAATCACAGCACTGGAGGAAGATATAAAGGATAAAAGCATGAAGCTAGACCTGATTATATCCAAAAGCATTGAACCTCCAAGGAAGCCCATCCTGAAGAAGAAAAATCCCAGGGCACCATCTTCGGACGAGGAGGAGCAGGAGGAGAGGACCCCACCCCGGACCCCCAGGAGGTCCAGGGAGAAGCGAGGACACCCCACCCCGGCGAGAGGACCGGCACTGGAGGAATACCCACAGGGAGCCCAGGAGCAGGAGATCTATATCACTGGAGGAGGTACCCACACCACACAGGAGGATACCATCACCCAGGAATCTAAGATGGAGTCAGAACTAAGACGGCTTCATCGAAGACAAACTCAAACGGGAGGTCATGGCAGCCATTCTCACGACAGGTAGGGGAAATCATGCACATGACCCACTCATAAGAAATCCAATTATGAAACCCTATATGTATGTGGAAAGGCCTGGTGCCCCCACCATCAAGCAAAGGCTAGATAATAGGCATAAACTCCCAGAACTTGAATACATGACCACTATTGTAGCCCTCTTAGAGGACGACAAAAGAGAGGACCAGGAAAACAACCCCTTCATCCTGAGTCATCTACATGACATCATGTCCGACCGACTAAATGGGAGATCATGGGAAAAAATCATGGCATACTCCCAAAGGGTCTTTGATCTCATAGAAAAGGGATAAGTTTAGCTGGGCCAACAAACAGGGCATACATAATATCAGATCCCTCTGTTTGTCAGGAAACACCGAGAGGGACTATCGCACCTCTACCTCCGTACCCCCCTCGCGTAGCCATGGCAACCACCCCAGCCAGACCAAGGGAGCATACAGTATGGCCCATGGCCGGGTCACTACATGCAGAGACTTCAACTCTGTCAAAGGGTACAGCCAGGCATCAGACCATGGGGAGGGAGATAAAAAGGTGTATCACATATGCTCCCACTGCAATAGCATATCTGGAAAATGGTTATCTCATCACAACCTCACAAACTGTAACAATGCTGTGGCAGCCATGGGGGTTAGGCCTATGAACACCAAGTACAACCCACCACCCACCCAGAACCACCCACAACAACCCCAGAAAAATGTGGAAGGGGGTTTCCTGCACCAAGGGAGATGGTAGTAGCGGTGCAGTTAAGCCGAAGGATTGTTCATTTTGTGATAAAGGCATGGAATTTCTACCACAGAATCTACATATCCCAGGGAACATTTTAAGAGATAGAAGCACCCTGAGCTCCTACTGTTGGGACGTTAGCGTTGGGACGTTAGCGTTGGGACGTTAGCGTTGGGACGTTAGCGTTGGGACGTTAGCGTTGGGACATTAGCACTCCCATACAGCTAATCAGGACATCTGTTATATGTCCCGCTGCTAGCTTAGTGACTTGTGCTACTGACGCCATAAACGATCCATTCCTTAAAACACACTGTACAGATTATTTATAGGGATGCTTAATCTGCAGGCAGCCTGTGGCGGTGTTCATTGTTACCCCGTAGAGGCCAGCAAAGTCCATCCCCAATATATACAGTGATGTCAGTGGTGGTTGGACGTATCCAGTATGTCGATTTGACAGTTCTGCCATAAGTCTGCATACTATCTCCCATAGCCTAGTCCTAGCCTTTAGTCCTAGCAGAGGAGCCTCAGACTGGTTGCAAAGACATGCCATCTCTGATAAACCAAGGTGTGTGATGCACCCTTGTCAACCAAAAATTCACCACGCGTCCTTGAAATAACCAGGCTTAAGTACCAACGTTGTCCCTTTAACCCTTTAAGGGCAGCTATACTTCAGAAAAATTATTTCCAACTACCGGAGCAGTGCAGATGAAAATATTCTACTAAAACCGGCACCATAACAGATAGTGGCCTGGTACTGCATTTATGCAGTATCGGTTTTGGGGTACTAAAAACCAGTACTGCATATATGTAGTATCGGTTTTACAGTGGTACTGCATATATGCAGTATTGGCAGGGAAAGGGTTAAAGAAACACAGTCAGAGGTCAGCATCGGCTTTTCCCCTCCATCTATAGCAATCCCTTTGTTAAGGAGATATTCCCAACAGGGGTCACTCGGGGAATCTTGAATAACACTGCACTCAGAGATTGATTTTAACCAAGATTCCTCTCAGCCAGCAACTACAGATTCCTCAGGATTCCATTTGTCCCTACTGGCCCCACCTTGCAAGATGCTTACAGGTGGATCAGACCCTTCTGCCTCTTCGCTGCCTTGGTTCATGGAAGTGTTTACAACATCTACTAAACCCTTATAGGCATGGCTAACTGTTGGGGCTCCATCTTTGCCAAGAGGATGGGCCCCTTTTACTTTTCCGTCTCCTTTCCAGTTTTAGCAGCCACGGGTGCAGGGGCTTTGCAATCGCTATCCCAATGACCCATTTTCTGACAGCGCTGACACGGTTGAGGTTTTGTCTCCTTTTTCTTTCTCTTTCCCGAGCCAGAGCCAGAAGAGGAAACAGAGCCCTTTTCCAAGTGCTTCCGCAACAAAGCCTCAAACACCTTTTCCATAAGTCACTGCCGCCAGTTCCTTAGAGGCGGGCTATTTGTTCTTGGTTGCTTTTGTAGCCGCCTCCACCACCGGGGTTCCCTTGGGTGCCACTGAGCGGGATGCTGCTACTTCTCATGCCAATGTGCCTGGTCCCTGACCCCATTGACAAACCAGGAGGTTAACTCTTGGATGACAGTAGGGGTATCAGGTCTGCAACCCTGACAACACTCTGATATTAGTTCTTGCAAAGCAAATCCATACAATCTCAGATGCTTGTCTTTGTGCTGCACATGTTTGAGCAACTGCATTCGCGGGTCATGCTCCTCAATCTTCCCGATTGCCCATTCAGCTGTTTCTTCGAGTGAACTCAAAGTCTTGCCTTTCACTCTTCCGAACGCAACCAAGGCTTGCTGATTGTTCCAACAATTGCTCTCTGCAATAGCCTTGAACCGGACTTTATACTTTCGGCAGGGTGAAGTCCCTGTGAAAGGAAAAATATCAATGGCATTTTGACGGGCTGCATCTGGATGTTTCATCTCCCCAAAGAAAAAGGAGCAAATCTTTCATCCAGATCATCTGAATCCCTTGGGACGATGTCTATCCCTAGCTTTTCTATAGCCGGGTTCCTGTCATGCTTGGCCCTCTGGACAGGGGTTAAACCTGTCTAGCTCTTGGCTTAGCAACAGGAGCCGAGACCATGATCCGCTGTTGGTTCAACATCGAACGATGGGTGCATATACCCCGGCGGAGGCGTTGCCCCCCCCCCCCCCCCGTAGGTACCACCACAAACTGGGGTTTGTAAATAGCTACTTGTGGTTTGTACCATTGGTATATGGGTCACCACTGGGACTGTTGGGTGTACTTGCGATGGTTACCCCGAAGGTGTTACATTTGTGTATACCACAGGTCTAGTATTGACTAATGCTACCGCCGTCATTGATGGTGGTGCCTGTTGCGCTCAAGGAATTCAAGCTAGCAACCTCATGTTCCCCAGCTAACCTCTGTTGCACCAATTTTCAACCTCAGCTTTGTGAGCAGACAGTTCCTCTTAGAGCTCAGAGAAACCATTTCTTTTCATCAACCTCCCTAAGAAAAACATTCTTAGTTTTGGCATTGGAATCCTGTTCCCTTTGAGGCTCCTTGAAATTTGGTGGGTTCAGTTTCTTTTTCCCAATCGCCATATCAGCGATCAGAGTCGCAATCAGTTGTAAACTGGATGCTTCCTCAGCGGCTGGCTGGTTCTTGGTCCCAGAAACTTTTTCTACCACATCATGCTTTACCGACAATTTCCTAGTGACTGCACCCTCATGTGTGTAAGTAGCACAGTCGGTAAAACCAATGTGTTTGGATCCAATGAAGGGTCCACCTCGTCGGTGTCAAACCGAGGGGATTCAAACCGAGAGGCCTCACCTCCCTGTCTGAAGTTTTCTGTCCCTCAGGACAGAAGAGATTGGTGGACAGCGAGTCCACTGATCCTGCGGCTTAAGTCAAAGACACCCAAGACAGGAGATTGCCCCCTCTCCATGCCTTCGGCAAAAGCCGCTGCAATAGGATCATCTATTGCATCTTGGGAAAGGTCAAGTATGGGCACCTCCAAGGCTGCCCATCTTTCCCTCCTGACGTCTCTGCCAGTGAAGTACCGTACATTCTGTACAGCCTCCTCTCTTTCCTCAACAGGGGTTTTGCTCCCACCGCTGAAAGAGGTGACAAATTTGTACAGGTAGTCCATACATAAAAGCAAAATCTATTAGTATCACAGACGTTTCGTTCAAATGGTCACGGCACCAGTGTAGTTGGTCTAGACCATGGTGACTTCTTATTAAAGAACAACAACTAGACACAGTATGATTAAACTTTAATATACGGCGACTTTATTTAATAACGGTCAAGTATTATCTCTAAAGGATCCGTCGGTTAGAACAGACACAACAGGTGTCAGAACATGATAAGAATGATACCAGTAGGGATAAATAAACTACAGCATATCGTATAAACCCAGAGTGCAGGGAGGTGTGGGCACTCAGATATTATCTCTGTCAGAACCAACAGGTATCAAAGTGTATCAGGAATAATATAGGTAACAGATTAGAATAACTACAGCATCCCAGCTAATAAGAAAACGTTATTTTACGTCAAAATAATGTTCTAAAACTTTATATAACGTAATGCCATAGTAAGGAGGCTGAGAGAAAAGTTATAAAAAGTTATAAAATGCAGTATAACACTTTTGGTTTACTGGGATAGCTATTGCACTGAGTACAGGGGGGGTTATGCCAGCAGCATGCACCTAACCTGCCTGTAGCCGGTCGGTAGCTCGTAATGAAACCGTACATGATGAGGATGGTATATGTAACGAACCATGGTACTCATTAAGGAATGAAAAAACATGTCATGAAGAATGGTAGAACTGTCTTATGTTCAATCATAACAACAAACAAATGGATATACCACAATAACACAGCAGTCACAGATGCTACAATATTTTTGGTTTCAGAGTTTGACAGGTCCAACATCTACTAGCAGCCAAGTGTAGAGTGGGTACATTTGAACATCCCGTATTACAAACTTTAGTGTATTAAGTCCATCTTTGTATTGCTGACGGTTATGATATAATCGTTTTAACATGGCTTTCTTATTTGGTTGAAGATTCCCTTTGTCACGCTCATGCTTAATGACTCTGTACCCAGCCACTTCTGGAGGGTCTCTTATAACGGTCATATTACTGTTTTGTATCCTAAACCACATATCATCATCTTCTCCACCCCAGCCAAAATAAAGGTTTGAAAAGCCATTAACTTTTTTGAATTGTGCTGGAGTAAGGGCAGTAACACCACCAAAAATCCTCATATATTTTATTTTATAATTGTGTTTGTTGTGAAAAGCACCAAGATGCACAGGTTTATCACGGCACCGGTAAAGGTGTCTGCCATCTTCAGGAATGAAATCAACATCATGGAAGATGATACAGTCAGCACTATGGTTCTTTACAGCAAACTGATAACCAATGTTCATCAGTACAGCCTTATTGAATATCTGAGGCAGGTGTTGCTCCACTACAACAATTATGTAGTTTGTTTGTTGACCTTGAAGCATTGGATGGAGGAAGTAAAGGCAGGTGGAGAGATGAGTGTGGCGATCACGAAAAGGAATGATAATGGCAACTCTATAGCGTGCTCTGCAGTTCTCAGGTTTCCAATGCCCACCGAGCTGCACATATCTGTTGGTTGCTTCTGTCTTGTTTAGTGGGACAGGCTTTAAGTTGATCTTCACACTTGCCCCCAAAAGTGTCTCCGGTACACAGTCACACAAAGGCAACATATTGGTGACATTTATTGACAAAGACTTTTTCATCCAATCTTTCTCACATAATTCTCTTTGTTCTTTTAAATAATTGTGAATTACTTTTGATGAATTAGTTGCCCCTTGTGTTGGTTTGAAGGTATTTAGGTTTTGCTTTGTAATTAAACTGGTGACAGGTATATGGCTGTCCAATGGAGAGGTCAGAATATCAAATAGTTGAGGCTGACAGTATTGTTTCATAGTGCATATTTTCGTTTGAACTAACATTCCCAACCAAATGCAGAAAGCTAGAATGTTAACAACAAGCAGAAGGCGTATCCTGATTTTTAGCTTAAGTAGAACTTTGAACAACGTCATGACTCTACACTTGACAATTTTGAGGCACCTGATGTCCTGCAAAAAAAAGTGAAAAAATGTACATAACATATTTCAAAATAAAGAAATCCATAGTAAGTGCACATCCATCATGCTCCAAATAAAATGTTTAGGACAGGCTTTATGACCCATTTTTCAACAGAATACAGACACAGGTTTGAGACTACTCTCACTTGAAGGATTTACTTGCAATGATTCCCATACCTTGTGCAATGCCCCTTACATTATACATGTAGGTTCAAATTCAAATTGATTGCATTCTAATTTCAAAATTACAAAAATCGGTAAACGCATTGTAAGGAAGTCGATTTCCTGTTCCTACCATCGGGACACTAGACTGCTCCTGATAAAGTTTCATTGGGCCATCCTCCAAGGAAGTAACAACCTTTGATCCCTTATCTGAGCATTCCCCATTGAGGCACAACCCTCAATTAATATGTAAGTATGAAGAACATCCCTCAATGTAGATATTTTGTTCTTATCATTGTCAAGACTGAACCTGACAGGAGCTATAACTAGTGAGTGTTTTACGATTCTCTTAAATGGAGGTAATGGTGGTGACCTGGTTGGCTCTTTTCCTTTTCCTGGTGTTATTTTAGTGTTTTTCAGCTTTTCCTCCACAGCCCTTCTATCACAAAATGGCACCTGGATAAGGCCTGACACTTTTATTTTTAGAGCTTCAATTGAGACACTAAGATAGTGCACTAAATATTCTTTTTACATTCTCTCTTGAGGGGCCTATGGGTAGAAAAGCTTGGGAAAAAATTGTGAGAATGTGCTCATTTGTCACTAGCCAAGGCCCAAAAGAGTGATTTTGGAACAAAATACAAGTGTCGGACCTTTCGTCTTAAATCCTCCATTAATTAAAGAAATACCACAAATATATCAAATCTAAGCAATGTATATCAATAGAGTGTACATGTTTGTTCAATCTGGACAGTAATAGCAGGCTAATTTTGCTTCTATATATTGGGTAGGGCTTTTTTCAAGGATTAATGTAAGGTCTGACACTTTTATGTAAGGTCCAACACTTTTATACTATTTGCCCTTTAATCAGCCACAGTATAAACATACCTGCGCCTATGTTATTCTTTGTGATTTAATGTAATATGGAACACTATAGGCTATCAGAAAAATGTAAATGTTCACACCTCTTAAGGAGATCATTTGATTTCTGACCTGCCGAATTAAAAAATGCTCCCAAAATGTGATTTCCACCTAATTAGACATGGATTATATATCCTCCATGTCAATTGAGATCACCACATCCCTTTCCAAACAGCATATTCTATCAGATATATACGTTACTTCCCAGATTTAAGCGTTTTAACTGAAGTATTCCTTACAAACTTTTCACCATAGCCCTTCATATATGTGAAATGGTACTGGTGGAAGGTCTTACACTTTTATATTCAGAGCCTCAAATGACCTTCATATAAAAGCCACCAAATACCAATTGTGCTTTGAATCTTGTGGGGCCCAAGGGTACTAAAACTGGAAAAAAAGTTATGAGGATAGGCATATCATTCACTAGCCCACAACCAAAAGAGTGATTTTGGATGGCGATAAAAGTGTCGGACCTTACGTCTTTAATCCTCTATAACCCTTCCTCTACCGTACACGCATTATTGCGAGTTTACTGTACAGGACCGTACACGCATTTATGCGAGTTACTCGCCGATTTTGGGCCGATTTTGGCCGATTTTTGAGCCCCTGTGGTTTGCTTAAAAATTGGTGGAACTGCATGACTTTTTCTGACAGTGTTCTATGACATATTGTCTCCGCATATCCTAATCCATTTGTGCATACATTCATTATTTTAGAAATGCTGGGCCTCACAACTTGGATGAAATTTAACTCATTTTCAATATGATTTGAGCAACATTTTAGGCAGAAATCGTCAAAAATGTCAAACAATATTGTTTTTTAGGTGAAAAATAGTTTTGTCATTCTGAAAAAGATGGTACCAAAGGTTTTGGTCTATTTTGATTTATCATGGCCTAAATATAAGTTACCATTGCAGCATATACACTAAAATAAGCTATATTTAATTTCAAATAGGGCTCTATCTCCCTTATTGGAACACATAGGGCGATTTAGGCGATCTGACTTTCTGGTTATCCAATACTTTTCTTTTTGTCATAGATACACTTCTAGTTAGAATATCTACAAAATTCTTTCAGTTTATAAAAGGTTAGGTCATCCCCTACATCACAATAT
Source organism: Harmothoe impar (assembly GCA_947462335.1). Taxonomy (NCBI): domain Eukaryota; kingdom Metazoa; phylum Annelida; class Polychaeta; order Phyllodocida; family Polynoidae; genus Harmothoe; species Harmothoe impar. Next base: position 76,784,562 of record OX381710.1, on the reverse strand, counting down.
CCCTTTTAAATTTTGTCTGAAAAAATCTGGTCTTGGGGGAGGTGTCTTTATGTGGAATGTGGTAAAGGAAGAGATAAATCAAAAAATGCCAAACACCTATTGATTCTAAGAATGTTCATCTATAGAAACTACATGTTTGTTCAATCTGGACAGTAATAGCAGCATAACTAAGCTTCTGGAAATTGGGTAGGGCTGTTTTCATGTATTAATGTAAGGTCCGACACTTTAATATAAGGTCCGACACTTTTATATTTTTCATCTTAAAGCAGCTACAGAATTATAGTGCCTGCACCAGAAGAGATCTTTGTTATTTCAGATAAAAGGTAAGTAGTATAATTTGTATTGGAATGGGACGGTGCTTAAGTACTGTTTATTACTCATTGGACTTGCAGCCAATCTGAGGCCTCCATTTGACCGGAAGTGACCGTTGCCATGGTAACGTGACCTAGTTAGGACTCTCAGCCAATCGGAGGCCTCCATTTGACCGGAAGTGACCGTTACCATGGTAACTTGACCTAGTTAGGCTCTCAGCCAATCAGAGGCCAGCATTCTAGGTGACCTACTGACCTACTTAGCGACTCTAAACCAATCAGAGGCCAGCATTTTGGTAACCATGGTAACGTGACCTAATTAGCTACCACGTGACTCTTTTGTTTGTAAACAACGCCACGTGCTACGTGACATGTCACGTGACGTGTTTATTTGTAAACAAACATGACCAAATTATGGGATTAGTGAGAGCATGTGACTCTATTTTTTATTTTTATTTTTTGTTTGTAAACATGTCGACAATGAGCTGATTAGTTTTAAAAATAACTTATGTATGAAAATAAAAACACAACAAAATAACTTATTTTCATTTTCTTTTATTCACATTTCAATTTTTTTTTTTTTCACACACAAGTTTATGTCTTTTTCTTCTTGTTCTTCGATTTGCAACCCAACAGACCGCAAAGCCGCGCTTTGCCTCTCTCACACCTACCACTCTTGTTTTCCAACATACATTGCACCACTTTGGATAAATCCAGCACCATTTCGGCAAGGCAGAGAACCTTTGCTTGCATGAAACGACCACCATCGCAACACCCCGCTTCTGTCACAACATCAGCATCGCCAGCCTCTGACTCACTGTCCGGTCGCTCAGCTTTGGATTTTTGCTCATTTGCATGACGCATTTCTTCGGGTTTCTTGTTCGACATGCTTCAATTAGGAAATGAACGCAATGAGGTACACAGGTGTCAGCAGAGGTGTCTTGGAGTTGAACACGTTTTTTTTGCCACTTGAACGGAGCAGAGCGGTTCAGGAAGGACAAGAACTCCCCACTCAGCGGCGGTAAGCCGAAGGAATCAAAGTAGTACACTTCACCAGTCCTCGACACGTAAAACGCCACCCAATGCTGACCTGGTAAATGTTGAAAATCTGTGTTGCTCACGAAACAAGTGTTCTTGATAGGGTGCTTCAGAATAGTGTCACAAGAGAAAACACCTAGGAAACAATGTTTTGTGTGAACGTTTTCCTTCAACACTCTACTTATTTCAAGCGTATTCATACGCTACCACCGTCACAGCGTCTTCAGTTCATGTGGTAGTCGGTGATGGGATGGCGATCTCGTGTCAGCTCGACGAAGTTGTCGTACACCAAGTAGAGTTGCACCGTTGTGGTCTTCACTAAGGACGTGCAGAAACTGACCTCCACTCTCAGCTGACCCGCCCTTATAAGGTTGACGCGACACCCGTCCTGCGACCTGTCCGGGGTTAGATCGAGGGTGAACACGGTGTAACCGTTCAGGAAATCGTTGTATGAAATACCACAGGAGCGTGCGCCCTCGTACATCCCCGTTTCCGTGTGTAGTGCCAGGTACTCTCTCACGGCCGCCTTTTTCTTAAAGTCGGGGACTTAGGCGTCGTTCGGCACCTTCTGATCGTTCACTATCACTTGAAGCGAGCTGATGTCGTAATACTGCATCTCGAAAGGGTTCTTCAGGTAATTACCGTTGAAGGCGTCGTGGTCCAGGAAGCAAATCATCATCGACTTGGGTAGCTGGCCTGCTGTTTCCTCCAGGGATGGCGTACGTCGTCACCTCCACTCTGTTGACCGGGTAGTCGAAGGGTCCATGTTCTATGACAGCTCTTTCGTGCATTTCCGCCACAGAATCCGCTACCAGCACTCATCGCACGAAGAGCTTCGCTTTGTAGATCTTGAATTTGAAGCCTGCGTCAGCGGCGCACATCAGATAAAAAGAGGGGGCCGCCTGTTTGAGAGTGAGATTGATTTCCGTCTCTCCAACGATCAACTTCGGTTGATGAGCTAGGTCAAAGTAGAGTCGCGCCATCAGCGAAAAGCGACCTTTGGCGATTAGCTTTCGGCGCTCAGTGTATCCCACATTCTCATCAGTTAACTTGTGAAAGTGACCAGGTGTATCTTGATGCCAACCCTGGACGCTCATGATACTGTCCTTCACGTTTTATTGTAGTTGAGTAACCCTTCCAGGTAAGCCAAGTAAGGATAGGTCTCGGTGTTACCAGACACTTTGAAACCACCGATGGAGACTTGGACATCTTTGAAGAGCGAGTGAGCCAAGTTGTTCACCGGAGCCACTACGTCGGCAGCCACTAGCGGTTCGCCGCTCGCTTTCGTCACCTCGCATTCTAGATGGTGTGTAGGTCCAGCTCAGAGAGCGCGCACTCGTTACTGCTTTCGTGTACGTAAGCCATTATGCTCTCTCTTCACGCCGATGATGGACTGACGTGGACGTCCTCTAGGTCCGTCTGTCTACCGGTCGAAGATGTCCCCTCTGTGCCTGTTGCAAGAGCCACTACCCGTCTGAGGAGGGCGTCAACGTCACTTGGCGTTCCCCGCTTTCTTCTTCGTAGGTGTGGTGGTGTTTGTTTTTCCTCCAGAGAAGGCCATACTTGCCAACCTCTTGAGAGCGCCTACTCCTAGCTCTTTCACGCTGTTCTTCAAAGTCCGCCCCTCCATCACATCTTTAGCTACGCCCACGCCTGCGTTGAAGAGAGTTTCGCCTACTTTCTTCAACAGAGGAGTAGCCGAGCGCATCAACCCTAATAGAGCACCACCGAAACCGTGACCGCTCTGGAAAGAGCGCCCGCTGTACACATTGATGCCCTTGCCCAGCTGCGCGTTGTAGTAATCGCTGTACCCTTGACCGGAAAGTACGGAACGCGTTGACGTATCTTTTTTTTTCTAACGCCCAACAGGTCTCAGATGAAGTGTGATGGTCACCTCGCCCCTACTGAATGGTATGGGACGCCCGGATCTGTCTCTTAAGTAGACGCCGACCTCGTCCAACCTCTTGGATTTCAAGGGGAAACAATCCAAATGTGGAAAACTGATAGCCGTCATCCCACGTCGATTCTTTCCAGTCCTGTCCACCGCGACGCAGCGTAACAGAGGCACTTGCATGTCACCCACACGTCTCTTCTGAATGATGTCGCTGTACACGTACACAGAGTACACGTCTCGGAAGGGGTCCATCATGTAGATGCCGGTGGTTGTTGCATCGAAATGAGTATTTGCCCCGAAGTCTAGAATGTCCACCAGATGGTCCGTGAGGAGGACGCAAGTGTGTCTCGGTGGGTGGACAGTGACGCGTCTCGTCAGCGAGTCGTACGAGAAGATGGATCTGTTGAGGATCAGGAAGCTATTACCCACTAGTCTATCTGTCATGATCTTATTCAAGCGCTGGACGAATTGGGCGTTGTTTCTGGTGAAAATAGGAGGTACAGGGAACATGTTTGGCAGAAAGGAGGGCACATTCATTTTCTGCTCCATGCGTTCAACCATACTTTTCGCCTGGGTGCTCGTTTCTTCTTGCTTGCGGGACGGGGACAGGAACTGCTTGTATACGATGTTCGTCTGTTTCAAGTCGACGTCTCTTTTGAACCTTTTTCTTCCTCATTTCACTCGCTGCTCTTGAGCCGTGTCCGGCGTCTTTTCCATGACATAACGTGCCTCTGTCTCATTAAGCGGGTTAGCGCTCAAGATCAACTTCTTCAGACCAATCAGCTGGTTCACTTTCTTCCAGTCTACATGGGGGGCGTCTTTCTTGCTGTGTCCCTTCTCATCGAAAACTCTCTTCGCCTCAGCCAGTGAACCCTTCGTGCGCAGAGGAACAACCATGATCATATCGTGGTCTTGCACATTGCTCCATTCTGTGGGGAGGATGATCTCACTCAGAGCCGCTTCGTATGGTTTGGTCAGAAGGAGAGGCGAGTAGAAGTGAGTTTGGAAAGACGTCAAGCTGTTGTCAGGGTAATACTCTATAGAGCTGTTGCTAGGTAGGGTGATGTTAATTTTTTCTACGTGATGTTTTTGACAGGGATTCACTCGTTGAACTTGTCGTCGTAACCTTTCCAACGCACGAAAGCTAGCTCTTTGCCGTCCACGGTCTTGCGACGCAGCACCTCGTCTATCAGGTAAGTCTTGTCGTAATGAGTCTCGTAGACCTTCTGAACTTCCTCGGGGTAGAACACACCTATATCTCCTCACCGCTGTCGTCTTCTAGCTCGAACCCTCTGCTTTCCAAAGTTTTAGCAACATTCATCACTTCCTCGCGCCAGTTTCCCTCGTACCCTTTGTCAAAGGCACCTTTAGTTCTCAACATCCGCACTCTGTCACCCGTAGCGATGACGTCGGCGGTGGACGTCTTTTTTTTTTCCATATTTCATCGATTTGTTTGTTAGTGGGGACAGCCATTCCCAGCCTATCTTTTCCTGGCTGTAATCAACTCACCAATTCCCCATGTGCACTTCTCTTAGAGAGAGAGGGAGGGAGGGAGGGAGGGAGAGGGAGGGAGAGAAGAAAGGAAGGAGGGAAGAAAATGTGCCTGAAGATTAAAGGAATAGGTATGGATCATAGACAAGGGAGGGATTAAAGGCTATGTATGTAGGATAGACAGTGGGAGGTATGGACAGGATATAGATGGAGAGGATATGGGATAAGGTGAGAGTAGTAAGTCAGTATCCTACACATTTTGATTCAATTGTTCTTTAGAACAGTAGGTATCATTACAATTCTATTGATTTATTGTAGTAGACATCACTATAAATGTGGCAAATTTAAGGTCATACAATGCTCTTTTACTCACAGTCAGCTCCCTTGGGAGCATGCTCAAGAATAATTACAATAGGGCAGGCATTGAGTCCGGCTGACCTTGGATTGGAAAGGACATTGGAACTATATAAATGGTTGGTTACTAGCCCTTGGTTAACTCTCCTATGACATATCGCAGTGAGGGCTTTTTGTAAGGGTTCACCTACAGAACAGAAATGTACTCTAGGTATTTTCCAATCCTGCTACAGGACAACTGACAGCATCTTATCAACTATATCTCACATATTATCTCTGTTCTATTAATACTGTGATGCATAATAGGCACATTACATATACCTAACTGTAATATCTATTAATTCTAAGCATTGGCATAGGCCTTATGAGAATAAACAGTGGCAGAAAATCAAAAACATTCCTGGTTATCCTATGCTAGTATAGAACCAATATGTTTCATGGTCTGCATTAGCGTTTACTAATGGATATGACCAATTACCTTAGTGTAGAGCTAGTAGATAATGTTGATCTCAAAGGGGGGATATCAATGCCACCCTGGAAGACTAGTTTCTAGTGTCCATTCTAGACCCCTGACAGTGGGCTTTTGTGCCCCCCATAGAATGGCCAAAATTGGCTATATAGAGCTCCCATTATCTGTATACAGTGAGATATTGGTTTTACATTCTGGTATTCCTTTCATTTTGTAATAAACAGCTAGACGTGGGATGACATTGCCATGAGGCTTTTAAAAATGAGAAGAAATGCATATGGGGACGGATGAGAGGAGGTGGCATGGCATAGAAGTAGTAATACTGCTTAGTGTTTGTGTCCTATGTTTGTTTTGTATTTTAGTTATTACTATACTATTGCTTGAATGATCACCCGATCGATTACAATTTATAGGCCACCATGCCCTGCAGTGATACTGACATTCCTATACTAATATGATTTTCCTGAGGGAATGTCAAATTATAATCTTATATTATATGATACATGGGCTCCCAGGCTTAATTTATGTCCCCTATAGACTCCCTTTCTGGATCCACTCCTCTATCTCCAATTACAACCCATATCTCGTTATGAATAGAAAAAGTTGCACCTTATGAGCAAAATATTAAAAAGAAATATTACCAACTTGTAACAAGTAATAACTTGTCCAAGCTGTCAGGATACTACAATACTAGGTGTCATTTTAGCAGGTATAAAAATAATTGAAATTAAGCATGTAACTATGCAAATGTGTGTTGCTAGAGGGATATACAGAAAGTAAAATTGTTACTAGGTCACTAATTCTCTTGGCAACAAATGATATCCTTGGAATCTTTAGGCTCACTTCAGCGGGGCTACACATTATTTATAATGTGTGTCGGTAGGTAGATAACAGTACGCTTCAGTGTAATGAATGGTGTCACTTTACTGGGGGTAGATATCATTAATATAGACTTACTGGTTTATTGACCCCAGCCCCTGCCCCCTGTCTGGGCTTGTATGTATAGGCCTTCTAGTATACTAGCCTTTATGCTGGAAAGTCAGGGATTACTGACTATGGGAGGGAATAAGTTTAGTCTCTACTGCTTTTCCCTTAATCATGCTGAAAGCAATTATCTTACATATTAACATTTTTCCTGTGATTATTAGAAAATAGAAAGGTGATAATCAAATTATAACTTAAGTAGATTATCTCAGAATCATTCACGGATGCATAATGCCTGCAGTATACTTAGTGAAGCCATATATCTACTCCAACTCGGGCAGCAAAGAGCTCTCTGACATATATGTTAATATAAAAGTGTTGGAGCATACAACTAAAACATCAAACAGCTGGTAGAATGCTTTAAAAACACCACAGAACCTTTTTGTGTGGCCTACAACTAGCTACAGTACATAGTTTTGTAAACGGTTGACTATGAGTCTAACCGTTATCGTGGTATATCTATTATTTTGTTATGATGTAAAACGACATGGTTCTATTGTATACATAACTGGTTTATTCACTTAACGAGTATCGTCGGTTCGTTACATATACCGACTCACTCTAGTTCGGTTGTATAAGGTAGTGTACCGGTACTACCCTCGGTTCTATTTGGTAGTACTTACATAAGCGTGTTACATAATTATACCTATTAGGTGGCGCTGCTGGTACCGTCACGTGGCCTACGCAGCGGTGTATATAAGGTGGCTACTTCCCCATTGGAAGTTAGTCAGGTTTGGGACTGTGGAGGCAAGACCACCCTGTACTCCGGGCTTAACACTACGCTGTAGGGTTACTTCCCTGTATTATGATCTGATCTGATCCCTGTATATCTGATGGCTATACTAGTGCTATAATACTCAAGAGTTATCCTTTGCAAAAAAGTCGCCGTATATCCTTAGCACTGCCATAGCGGGCCAATGTGTATAGTAAAAAGGGCCCCCTGAAAGCAAAGATTTTGCGTTTGCATTGGAAACAATACGCTATGGCAGTGCGCCTCCAGAAAGTACCGGCAGTCCTAAGGATATTAATTAAAGTCTCATTTACCTTGTCTGGTTTTTGTTTTCATGCGTTACACTTGTAGTAAGAGACTAACTACACTGGTGCCATGACCATTTGAACAAACCGACCGTGATAAGTGTATTAAATAGGCTTATAGTGTATGGATCACCTGTACGATTTTGTCAACTCGTTCAGCTGTAGGACTAAGACTCCTGCTGAGGAACGTGCGGAGGCCGTACAAAATGTACGGTTCTTCACAGGCAAGGCAGGCAGAGGGGAGAGCCGGGCAGCCCTGGAGGTGCCCGGTGATGACCTCTCCCAAGAAGCGATACGTGATCCTATTGTGGAGGCTTTCACCAGAGGTGAGGACAGAGAGCAATCCCCGGTCCCAGGGACCTTTGATATAAGCCCCAGGAGATCGTTGGACTCCCTTTCCAAGAACCTTTTCTGCCCTGAGGGTCAGAAAATACCGGGTAGAGAGGCTAGATCTCTCGGCCCAGCTCCAGTCCGTTCCACACCGACGATAGCTGATCCTTCATTGGATCCAGACACGTTGGTCTTTACTGATGGTGCCACTCCCACACCCAAGGGTGTGGTCGGGGGCAGACCATCGGTGAAAACTGACGTGGCGGCAAAGGCTCCTGGGACTGTGAACTTACCGGCCATAGAGGAACCATCCAGCTTACCGCTGGAAACAACTCTACTGGCTGACATTGGGATCAAGACCAAAAAGCCTGAACTGCAGGACCTCGAGGAGGCCGGGAGGGAACTAGCTTCCATCAAACTAGGAATTTATTCCTACGGGAGGTTGATGAGAAGAAAAGGTTCCTTCTGGAACTCCAGAAGGAAATGGCTTCTCAGAAGGCTGAGGTTGATAATCTTTTGCGACAGAGGGTGTCTGGTGAATGTGAGGTGGCAAGCTTGAATACCTTGGGAAAGGATTTGAGCACGCAGCTCCAGTTAGCCAGGTGGGACCTTGAATGCTTGAAGCAAGCCAACCTTGATCTGAAGAAGAAGTCAGAACAGGTACCACCACCAACTCCGGTGGTCCCCCCAGTCGTACCTACACCTAATGTGTACACAGCGGTGACACCTTCTGGTATTCCGCCGGTAGTACATACTACGGTATCAGGTATGACACCTCAGATGGGGGCTAGCTATTTACAGACTCCAGTCTGTGGTGGCGCCTTCTGGGGTTCGGCAACACCCCCAGGGTACACCCACCCATCTACTGGTTCAACGATGTTGAACCAACAGCAGACTATGGTTTCGGTTCCAATACCAAAGCCCAGAGCTAGACAGGGTTGAACCCCCGTCCAGCGGGCTAAGTATGACAGGAACCCTGACATAGAGAAGCTGGGGACTGACATCGTCCCGAGGGATATCGATGATTTGGATGAGAGATATGCTCCTTTTAACTTTGGGAAGTTGAAGCATCCAGATGCAGCCCGTCAAAAGGCCATCGATATTCCTCCTTTCACAAGCACGCCGCCCTGGAGGAAGTACAAAGTTAGGTTCAAGGCTTTTGTAGAGAGCAATCGCTGGAACAATCAGCAAGAGCTGGTTGCTCTGAAGCAGACACTTTGCAATGGGCCAGGAGAACCAGCCCTTTTGGCATTTGAACAAGTGAAGGTCAAGACATTGAGCTCGCTTGAAGAGACTGCTGAAAGGGCGATTGGGAAGATTGGTGAGCAGGACCCAAGGACTCAGTTACTCAAGTGTGTCCAACGCAAGGACGAGCATCTGAGATCCTATGGATTTGCTCTACAGGAACTGATATCCGAGTGTTATCAGGGATGTAGACCTGACACACCCACTGTCATCCAGGAGTTAACCTCCAGGTTTGTCAATGGGGTCAGGGACACTAATCTCCAAGCATATCTGAGGGAGAAATGGCAGCCGGATTTATCTCTGGCTGACCTGTTTGACCATGCAGATGTGTATGACACCAATGGTGGATGGCAAGACATACTGGATATGTCCAACCATCACCGACATCACTGATGATGGCATATTGGGGATGAACTTTGCTGCTCTTCACGGAGTAACAATGAACACCGCAACAGGTAGACTTCAGATTAAACATCCTTAAAAACAATCTGTACAGTGCATTTTTGAGGAATGGTTCTTCTGTGGCGTCAGTGGCACAGGACACAAAGCTAGCACCAGGACATGTATCAGATGTCCTAGTTAGCTGCGTGGGAGTGCAGGCCAAACGGCCAGGGATGTTTGAACCTAAGGATCAAAAGCTCGCTGAGCTAGGTCTTTCTGGCTATCATACTTACCTGGCCAACGCTCGTTGGGGGGTGATACCAATTTGTAACTCTAGTAGTAGAGAACTAACTCTGCAAAAAGGGACACCTATTGGTAAAACTACGCGAGCATATGGTGTTGATTCATTGACTGCGGATTTTGTGGACGTAGGTTTGGTGGCGGGGCATCCTGCCCATGAGGATGCTCTGGCAAAATCCAACCTACCAAAACATCTGTTGTGCGAGTCACACCTAAATACCCTGGAGAGCGAAATGGTGGCGCATGAGCTGTCAGAATTATCTGACGCTTTTGCGCAACCAGGAGATCCTCTGGGGCATACTGACACGGTACAACACAGGTTTGATACCGGGGACGTGCTTCCCAGTAGAATCCCCTACCGACGGTTACCCATGGCTAAAAAAGACGCAATGGAGGCTGAGGTAGAAAAGATGTTGAAGTAAAATGTGATTCAACCTAGTGAAAGTCCATGGTCAAGTCCTGTGGTGATGGTCAACAAGAAGGATGGTTCCTGTCGATTTTGTATCAACTATAGGAAATTTTACGGACTCACTAGGAAGAATGCATATCCTCTACCTCAGATAGATGAATGTGTGGAATCTCTTGGCGGGGTGAAATGGTTCTGTACACTGGATTTACAATCTGGTTATTGGCAGATCGGCATGGACCCCTGGGACCGAGAAAAAACACATTTTCTACCCATATGGGACTATTTGAGTTCAACGTCATGCCATTTGGGCTTTGCAATGCCCCGGCAACCTTTGAAGCAATGATGGAGACCATGTTACAGGGTTTACTTTGGAAAAAGTGCCTAGTATATTTGGACGACATCATCGTCTTCGGGGGATCTGTGGAGGAAACTCTACAGAACCCCCAAGCTGTGCTGAAACGAATTTTATCATACGGTCTGAAATTGAAACCTTCAAAGTGCAAGCTTTTGAGGAAATCAGTTGAATACCTAGGTAGGATTGTTTCTGAACATGGCATCATGGCTGATCCTCATAAGATCGAAGTAGTACAGAACTGGCCTCGTCCGATGGACACGAAAGAGATACGCTCTTTCATTGGGTTCTGTTCTTACTACAGAGATTTTATTCCTGGATTCTCAAGAGTCACAGCTCCCCTACAAGAGTTGTTGATTGGAGAGAAGAAGGCTAAGGCTAAAGTAGTCTGGTCTCCAGCCGCAGAACAGTCTTTCAGGGAGTTAAAGAGACTCTTTTTATAAACACCTGTTTCGCACTACCCTGCACCTGTTGGTAAGTTCATCTTGGACACTGATGCTTCTAATAAAAGTATTGGTGCTGCCTTGTCACAGATCTAGGATGGACGAGAAGTGCCGCTGGCATTTTTGTCTAACAGTTGAAGCAGAACACAACGTAACTACTGCACAACCAAGCGTGAACTCTTGGCAGTGGTAGTTTTCACAAAAAAGTACAGACACTTCCTATATGGTGGGAATTATCTGGTACGGACAGATCATTCATCTCTTCAGTGGCTCCTGAACTTAAAGGACGCTGAGGGGATGATGGGTAGATGGTTGAACCACCTCTCTGAGTTTGGCATGACGAATGAGCATATCATACACAGGAGTAGAGTAGATCATGTGAATGCGGACAGCTTGTCCCGCTATCCTATCCGGAACTGTCACTGTGTAGACTGCCGAGACTGTGGGTCTCACAATGCAGTGATTGCGTCTGTGGGTGCAAAAGTTCCTAACTGGACGTTAGATCACTTGAAAGATGAACAGCCTGCAGATCCGGCGATTTCGAGGGTGTACACCTTGAAGCTGCTGGGCCTGTCCAAGCCTGTTCGCCCACCACTTTCACTGGAATGTAAAGAAGTTAGACAACTGTTAGCGCAGTGGGATAATCTTTTTATACGGAACAGTGTATTGTGCCACTGGAGGGTGCAACCTGGCAGGATGAAAGCAGCTCAGTCGGCAGTGCCTTTGTCACTCAGATTGCAGTTGTTCAATTACTGCCATGGCCACCGAACTTCAGCACACTTTGGCAGACAACGAACTGAGGCAAAGATAAAGAGTAGATATTACTGGCCTGGTATGACTTTGGACATACGGTGTTGGGTGAAGCAATGTCCCCAATGCTGTTTATCAAAGCCTGGACCTGGCATGGGTAAACTACCTCTGAGTCAAGACCTGTTCGGTGTTCGGTTTGCCCGGATCACTGTTGATATCATTAGTGGTTTCAACACGACTGCACGTGGGAATACCTGTATGATGGTGGTACAGGACTACTATAGCAAGTATGTCCAAGTATATCCGTAGGTAAATCATACAGCTGTTACCTGCACAGAAGCACTTTTCCAGAATTGGATCCTCACATGGGGAGGTCCTTTAATGCTTCACTCTGACCAGGGTCGTGAGTTTGAATCTCGACTGTGGGCAGAATTGTGTAGTAAAATACACATCTGCAAGACGCATACGAACCCCTATCGCCCACAATCGGATGGTATGGTGGAACGTTTCAATCAGACGTTGATCCAATGTCTCACGACAATGGTTAATGAGGACCGAGATGATTGGGATGAGCACGCTCGCTATATCTCTCATGCTTACAACGCTACCGAACATGCGTTGACGGGCTGTACGCCCAACATGCTCGTAATGGGTGAAGACATAGTCATGTCTAGTGACATGGTCTATGGCGTGCAGGGACTGCAGCTCGAGCAACCCTGCACAGTAATGTTTGTAGAGTCATTGTGGCAATCATTACGCGAGTCCTATGGAGTAGTGAGGGACATCTTGGAAAAATCTGCTACTTTGCAGAAGGTGGGCTATGACATGGGCCTTAAACTCCGCCAATTTAAGGTGGGGGATAAGGTTGCGAGACTTAGCACACCTAATTCCAAAGTAAAGACTCTGTACTCCTGGGATGGTCCGCATACGGTTACTTTGGTGGTTAGCGAGACTACTGTAGTAATTTGGTTGCAAAAGGGAACTCTAACTAAATCACATGTGGCTCAACTCAGACCTTGGTATGGGGTGCCATATATAGATGACGGTGAAGATTCCCTCGGTGCTGGCACTGGTCCAGTGACAGTACCAACCGACCCTAAACTACCTAAGGTACCAAAGGCAGGACCGACGGTCAAACCATCGGTACCGACGGGAGCACGAAAAAGGGGTCGTCCTAGGAAATTACCGATTGAACCACAGTCGTGTATTATCAAGCCCAAGCGCGGTAGGCCTCGTAAAAAAAGGTCAGCTGTGCGTAAAGGGCTGACCGTAGACGCCGGTAAACATAGTGATTTGACACCACCGGTGCCGAATTTACTAGACCTACCGGTAGAAGGTCTACGGAGGAGTGCACGTGTCAGAGAGCGAGATAAAATTATGTAAACATTTTTTTCTTACCTTGTTGACGACATTTAGCCGCTGGCTTGATTAAATTTCCATGGACAGTTCCGCACTGGGCGGGTGGTCATCGTGCCCGGTACACAATCACCAAAACATCCTTATTTCACCTACAACCAAAGGTGCTCTATGATGCTACACCATGATTTTTCAATTAAAAATATAATATTATACCAGAATATCCTTATAAACATAGCTCTCCTTTAGAGTCGACAATATCAGCTTAAACTAAAAAGAAGACCAATTGATAAATCAAAATTAATAAACAATGAAAATAATAGTGTCCAGTCTCATAGTGGGCACATGGTTTTATTTGGGCAACATATTATAAATTATACTTTTCACCAGATTCAGCTGGCCGTTCATGCACTTGGTCCCATATGGAAATGTCTCATGTATGAATGTAAGTATGGCAGCGACAGGTAGTTAAGAGACTCACCGGTTCAGGTGGCAGGTTTGAATTTGAAAGAATACATGAACAATAAACCAATCATATGGAGCATTGGGTCAAAAATAAATAAAAAGTGGGTTTCAGGTAACATAGTTTGAAAATCAATGTATGGTAGGTGAGATTTGTATATTTTTAGAGTTCGACCCGAAAAGTACCCAAAAAATGACTCGCAAACCTGGGCACTGACATGCTGAACAACAGTGTTGACTCATGGACTGTCAAATTTACTCTGAAATAGCCCAAAATTACTTCAGACATAAATGTATATATGCATGATTTAGATTCATGGTTTAAATATAATGTTTTCTCAAAATAGAAAAAAAAAAATTTAGCGGCGGCTCTGTTTTGCTTGGTAGGGTCGGGTAACCTGAAACACACCTTTTTAAAAAGTTGGCCTCAGCAATAGCATATGCTCCATATTTATACGTTTCTCAGTGTATGATATATGTAAGTTCACAAAATGAAAATCAGCATCAAAGCCTATAGACAGACTTTAAGATCATTAAATCCAATCCAGATATGGCTGCTGCCACCGAATTAGTCAAAAAGTGAAAACCCAGCCATTTACATACAAAAATGCTATTGACAGTTCGAACTATCATCAGTGGTATATATTTATGTTATTTACAGTCCCTCAAGCAAACTGTAAATAGTGGAAGATTTTAAAGTTAAAATCGGCAAAATGGTTTTGGAGTCAAAATAGGTTTTGGAGTCAAAATCAAACTTAAAAAGGTTCTCAGTATTATGACAGTTTTGATGAGGAACTGTCAATAAGATAAAGAGGGAAACCTTTCAACTATTGACAGTCTGAACTGTCAATGAGCTGGAAATTCTCCAAAATTTACAGTTTGAGCTGTCAATAGCAAGATCATGGTAGGCCAGCTACGGACAGTGCAACCTGTCAGTAGTAGACATTAATGATGTTATTGTTGAACTGTCAATACCCAGATTCCCTTATTGATAGTATGAACTGTCAATACCAGGATGGAATTCTCTCATAGCTGGTTTGCACCAGCAAAAAAAGGTTAATATTCTCTAATTGCCAGTTCCATTATTGAAAAGGCAAGGAGAGAATATTTTTCTATTACTGCCAGTTCAAACTGTCAATAAGAGAATTCTATCCAGTCTGGACCAACTAATCTGCATAAAGGTCATTTCATCACTTTCCTAGAAGCCTTGATACAAGTCCATTATCACACATCGTGCCCTGATTCCAGAATTCTCCCCAATCTACATTCCTGGGTGTTGCCATGGTACTATTAGACAAAGCATCACAAATCTGACAAAATGTTGGCCCAGACTCTGGATGTACCCAGTAGTCCTTCCTCCAGGCGTGGTAAGCCAGGTACTCCACATCATTACCGTCCAGGTGTGTCAGGTAGTCTGCCAGCATTTTCGGGGATGTGAAGTTTCTTACATCAATGAAGGAATTTGGCGGTAAAGCCCTGATATAGTCATTGGTATGTGTGCCTCCCAGCACCACGGGTAGCATGGAGGAGTTAATGGCCCGGTAAGGCTTTAGTGAGATGTAATCCTGGCAGATTGAATTCTCAAAAGCGAGGTAGAATTTGTATTGTCCTATGGAGCCAATTTTGTCAAAGCAAGAAATGCTATTTCCCCCGGTACCTCCGGGACATTGTTTCCCACATCGGCCATATATATCAACCTTAAGATATGTCTTAAGTTCAGTTACATATTTAAATCTGGCGCTAGCTCCTCCACAATGACTCACAATCCAAGCCACCATGGCCTCCCCGGCCTTCCTCTTCCTCCTGATCTGTGGAAGCTTCTTCAGCGCATCTGGTGCCTGAACTGGAAGCCTAAAAACAGAGCTATGTTTCATGGTAATGTCTGACTTAGTGGAATAGGTAGAGGTCCAGTTGTAAAAGCTGCCACCGCGGATGAAAGCGTTCCTCCTGTACGTGGGTGACTCCCACACATACATGATATAAATTTGCTGAGGTCGGCGTTCTCCCGGAGCCACATGATTGTCACGTGCATGGAACACCACAGCATCATAGCTAAGAGGCTTGGTCCTGTTAATCGATAGCACACACTTATTCCCTGAAGAGCAAATCAAGTCCTTCTCTCTTTCACCTTTTGGGAATCGTAGGTACCATGCATCTTTCCCGAAGAAGGTGTTCCAAAGGACAATACGTTTGGTGCTGTTTTTTGTACCTTTATGTACAGAGAAGCCAGTGTATCTTTGAATGAGGGCCACAGTTGATGGTAAAGTTTCCTTTTTAAAGGAAGAAAGGTAGACCATTTCAAGGATAGTAATTGCTACACATAGGATAATCACAGCAACAAATGTCTTCTGTTTATCTGAAAAGGAAAGATAAATGTAAGAGTTATACTATGTGACAATAAATTATTTTGTAACATGTTCACAATGTCTTTCTTTATTCTCAGATGTGTCACATTTCCAACACAGTCACTATTCTAGAAACTAGAATTGAGTGACTTGTGTGCATTAGATATGTATTTATTATAGCCAATCCTATGCAAAAGAAACACTAGCAAGTAATTTCAACTAAAATGGATTTGTATTGGTGAATTTTTGGACCATTTCACATTTGGTTCAACATGCTTTAGTGGGTGGGTCAATCTACCCAGTCGTGGGTCACATTGAACCACCAAACCTTTTTTTTTCAGAAGAAATACAAAGAGTGATCATGCTTGCCTTATCATTGGTTCTCATATATTGCAATGATGCGAAATCAAAGTTCAGATGCCAGTAAAAAAAGAGGTGCATAAGCTGATCAATGTGCCTGGTCTCCCATACAATGTGCCCTTATGTCATATAATTTATCACCATATCTTCTTAAGGTAGGTCGATACCATTGACTCAAAAAGTTTAGAATTCCTCCAAATTTCTTCCAGAGGTGCCTTAGATCATTTAGAACAAATATCTGAAGAGAAAATAGGGGGGTCCCACGCTACTTTTTTAAATACAGAATTTTGAAAAATTAACATATTTCGATTTTTCTCTAAAATATTGAAAAAAATATCACAAGTTCCATAATTTTATTTTGCCAGAACCTGCAACCACAAAAATATGAAACATCCCACAATGAGGGCCCAGATATTTCTCTTTATTCCAAAAATACTTTTATGGTTCTGTGATGTGGCATTCTGGGTAAAAAAACGATGTTTGGTTGAAAATATGGATTAATTTGTAATTAATTAAACAGAAAATCGATTAAAATCAATAGAAAAAAAGTTGTCATTTTTCTTAAACTTCATGAAATGAAATTTAAGATCATTTGGAAACTAGTAAGACTAAATTTAACATAGGGTCCCGCGCATTATTTTGGTGTTTTGGGCCTTTGAAGTAAAAAAGTACTGCAAAAGTGTGCTAAATAAGATATTTGAAGTATTGCATCATGGGTAAAATGCTAATAATCATGTTATGAAATGGTCTCATTATGTAGCCCAGGATATATTTAAGCAATCTATTCACCTTTATCGTCCGAATTATATCATTTATTAGTTTATAAATGTGGTTGATAACAAAATGTCCGAAATGCAAAAAAAAAAAACTTTTGATTCTTGTACACAATGCATTGTCCATAAAAAGCTTAATTTTGGTCAGAATTGTCCAAAATTTTACATGGGTAATGAAGGTATATATGACCATACACCTACCAAATATGAAGTCATTCTGACATGTTTAAGGTAGATGCGCGGAACCATGCGCAGTGGTCCCGTTTTCAATGGTATCGACCTACCTTAAATCATGTTGTCTAGTACCATGTACCCCTATTTCACATGATCTAGTACAGTGGGCCCCTTTGTCATGTGGCCCTATGTCACATTATGGACTCTTAATTCGCTGTGAAGAGAAACCAACTACAACAGGTTCATGCTTAAAGGCTCCATACTTGGACAATTGCTCTTTTTATTATATGTTAATGAAATAGAAAAAATATGTCAACATTGTAAGGTCCTGTTATACGCTGATGATACAGTATTGTACTTGAGTGGTCAGGATCAAAAAGAGGTCAATAGGTTAATGCAAGAGGATTTGGTAAGGTATTATGAATGGTGTCATATGAATCGACTTACAATCAATAGCAAGAAAACCTAATTTATGTGTTTTACTGGTAAAATTCACTGGAATAATTGTAAACTAGAAATAAATCAAGAAAGGATCTATGAAGTGGATCAATACAAGTATTTGGGAGTTATTTTAGACAAAGGATTGACCTACGAGAAATTTGTATGTAATCAATTAAGGACTGTTTCATTTAGAACTTATCTAATGGCCCGTCTAAATGCCTACATTGATGTTTTGACAGCTATATTATTGTACAAAACCTACATATTACCCATACTAGAATATGGTGACATCTTGTATGCCGGAGTTAAGAAAGATTTATTAAAGAAAAGACAATAAGTTTTGAGTGGGAAAGTGCTGATGGACTCTATAGACATCTAGAGGCCTATACTAGAGTGGGCATCGACTGGCTGAATAGTAAACATAGTAATTCCACGATAGTGTTGTGTACGCTGATAGGCCTAGACCTGAGTAAGGGAGTGACTGGGGCAGGTAAACAACAACAAGATATGGTAGACCAAGCAGTGTTACGCTTCAACAATTTGGTAACTGAGTTAAATCAATGTGCAGGCGTTGTACACCCCCACCTGTCTAGACTAGTGCACCATCAAAGACATGGAAAGTGGAAACACATATATTGTCACCTGAGAGATGGACTACACCTGAATGATGACTTTATGTGTTTCTGGGCAACCCAGTTCATAAGAGTATTCCCACTGAACTACCTAGCTGACACACACACGTTCACTGTGGATCATTGAATTAAACTGGTAGGTGTGACACGCAGTATTATTCAATCATGCCCAAAAGTTTATGTTGAGAATTTTAGTGTGGTGCTTTTACAATTCACCAAGGTGGAGTGCATTGAAATGGACATGGCTGACTGTTGAGTAATGGTTGACCATAGTACTGGTTAATTGATCTTTGTTGAGCAATGAAGATCATGTACCAATCAATGCCTCTTAAAACCTAAAATAACCTAGTTCTGATCAAATGAAACTATATCCCATCCCAATTCCACAAAAAGACCTCTGTCCTCCCCCCCTGGTCATGACAGAACATCACTTGCGTGTCACTTCAGATTGGTTACTTTAATACGACCAATATGGTTGTTCTAGACTAAGTCGATTATCATACCAGACAGACTTATATAGGTCCAATTCTATCGACTTTGATGATTGATTACCAGATCACGATTATAAGATAAGATTGGAGTGATGATGCTTAGTCATCCTGGTATAACCACTTTGATTGATTCCTTTTGAATCACAGATGCAGAAATATTATGTGTAGACATAAGACTGATTTATTTTCATGTGACATAATATGTGATTATTAGGATTTGACTGTCACAAGCATGAAGCAGACCTACATATAAGCCGCTACAGACATTTGATCTGAATTTGATTTGATTGGCTTGATTTTGATTTGGTTATGATTACTTGTGCAAGATAAAAGTCAATTATCATACCATACGGGCTTATATAAGTCCAAATTCTGTCGACTTGTAATTCTGATTTTTGATAAATTGATCACCATTGTAGTATTATGTTTGGAGTGAGGATGTCAATCGCTCTGGTATAAGCATAATGTCTACTGTTTGAATCGCAAATGTAATGTTATGTGTAGACGGAAGATTGATTTATTTAGGTTATTATTTTTGTTTTTATTATGTGATTATTTGACTGTCATGAAAGAGTACAAGCTGTCTTATATTTACATAGGGCAAACAAATACCCTACAACTTGTACACATAGTTACCTGATTTGAAACTTGAAAGAGCTATCCTATATTGCACAACTACATCATGTTCTTCACATGAAAATGCACGGATTGAAATACAATACCGATAGTGTTCCAGTCTGTGTTAGATTGTCTTTGATTGTCCATACGTTATTATTATACTCAACAAATAAGATTGATTACGTTCCTTGTCTAGATTAGTAAGTGGAGTCTCTTTCTACCAACCCTAATATTACGTCACTTGATACATGTCTGGTAGATGACATCTTGAACGGATCAAGCTCAAAACAAGTCTTTGTATTCAGTTGTCGACTCTGTATAGTTGGCAACATATACTAAAGGCTTTTCATCCTCTGTGCCCTGAGACAGAGCTAAGAGGCATCATTCTTTATTCTTACCGGTAACTTGTTTTCTATTTGTATACTGTATGTTCTTTGTCTACTAATCTTGCTGTGAATATCTCGACTGTGCACACTGCAACATGTCATTTGGTATTAAGAAGGTGGTGGACCAGAAGGGTCTGAAGCTGATGCACCTGAACACAAGAAGCTTCTATAGGAAGCGTCATCAGTTCTCAGATTTTGATTTCATTACAGTCAGTGAAACCTGGCTACATGAAGGGTACAGTGAGAGTTTGTTGCAGTGGCCTGGCAAGACACTGTATCGTATGGACAGACCCAAAACCTCCAACAAGAAAGCAGGAGGTGGAGTGTTGTGTTATGTAAGTGACAGCCTGGCTAGCAATTGCATATTTGTACCGGAGTTGTCGGTAGTCCCCAGTGATGTGGAGAGTCTCACTCTGAGTTACCGCCGGCTAGGCAGCAAGCCCATGCTTGTGACCACACAGACCACACAGACCGCCTGATGGTAACTTGAAGGCCTTCCTAGACCATCTGGAAATGCTGTCACTCAGTGTGGACGCCGCTGGGCATGAGCGCTGGTTTATGGGTGACCTCAACATCAATACTCTGACACCCGACAACCCCTACTGCAAAAGACTGGTTGATACTTGCAGAGAGCTGGGTCTGAAAATCATCATGAACAGTTGCACCAGGCTATGGGGGCGCAAGATCTCATGCATTGACCACATTTTGACTGACTCTGAGGAAATTGTCCAATCTGGCGTTCTGGCGGAACTGCTCAGTGATCACCTGCCAATCTTCGGCATCAAGAATCGTACCATCCATGAAAAGGTCTCTAGTACTGTAGTTGCACGCAACTACAAGAACTATAACCAGGATGACTTGACGAACTGGATGCTGGAGGCAGATTGGGATCTGTACTGGCAGCTGGAGTCGCCAGATGAACAATGGGATTTCATCCATGAGCATATAGATCTCTTCTTGGACTACCATTGTCCCCTCAAAGAGATGACTATAAAATCAGGCTCTAAGAACTGGATGACCCCTGAAATCCTAAAATATATATCAGAGCGTGAGTTGTTGGTCAAACTACACAGAAAAACATGTGACGAGGGCCTTTATCAAGTGATAAAGACTCTCAGAAACAAAATCAACCACCTTTGTGGCTACGCCAAGGCCAGGTCTGTTAGGGAACTGATCTCAGCTTGTTAGGATGATCCAAAGAAATTCTGGAGAGAAGTGAACAAATTGTTCAAAGGCACTTCAAAAACTGTGGCCCCAACCTTGATGGATCAAGAGTCTGGTGACACTGTCCCTGCGACAGACTATATCAACAGCTATTTCGCCAATATTGGTACCATCCTCAATGCTGAATTCCAGACAGACCCCCTGGTTGATGATTACATAGAACCTGGACTTGAGTATGAGCCTGGACTTGGGTATGATGATTGAATGCAGCCCTGCTTCATTCATGCATCATGCCCCCCCCCCCCCCCAAAAAAAAAAAAGAAAAAAAAAGAGATTTTCCTGAGATTGGCCAAATTGGCGAGAAAAAAGTTCAAAATTGAAAGAAAGCAAATTTTCCCAAAAATGTCAAAATTGGTGATTTTGATAGATTTCAGAAAAAAAAGCTTTTGGTAACCGGTACAATGTAGTTGTACTTGACTGTGTACTTACCAATGGAAGAATGCAAACGTACACTGGCAAACCTGTTTATTGCCTAGTCTATAATATGTCCGAGTTCATAGATTTCACGAGAAGGGTACCACATGGATAAGGGAGCACAAGTACGGGGCGAAGCAGCGAGAACGTGCGAGCGCATCCCAGGAGTAGACGCTAACTCGCTGTACTCGCTGCATGAGCAAAGCATGAGCAAAGCACACTGCACGGGTAATTACGTGGTGAGAGGTCATGAGACCGGGTTCAAAGCTGAAATTAGACAAAAACACTCTCAGGGCGCTTTGGAGTGGCTACGCTTCGTAGAGCACGCTCGCGATGTGAAACTATGCCACGCTTTTAATGGTGGCGACATGATTCTAGGTTGCCGAAGAGTTCACGTTGACGGGTATCACCCTGTCTCTAATACGGTTTTCCAGTTTCACGGGTGTTGGTTCCACGCCTACGAGTGCATACCACTGCAGCGATATCTGTGTGCTTCACTCAGGGATTGGAGACGCGACAGAACGGCTAGAGTAAGAGCTTACTTGAAAGCACTAGGTTACAAGCTGATCATCGTGTGGGAGTGTGAATGGAGACAGATGAAATGTCGAGATCCACAGGTTAGGGCACCTGAACAACACTGGAAGGTTGACGCTTTGAAAGTGTCTCGAAATGGCATGACCAAGAGCGACATCCTTTCCGCTGTCAAATATGGGAACATGTTCGGTTTAATTCAAGTGGACATCACTACACCGCCTCACCTACGAGAATACTTTGAAGAGATGACTCCCGTTTTCAAGAACGTAAACGTTTCGAAATCCGACATAGGAACTCACATGTCAGACTTTGCCAAGGAAGAAAGTTGTTGAACACACCTCAGAGAAGTTTGATAGGGAGTTATCAGGGAAAAAACATTCTCTTAGAAACACCACTTCTTCAGTGGTATTTGGATCACGGTTTGATAGTCACCCAAGTACAGCTGTTCGGAGAAGCAATGCAAACCCCAGAATTGAGAGAATATGGGGCATAGCAATTACATGAAGATTAATGGATTCTCCAAAACAAAAATCAGATATGTGAATGCATCATGGAATGCATATATGTGGTACACAATTCAGAGTATACCTTTGACAATGAGCAGACTGATTGTAATATAGAGAAACTCCTTTAACCCTTTAAGGGCCGCTGCTGCCTCTGGGCAGCATCCTAAATACCCTTGAAAAACCGCTGCTGCCATAGGGCAGCAACATTGATTCCCTAGGGCATCAATACCACTAAATTAAGCTCCTGCTATGAAACAAAGATTAAGAATTTTTGAATCAATCCAAAAATATTTAACAGTAATGCTACATCCCCTTGTCAAAAAAGTGTAAATTCTGTCCCCAATACAAATTATTTCACTCCTTAGCCACTATTCCAGGGAGCACATACTTGCAAGTAGCATATTCCTATGGCATAGGGCCGGTGGTTAAGTCCCAAATGACATGTTTCAAGGCCAGCAGGGAAAGGGTTAAGAAGCTTCTGTCATTAACTTCCCATGGTGTATTGTATGTATGGTAACCTCTGTGTGGTTTGAATCACTATCAGTAATTGGTGTGTATATATATATGTATATATATATGTATATATATATGTGTATATATATATATAATAATATTATATAGTGTGTGTGTGTGGCGAGTGCGAGGGAGCCGGGCGGGACCGATGGAGCCAGCATAGGCTGGCACCGGTGGGAATGCCTGGCTCCCTCATACTGACGGTGAGGTTGGCCGGACTGGCTTGGGGTGGGTGCAGCATTGACTAATACGGTTGATGCACCAGTGCCAGTTATATAAACTGGTAACGGGGCACCGAATGACAGGAAGGATTGAAATTCGGAGATAGCTGGATGTGATCACAAAGGACTTAGATGATGTGAGTTGAGTTAAGATTTTTTTTTTATTTGGCAATAATAAATCGCATACGTAGGGCATTTCTCAATTGAAGCCAAAGGCGGTGAGAGGTCAGCCAATGAAGATTCTTCAACTGTATTTACTGTGTTCCTGTATTGTGACTTACCTTAGGATGAATTTTGCTACATTGGTGTAAGCTAACAGGAGGATTAACGAAGCCTATACCTTACAAGGTATGGATAGTCACTGGAAATAAGTAGTGGGGGAGTGGCAGAGGGAGGCTAACCATTGCTGGAAATGGCGACCGGAGAGGGAGCCGGGGAGTGGAGAGAGACCAGGTCCAGAGGCTCCAAAAGCAGACATATTTTTTACGTATTCGTGATGTATTTGTAATGTATCATGGCGTATTGCAACAGATTTCGGGCCCTTAGATTGCAAGGGCCTTGTGACATATGGTGTCTATAGACTAGGGGCTCTGTGGGTAGGCACCAAATATCATGGGCCATAAAAACGAGGGGCCTTTCCCTATACAACCGATATGTTGTAAATGAAAGGTAATAACGTGGTGTTCAGTATGTGATTTTCTATACCTGTGTTACTACTGGTAACCTTTTAAAAAATACGTAACCTAAAATTACTCCTAATTATGTTCATAGAAAAATGGTGTTTTTTTTTTAATAGTCTGTAATATACCTCTAGACCCATGTTTTTTTTCTTTCAAATTCCTTTCTGCATGAAAACTATTGGGTACTCCTGTGTAGAAAATGGAGAAATTCTGAACTATTCAATGGTACCGACAAACATTGAAACGGTTGAAGCTTTGCCCTTTATACATGCAGTAGCACCCCTCTCCAGGCATTAGATCCCAGACATTTTGATGAAGCAGTCATGGTGTCAATGATGACCCGGCACTGGGGTTTACTTTTACTCAGTTTGATGACTTTCATCTGTCTGGCATTTTTTCTGACTGTGCTAGCACCAACTGGACACTATCTTCAGAAGAGGAACGAGCAGGCAGGAGATGGTATTTTATTTTTACAATGCAAGTATTGATAGCTTGCCACAAATGTAGCTACTTTAAATGTAAGTGCTCATCAGGAATGAGTGAATTGTTGGGGCGATGGCTCATAGTAGAAAAGAGTCATCGACAATGAGTAATAGACAATGCCTCCCCTTGTCACCTCTCTTGTTTGTTTTACCTTTCAATGGACTTGCCAAGATAGTTGCTTAGGTTGTGATATAAAGGGGTATTCTTTGTATTTATTGGCACTGTTGGGGTGAATTCTCCGCAAGGTGGTCATAATTAATCTAGAATGAAGTAACGATTTGGAATTATGTTGCTTAAATTTTCTAGTGTTAAAACCCCCCAAATGATGGCGCCCATATAAGGAAAGTTCTTCTTTGTAATATTACTGTTGCATTTTTTAGTGATGATGCGACGCTTCAACAGCATTGTGTCATCATAAGTATGCCTCCTTCTGAATCTTCTTTAAAAGGTTCTGTCAACATTAAAGTCACTTTTGAATGAACACTGATTGAATACTGATTGAGAACTGATTGAATAAATTATGTTACTTATGTTCCCATTTAAGCCACACATGTCTGTATCATTGAGATTTAGTTCTCGTTGACACAATTAATAAATTATGAATTCAAAATCATTTTAACAAATATGTGATTTTTGTTTGCAGCTCTTATCGGTCTCATACTTCAGAGACAAGGCAAGTGTAATTATAAGTCAAATCATCCATCAAGCGTATAGTGATATTTTTGAATACATATGATACAACTACACTGATGACAAAACCTATAGTCAGTAGTGAATATACATCAATATTTTGACCTAAATAGCAAGATGACCACTTACATCAGTCACATGTTAGTCAAAGATAGTCACTCTGACTATATTTGGGAGACATCTATTGATGTTGTTGTTGTTGTTAATTTTATTTTGGCATAATAACCTTAATACATGTGAAGTTTTTCATTATAATGCCAAGGAATGCCTGACAGACAGGAATTCGATACAATGTTAGAGCATTGGTAATTAGATATGATACTGGAACATTAATGAGGAGTGATTATGTTGAATTTGATATTTTCATCAGCTTATAACTATGCCATTGCATCGTAGATATGCTCATATTTGCAGGTTTAAAGGCACATGTGAAGTTATTTCCTTTTTTTTTATTTTGACAAGATAATTTCAAGATCGGGTATGTTTTCTGGCAGATTTAGATTCAGGACATCCGGATTAACCTAATCCAATCCTAAGAACCATTATAATCAACAATTGCCTGAACCTGTTTTATAAGGTCTGTTCTCAAAAAAGTGACTCTGACTATGCTAGCAAAACCTTTGCCTATCCAATGTGTAATTGGAAAATCCCTAAACTTGGGATGATGTACAAGGATGGGCCAAAGAGTGACCAAATAGTGACCAAATAAATCTGATTTTTCATTTCACATTATACTTTTAACTTCAATATTTTGAATGGATGTATTCATTTGTTAATGAATTTACAAAATATGAAGCCTGTTAGGTTTAAGCACTGAGCCTTGTATTTGGTAAAAGGGAATAACCAGCCCTAGTATTCAAAAAAACCTTTGTCTTTCGCAAATGCTTAGAAATATCCTATATTTGGACGTACATTACATGGATCAGGTCCAAACCGACTAAATATTTTGGTTGAGACATGTTGGAGTGGTGAACAATTGTATCAAAAGAAATACCCAAAATCGTGACATGCAAGTGCAAGCAAGGTGTCATGGCAACATTCGGATGTGTTGTGAAATGATGTAGGTTAATTAAATATATTTTTCTCCTTTAATTAATACATGACAAATTCATTTAGAAATAAATACAGAATCAGTTTCGGTTCTGTATTTCCCCTCTATGGCAGTGTAAGATGAATAATTTTCAGGTTAAGGATCTTTGTATTTGTCTCCAAGTGTATGTACCCTTAAGAGATGCATACCTTATCTCCATATCATCAAGCTTTACCAGATTAAAGTTAATTATTGATATCTAGCATGCCTCGCTCCCCTATTAGAGAACAGCAGTGGCTGATCATTGTCAGAGGTCTAAAGCTCTGTCCCTTTATTTGTCAGTGTTGAGGGCTGTGTAGCCAGCATGATGCGCACCTGTATAGACATCTTTTTTGTTTGTTGCTCTATCTTTCCTTAGTGTATGTAGATGTCATTAATATTGCTTGCTGAATATTCTCCTGCTAGGCAATTAGTCAGTTTATAATGAGCACCTGTTGCTTAAATATAGACCTGTGTATAAGCCTTTGAAGATATCTAGTCTGTTGCCCTGTGGTCACTAAGCAAATCTAAATGTGAGATATGCAGTACATCGATGATACAACAAAATTATGCAAAACTTAATACACAATATTATTTTATTACAGGTTTATTGAACCTAGACGTGGCAGTAATAGTGCCTTACAGAGAGAGAAAGATCCACTTAAGTATCTTCATAAACTTTATGAACTCATTCCTGCTTGCTCAAAATTCAAGTGCCCGAATATATGTCATAGAACAGGTGAGAACTCTCCAGTAAAAATGATGGTATTACTTCAATATAGAGGGATTTTGTTGTGGTTGGTTGTTTAGCACATCCTGCCATTAGTATCAGAACCTAATGTGTGATTTTAAAGATGTCTTTAGAACTGATATGTAAATATACCTTTTTTTAATGCTGGAATATTTTCAGAATGGAAATGGCCCCTTCAACCGAGCCAAGCTATTTAACATCGGCTATGTCGAGTCAAAGAGGGACTATAACTACTCCTGTTTCATATTTCATGACATAGACCTGCTACCTCAAAACCCAAAGTTGATATATCATTGTGCAGATCAACCTCTTCATTTTTCTGCTTGTATTGATCAGCATAATTACAAGTATGTATCATATTGCCATACCAGACTAGAGTGTTTTCAATGATGCACAATGGTAACTCTTATCCAATCACCCTGTGGGGGTATACAAGTTTCCATTACAAAGATGACAACATTAGATCACCATCTTAGTAATAGTTGCAACATAAATTCCACTGCATGATTGACATATGTTCTACCAATGATCCACTGTACGCCTAATTGTATGGAAGGAAGGGGGCTGTGTAGTTGTTTGTTATTACCATACACTGATATTCTATGTTATAATATTTTTCTCTGTTGGTGCATGCTCGCACACTTTGAATATCATATAAACTTCACTTTGATGTTACCTCTTCATTTGACTACAGATAACAGAGATAAATCGTAAAAGAATAAGGGCTTAATCAATCTGGATACCTACACAAAGCAAAGTATTTCATTGCTACCTTCTAGAAATAGTCTTTACTCTTACTTTACCAATCCCACATTTATGCAAATTACCCTTCAAGACCGATCGCGCATTTGTGCACAATATCCACTGATCTTTGGCCGATTTTGGTCAATTTTGACCCCTTGTGGTTTGCCTTAAAATTGGTAGAATCCCATGATTTCTTGCATTGGTCTATGGCATGTTGTCTCTGAGTATTCTAATCTAATTGTAACAACATTCATTATTTTAGAAATGCTAGCTATCTCAACTGGGATGGGATTTAATTCCTTTTTGATATGATTCGAGCAATATGTAAGGCAAAAATCGTGAAAAATGTCAAACAATATTATTTTTTGGGTGAAAAACGGTTTTGTCCAATTTTTCTTGCTGAAAAAGATAGTACCAAAGGTTTAAGTCTATTTTTATGCATTATGGCTTTAATATAAGTTGCAATTGCAACATATGTACTAAAATAAGATATATTTCATTTCAAATAGGGCTTATCTCCCTAATTTGTACACATTTTGTATACTAGTTTGAATATTCACTAAATTCTTTCAGTTTTGCAAAGGTTAGGTGATCCCCTACATCCCAATATTCCATTTCAATTTCATCTAAAAAAAATCTGGTTTTGGGAGGGGTGTCTTTATGTGGAATGGGGAAAAAGGAAGAGTTAAGTGGCAAATAAGATACTTCTAGGGAAAACAAATATAATGATCCCATGGAGATGAACTTTTTGGTTTTACAATTCCAGGATGCCCTACAGAACCAATTTTGGAGGTGTTTCAGGTCTATCTGAACAACAGCTGAAGAAGGTGAATGGCCTCCCCAACAGCTACTGGGGATGGGGTGGCGAGGATGATGACCTCCAGAGAAGGTGATATGACCAAGTATTTAGCATCTATTTGGTGCAAAATGCTCTATTACCATTCGATTTGCTGATTTTATGTTAGGTGGATGTTATCAGGAGATTCAATGACATAACACTGAGCAAAATATATATGTTGGAAAAAGGGTAAAAATGTGGTTGGTCATATCATTGTAGAATCTGGTAGTTATGCATTTTAGAAATTACCTTAATCAATAAAACGTTATGCCTAAAATGAGCTGAACATTGGTCTTACTTAAATGTTCTGCATTCTGGCTATGCAAGGGATTCCATTGCTTGAACTATTATTTCACCTATTTCCAAACAGAGTTAGAAATAAAAATTACACAATATACCGTCCACCAGCAAATCTTGCAAGATACACAATGCTAAGATTCACGGGAAAACATACTCAAGGTAAACGGAATCCAGGCAGGTAATTCAACCTTTCCTATCCAGGCTGGTAATTCAAGCTTTTACAAGCATGTGAATTATGGCCTTCTCTCAATATCATCTAATTCTCTATTGGTGCAAAGTTATGTATCTAAGGAGGTTTGTTACACAATAGAAAATGAGGTATTGTTAATAGTGTATAAAAATATGACAGAATCGTTTTCCGGATGTCCCGATTACCTGATTAGTGAAACACCATCATTAACAGGTAGCTTGTTCTATAAACCTCTCAAAAATACAGAGCAGACCAACCGCCGTTAGTACATGCTGTTATACAGGTCTAATGAAAAAATAAAAAAAATGCAATGGGTCATAAATTGAATACATGCATAAGTCAGTAGGTTATACATTGAACTGAATAATTCTTTTGCAAATATATAATTATTCTAGATACCACAATATCAAAGTGAAGTGTTGTCGTGTATTACATGGTTATGGTTCTGTTACAAGTATTATCGTTACAGATAGTATTGTATTGCCGTTGTTTAATGTCCATGATATTTTTCATTCAGACACAAACTACTACAAAAGGCAGTTTCTAACATGGACAAGGATGGTTTAAGTAATATAGAGTATGATGTGATACAGAAAGTTGACCACAAGACATATATATGGATATTAGCAGACCTTAAGCACAATGGCAAGTGACGGGAAAGGGCGGCCATGGAGACCATACGTATAGAATGAAAATTGAAGTAATCAACATTTTGTATAGGCCTCTTTAGAATATAACTTTTATATGAACAGAAATCAAATCTAATATAGGCCCAAATTTAACATGTTTAGATATCATTCAGAAGTTTCAAATGGAATTTAAATAAAGATTTGTCTTGAAGTCCTCTTTATGTTGCAAATTTTATGCATACAGGATCTTAATATCCTAGAGGCTAATATGGAACAAATTAGATATGTATGTATATACATATCGTCCATACCTCAAGATATTATGTAAAAAAACAAACATGTCCAATCAAAATTACCAGATATGCCTATGCCTATGAAGTGAACTGTTGAGATAGACAAATAGTTACTGTTGAAATGCATATCTATGTAACAATTATTTACTCTTGAAATATAACAATCTATATTAACGCAAGATTTTTGATATATACATGTATATAGAAATGTAGATTGATTAATGATTTAGTCAGTGTTAAGAACTAGTCAGTGTTATTTGACATATGTCCAATGCCCACTATGAATCCCTTAAACCTACAATGATGTCCTAAACTCTTGGACTATTGAAATAGGTTTATAGGTAATGATGAAATGCATATTTATGTAACAATTTTTTACTCTTGAAATATATCAATCTATATATCAAACAAATTCAATAAGTATTCATATCATCAATGCGTCAACATTTAAAAAGAAATTAAAAACCCATGTCAATAAGACTAATTAAATATGTATACATATCATCCATACCTCAAGATATTATGTAAACTTGTAAACTATGAGCACATTTTGGACTGTTGAAATATATATACATAAACTGTTGAAATGCATATCTTTTTATTTGGCAATTATCTACTTTGAAACATTTTTAGAATTAGATTCACAGAACTAATCAGTATAATCAAAGCTAGGTTCATTGCCTAGAACACAAGGAAATCCTTTATCCTACAATAGTGTCCTGCACTCTTTAAAATTGTATAGAGCTACAAACAGAGGACTGTTGACATATATATAGTTACTGTTGAAATTCATGTCTATCTATATATAACAATTATTTACCATTGAAATATATCAATCTACATAAACGTAATGGTTGATATATATATATGTATATAGGAATTTTGATTGATAGCTAACCCTTTCAAAATACTTGTTAGTATTATTAAACCTAGCTTTATTGCCTAGAACATTTTGAAACTCCTCAGCTTATAATGATGTCCCAAACTCTTTGATATCATATATAGAGCTATAAGCAAATTGTGGACTGTTGAAATATATGTACACACACAATTGAAATGCATATCTTTCTATATCACAATTATTTAATGTTGACATTTTTCAATCTTTCTAGCATTAGGAGCTGAAATATGAACATGCATGAAGAAATCTAGATTGATAACTGATCCTTTCATAAACTTAGTCAGTATGATCAAAACTGAGTCTATTGCCTTGAAGAAAAGGAATCCCTTAATCCTACAATGATGTCCTTCGGTCTAAATAAAATAATTTTAATCAATAGTTACTATTAAAATTCATATCCATCTATATAACAATTATTTACTGTTGAGATACATCAATCTTTATCGCCTTAAGGGTTGAAATATGAACATCTACATGAAAATCTAGAGTGATTCCTGATCCTAACAAATTAATCATCAGTATTATTAAACCTAGGTGTATTGTTTAGACCATTTTGAATTCTTTTAACCTATGATGAAGTCAAACACTCTTTGAAACTTTGTAGAACTATATGCAAATTTCGGACTGTTGAAATATATATACATATTCTGTTGAAATGCATATCTTTCTATTTGGCAATTTTTAATGTTGAAAAATTTCAATCTATCTAGGATTAGGAGCTTGAATAGGAACATGTATATAAAAATTGATAACTGATCCTTTCATAGAACCAGTCAGTATGATTAAAACTAGGTCTATAGAACAATTATTATATATCAATCTCCATAAACATACTGGTTGAAATATATACTTGTATATAGACATTTAGATTGATAAATAACCCTTTCAAAATACTAGTTAGTATCATTAAATCCAGCTCGATTGACTAGATCATTTTGAATCCCCTGAGCCTACAATGATGTACCATACTCTATGAAATTATTTAGAGCTATCTCCAAATTGCGGATTGTTGAAATATATATATAGTTACCGTTTAAATTCATATCTCTCTATAGAATAAGTATTTATTGTTGCAATGTTTACCACTACTGAACGCAAGGCCTAAAAAATAGACTTGTGTATAGAAATCTATAATGATAAATGATCCTCTCAAAGAATTAGTCAGTATCATTACTCTAGGATTGTTGGTTGAAATATCATGTACCAAGAAATCTAGATTGATAACTGATCGTTTTAAGGTACTAGTCAGTATTTTCAAAGCTAGGTCTATTGCCTAGAGCACAAGGAATCCCTTCAACTTACAATGATGTCCTGCACTCTTTGAAATTATATAAAACTATAAACAAACAGTGGACTATAGTTACTGTTGAAAGTCATGCCTATCTAAATAACAATTATTTATCATTGAGATATATTAATCTATATAAACGTAATGGTTGAGACATAAACATGTAAATATAAATTTAGATTAATAACAATCCCTTTCAAAATACTAGTTAGTATTAGCTCGATTGATTAGATCATTTTGAATCCCCTCAGCTTACAATGATGTCCCATACTCTTTGAACTTATATAGAGCCATATACAAATTGCGGAGTGTTGAAATATATATATAGTTACTGTTTTGATTCAAATCTCTCTATACAATAAGTATAAATTTACTGTTGCAATGTTTACAACTACAGAAGGCAAGGCTTGAAATATATACATGTTCATCGAAATATGTAAAGATAAATGATCCTCTCAAAATATTAGTGAGTATCATTATACCGAAATTTACTGTTGGAATATGTCAATCTCTCTAGGTATATAGGTTGAAATAACATTAAACCTAGATATCTAGATTGATAACTGATCGTTTCAGGATACTAGTCAGTATCATTAAAGCTAGGTCCATTGCCTAGACCATTTTGGATCCATTTAACTTACAATTATGCCCGACACTCTTTCCAACTAAATAGAACTATATGCAATGGTCAATAAACTTTTATTGTAGGACTTTTCAGAATGCAGAATTTAAATATAAGGAAATAAAATCAATAGGCTTATAGAGAATTCAAATTCATACTAAACCAAATTCATGTATGTAGAAATATGTTTCAAGCTACTAGAATTTGTGTAATAATATTTATAATGTACCTTTGATATGTATACAGCAATTTAATTCCATATAGGGTCATATGAAACAAATATATTATGCCAATATCCAACATATAAATATAAAATCAAATATGTGTGGTGGTTCGTAATTAACTCTAGGTTAAAGAACAACGATCACGGCAGTTTCCAGGTGCGAGAATATATCTATCTTTATTCACAAGAATAACAACTCTAGTTCCTTTACTAGGGAACGATCAGTGTAGAATGAATACACACAGGTAGATCAGGTTTCTCTATAAATAGAGGAAACGGTCAGTATACAACTCTTAGCATACAACTCTGTCCGCACGGTTGGACATGTGAAGTCTCTCGTCAGTCGGGCCTGCACTGACTGTCGTTCCAGGTAAACACATGGGTCTTATATAACACCGGCTCTTAGGTCACGTGGCCAGGTGGGTGGGTCGGCCGCCCACCTGAGAGCGGCACACGGTCACCTGAAGAGGACCTGCGCCCTCTCCCGGGAACTGTGTGCACTAGCTCCAGGTGGAGAAGCCGAGTAAACAGACGTTACCCGGAAATACCGTGTATGAGATTAATATGTAATATCATGCCCCTACACTACCCCCCCTAGACAAAACTAGGTGGTAACGAATATATATACTGTTTTCTTAGTACATAGAAAACTTTTTAGAACAACGACTTTATAGTTATTGTCTATACAGTAACTAGGGGCGTAAACATATTATTACGACATACTACACAAGCGAGATCATAAAACTCAATATAAATATGGCATTACACTGTAATAGCAACCATAATGGATGATTATTAATGACATGTGAATATAATATCATACATACAATCGAACGGCTTGACACATTTCGATATGACTTCCTTATGAAGTTTCCTTACTCGGTTTAAAAAAAATGCGCGTGGGGTGTGTATATATTTAAGTTGAACAGAAAAGTTATTAAAAACCAGTCCTGATAAGGACTCACAACCACCAGCGTCTTACATTGATTTGTGATTTAATGAAAACATTCACACAATGAATAACAGTAACCACAGCCTTTGTTTTAAGCCGGGTAATCCGATTATATAACCGGAGTATTAATATCTCTCGCAACATACAACAGAGTCAACACACACGACAATACCTGGCGGTATATTTAGTATATACACATAGTCTTAACGACTTCATATAAACATTACGGGTAGCCACGTTTCCTAGCTTATCAGATCATACAATCTTCATATGTAGCATATTATGAAGCCTGATTCATTAGGTAAATATGAGAATACCTTATTGGAAACACCTGAGGTGATATGTATCACATAATAATGATATATTTTATATATTAAAAACGTTTTAATGAGTAACCTGGCAGTGTACCCGGAAACCCTTACAATTAAATATAGCTTACTGGTGATCTAGTTGTGGTCAAGGTGCTCTCCGCTTCTAATAGACGAATGAGTGAGGTGCTCTCCTCTTCTTAATACTGTTTCTTGGATAAATATCACCCGAAGGTAAGTTCATATGTATGCAGCTCGATAAGTATCCCGTCCTCGCTCCAGTAAAGTTCATGACATATATAACTATAATCCGGCTGGAAACCACGAGTACTGTCCGTTTAACACGTAATCCTAGCTCCAGGAATGTTCATGAAATATATAAGTAGATCTGGAACCACGAGCATTGTCTGTTTGACACGTAATCCTTTGGACGGGAACAGTTTATAACTCAGCATAATAGTATCAGGAACACATCATGGTAACGTATCCCAAAAGTTAGTTTTAGGGACGTTAGGTTGGTAGCTTCCCGGTGGAGTCCTGATTCCCCATCGGTAGGCTATAGTTGAGAGTTGAGTAGTTAGGTAAGTCCAGAGCTTCCACGGAAGGTTCCCCCCGTGTTGATCCATATGCCTCTAAAAAGATGCCCCTCCCCTCAAAAAGGGATACCCCGTCATAAACAATTTATGACGTCAGATTAAATGAAACAACAATTAATCTATCCGGAAACTATTATATTTCCCTCTTCTATTCCTAAAAGAATTAGAAATAGACTCTGAACCTTTTATCAGTCTTTTTAACCTAAAGGTTCATCTCTTGCCCTCATTAAAGCAAGCGCGTGCTCAGTGGTGCCATCCCAGGTATCGATAGTCACGCCGAACACCCCGTAAAATTTTACGTTCATGTCCTGTAACCGTTTGGTTAACTTCTCGTTCTCTTGCTGAACGAACCCTGCGGCGGCCTCAGCGGTCTTTTGGCCTGAAGCAGCTTCCCTTGACTTTTTAGCCAAGTAGTCAGCATTGCCGACAGCGACCAATGCTTTCTCCTCCCGATGGGCAATCTTTAGGCCATGCGTGAACAGGCCTAACATCTTGGTGTTATATTCCACCGCCAGCTCGCGTTGGGACTCCTGGAATTCTGTTACAATTCTCTGTCCCACTTCGCAGCTCGCCTTCTCTTCCCTAGAGAAGTAGTTGACTATCGGGACGTATTTTAATTTTACGCCACCGGTAGTTTCCGTGCGGGAGGTGCCCGCGACTGGCTGGATGACAACCGGCTCCTGGGTTGCAGGAATCACGGGTTTAACATCCGCTTGCGGCGCTTTCGCAACCGCTGCAGCCTTCGGGACAGTTATGCCCCGAGGCGTCACCACTGAGATTAGTGATTTTGGTTCCGTTTTCACGGTCAAGCCCTGCATGTCCCGAGTTGGGGTAGTGGGTGACCGGACGTCCCTGGGGGTTAGCTTTGCAGTTGTCCCCAGATGGTACGTCAAAGGCAGGGAAGCCTTTGTTCTGGTAGCCGGTTCTTTAGGCCGGGCACCTCCACAGTCAGGTTGACTGGTGGCACTGTCTGAACTGCTCAGACGTCTGGAACGGTAATCCATGTTAGTCGCCGCCGCTTGACCACCGGAATCACGTTTCCGATCTTTCCGGTCTGTAAACAGCGGGTCTGGATACTCGCGATAATAGTCGCGACCTTCCGGGGCATGATAAATCCCATAGTAGGAATTATCGAGATCCTCTAAATTGGATCCGGCATGTCTCCGTTTTGGTCCAGGTGAGACCGCAGGAGATCGAGAGCGGTCGCGGGCGGACCGGCTCTTCCCCCGGGAACTACCCCGGGTTTCCGGCTGACGGAAACTACCGCCACCTCTGCGGGAAGTACGGGTAGTGCATAACACCGTATACTCCTCGTCATTCATGGCGAACTTATGTCGTCCGTCCACTCTGGCAATCCTGGCTTTGAACTTCCCATCTGCGACCTCGCAGTAGAAGGGAGTTGCCGGCCGGATCTTAGCCTTTTGTTCCTCCGTGAGTGACTTGTACTGGTCACATACGGCGTCATGTAGCGCATTCACACGATTGCGAGCTACACTGATTCCCATGTTATGGCAATCCTTCATGTGGCGCATGAGCTCACCTCTCCGGGGTTCTAAACACCCGTTACACAGCTGGGATTCCCTACCTACTGTGATATCACAGTGGTACACCACACAGTGGTGCATGTGATTTTCACAGAGGTGACGCAGAAACCGTTGCTTTGTTACAAACACGGTTCTGTCTGTGCCAATCGTGTTTACACATGTAGCGAATGGGCACCAATTCCTTTCCCGCTGGCTATACCAGCGGTTAATCGCAAAAAGAAGTTTTTCCTTCTGCTCCTTACTGTAGTAAGTATCCGGCAGGATCCTGAGTTGATCTAGCCACTGCTGATAAAAAGCAGACGGAGGACGGTCCCGGGGGGTATTCCGGATCCAATCCTCATCGTCACTTTGACCTTTACAGTTGGTCGCAAGTGGACATCCGAAATTGGTAGGACCAATCGGACACTGTTCCCATGAATTGGGAATAAACACGCGGAACTTATTGTTCGCGTTCTGCCAGACCCGCCTCATCACGTCATTAGGCGGGATGGGGTCCTCTGGGGCATTTCCTGGTTCCTCAGCGTTAGCCGGAACCTCTCCCTCTTCCGGATCCGAATGAGCCGGACTACGGAGAGGGCTGAGACGTGCTGGATTAAATACCAGCGCAGCCGCCACGGCGGCCGCTGCTCCCGCGGCGGCGGTCATATCTGCCACAAGGGCCGGGGTGGTGGTGGTGGTGTTGGTGGGCTCCGGAGTATTGGCTTCGTTTATGTCCATAGCCTCATCCGTTACCTCCTCAGCCCGGGGAATAACGGGCTGTCCTCCGGAAGGTTGTTCCGGTAATCCCTCTGCTAATACAGAGTCCGGCAAGTTAGCTAATCTTGCCTTCTCGTTCCGGCGAGCCTGACGTCCTCTCTCCTGGACAAACTCGTCCGACTGGTTGCTGTCGGCCGAGCTTGACCGGTTTGAGGCCCCCCTCTCACCTTTACTGCCGCGCCCCCTAGGTGTGGCTTTCAGCGCTTTTATTCGCGCCTTCTCCTCCGCACTGGAAGATCTGGTTCGTACTGTACGAACCGCCTCATCAACCAAACAAGATATGGCAATATCTCGTTTGACGTTGTGAGAATCCATGTAGTCTTCAATAGTGGCTACATCCAGGACATACGAAACTACCCCCTGCGTATTAGCGGCAGCAATCTCGTACTCCTTCCGGGTTTTCGGCTCTCGGAGTTTCCCGATTCGTGCCCGGTATCTGTTGACACCAGTCAACAACATCCCGGCAACTCCACAATTCGGGTCCAAAGACAGAATTGGGAGTGCGGGCATTAACCGCTTTATGTCCGCGATATGCAAATCGAAGACAGCTCGTCGTAAGCAGTAGCATACGCGTAGTCCTTTCTGGAGTGCCTCCCAGTACACAAACCAGTCCGGGGGCATCTCCTCCTGCTCCTCCACTAACAGGAAGAGCAATATGGCCTGGCTCGTGAGCGGGTCAATCCGGCGGGGAGCTCCCTCCACCGTGAGCCTTAGCACGTCCTCGTGCAGTTCTACTTCACGTCCATCGTAATTGGACATGAAGCCTCCCAGGGTTGGTACGGCCGGGCGGGGTTTTTCAACGTCCGCCGGCGGTTCTCCATGGTACAATAGACCCTGATCCTGATACTCAGCTTCACCGGTATCAGCGCGACCGTCAGCAGGGCTGATGGCCTCAATGTCTAGACCTTCCAAGTAATTGGCGGCGACATTAGCAGGGCGAAGCGGTGACTGAGAGTCAGCGTCGACGTCCATTATCTCCCCTTGTCCCAGGAAATCCAGAGATTCCTGGTCCACGAGGTCAGGTTGATTAACAACCTCATTTCCTCCGCTAGCGGAGTCGCCCTCTTGAAGAGGGTCCACCTGTTGGTGGTCTGTCTCGGAGGACATGTTTTTGTTTCACACTCAAGAAAAGTGTTTGTTGATGGATTTATAGGGGATCCACCTCCCCACAGCGACAATGGTCGTGTCTGAGCTCTCACGTCTGCTCTGGACCGCCTCTCAACCCCAACTGGCGATTCCCGCCGCTCCGCGGGCCTTATATAAGGCGCGCCACCGCGCATGCGCGACCCCGCGCGTCCCGTGACCCAGTTCCTTGGAACCAGGTCATCGCGCGTTTTAATTGTAAACAGGTACCCTTATTCCACGTGTTAATCCTTACGCTCTGTCAACTCGTCGAGAGTATCAATGAAATATATATGAATGGCATAATAAAGCACATTCACCGGATTATCCGTCCATCACCCATGGGATCCTTGACAGGGGGACTATCACGATCATTCCGACCGTACTTACTTCCACACATAACTGATTACAACATTTAAATATTTAACAAGATTACAGGACACTACACTCGTTGTGTACCGGCTTAGGTTATACCGTCCCTGGCTAGTAACCGGGGACTCCGTCTTATGTTTTTAGGCATAACATTAGACCTGGTTCTAGGACACGCTTTTTCCAGAGTGGATTTAGCCTTAACCACACTCTTCCGGGTCCTTTTCCCTTCAGCCAGCGAGACTTTATTAGCCGCCTTCTTCCCGGATCTTTTTGGGATGACGGACTTCTGCACCATTAGTTTCCGGGAAACCTCCTTCCGCGGCCTCCCGCGTTTCCGGGGAGGTTCCTTCACTAATTTCCGCTGTTCACTTTCCTCTATCAAAGTATCAACTTCCAACTCATACGAGTCCAGGGACAAATCTCTCCCCTTCCACTCTCTTAGTCGAGCTACATTAGATTTATACATCTTTCCTTGTAATGAACGTATCACTACAGTACTGTCACTTACTATGCGGGTAACCACAAAGGGGCCGTCCCAATTACTAGCAAGTTTCAGAGTCGATAACGGCTCATGTAATCTTACTACCTGATCACCAACTTTGAATCGTCGCGGCTTAAGGCCTAGATCATAGCCGGTCTTCTGCCAGGTAGCATTCTTCTGCAGTTCAGTTCTCACCAATTCATAAGCATATTTGAATTGATCTCTTAATGACTCCACAAACATCACATGGCAGGGGGTTTCCGGGTTCATTCCAACCACCCCGAATACCAGATCCGCGGGCATTATCAAATCTTCCCCGAAAACTAATAGATTCGGGGAACAGGAAGTACTAGAATGGACAGTGCTATTATATGCATGGCATACATAATCACACTGCTCATCCCAGTCATCCATTCTATCATTCACCAGGGATTTCAACACCTGAATCAATGTACGATTGAATCTCTCAACCATTCCATCACTTTGTGGTCGATAGGGATTTGTTCTCGTCTTACAAATCGCCAGTCGGTGACACATTTCCTGCCAAAGATCAGATTCAAATTCCCGACCTTGGTCACTATGCATCATTAGGGGAACCCCAAGATGCAATACCCAACCTGTAACAAAAGCTTTTGCACAGGTTGCTGCTTTGTGATCCGCTAATGGAAACACTCTCGTATACTTAGTATAATAGTCAGTGACGACCATCATACAAGTATTACCATCAGGGGTAGTTTTAAACCCACTGATAATGTCTATGGCGACTCGCGCAAATCTTACACCAAACAACTCCTGGGACAAAGGCATTTTACCCATCCCAGGCCCAGGTTTGTTTTTACAACAATCCGGGCAAGTAGCAATCCATCTTAATAGATCACTACTCATCCCTGGCCAGTAATATCTCCTTTTCAGACGTTCCAGGGAACGCTTTTTTCCGAAATGTCCACTGGTCAGGTGTCCATGGCAATAATACATAACATCCCTCCTCATACCGGAAGGTATTACCACTTGCCGGACTCTCCTACCGGATGAATTAATCTTCCACCGGTAGATGATTCCGCTCTGGACCTCTAGCTCTGCCCATTGAGCTATTAGTCGTCTCATTTCCCGATTCTCCAGGGAAATCTCAGGCCGCGGGGGCCGTATCTTCCTAGGTAACAATACCAACAACCGGCTAAGGTTAGGATCCTTTTCCTGGAATTTCCGGATGGTTCCCATGGACCACTCCAGAACCCCAGTTCCCTTGATCTCAAAGGGAATCCTTGCTCCGGCTATGACAGCTTCATGCTGACCACAGTCATCACAGTTGGTGTTTTCGCACTTCCTGATAGGACGTCGGGAAAGTGCATCAGCATTTACATGCTTTACCCCAGCTCTATGCTGGATCTGACTTTGCTCCAAACCGAACTCGGAAAGGTGTGCTAGCCAACGTCCAATCATTCCTTCCGCATCTTTGAAATTCAATAACCATCTCAAAGAGGAATGATCTGTTCTTAGCGTAAAATCGGACCCCCAAAGGAAATGTTTGAACTTTTTAGTATATACTATCACAGCCAACAATTCCCTTTTAGTGGTACAGTAATTACGCTGGGTCTTACTCATAGTATTACTAGCAAAGGCAATGGGAACCTCCACTCCGCCTTGGACTTGACTGAGGGCGGCCCCAATACTCTCATTGCTAGCATCGGTATCCAATACAAAGTGACCATCCGGGGTAGGATACTTTAACACCGGGGTCTCTACAAACAACTTTTTTATTGCTAAGAAAGCTGTGTCCTGTTCCCTCCCCCATGGGAACTCCTCCTTCCTACTTCCGGGTGTCCAGTGTGACAAACACTGGATCGGATAGGCTACCCGGGAATACCCCGGCAGGAAATCCCTATAGTATGAGCAGAATCCTAGAAAGGATCGCACATCTTTAGGACCCTTGGGGACTTCCCATTCAGTTACACTCCTGATCTTTTCCGGATCCGCCTTAACCCCCTCGGTGGAAATAATCCGCCCTAGGTAGTTAATATCCTTCTTAAACAGATTGCATTTCTTTGGTTTCAATTTGAGACCGTTAGACATGATTCGGTTTAAGACTTCCTCTAAATTACTTAAACAATCCGCAAAGGTCTTTCCAAACACAATTACGTCATCCAGGTAAACTAGACATTTCCGCCATAATAAATCACTTAACAGCGTCTCCATCATGGCTTCAAAGGTGGCCGGCGCGTTACATAACCCGAACGGCATTACCTTATATTCAAACAACCCAATATGGCTAGAAAACGCGGTTTTCTCCATATCTTCAGGCTTCATGCCTACTTGCCAATACCCGGACTGTAAATCCAGGGTACAAAACCATTCATTCCCTCCCAGGGAATCAATCGTCTCATCTATCCTAGGAAGAGGATAGGAGTTCTTCTTAGTCAACCCATTCAGTTTCCGGTAATCAATACAGAACCGTATGCTACCGTCCTTCTTGGTTACCATACACACAGGGGAGGACCAAGGGCTCATGCTGGGAACAATAACATTATCCTTCAGCATTTTCGCTATCTCTTCCTCAGCTACAATCTTCTTCTTGAGGGGTAATCTCCTATAAGGAATCTTAAAAGCGGGGTTATCCCCGGTTTTAATTTCATGCAATACCTTATTGGTTCTCCCCAGGGGTTCCCCTGGGGCTGCAAAAGCTTGCCTGCATCTCTTCAGCATAGCTTTTAGGGCTTCCTGATCATTCTCATCCGTTATGGACGATCCTGTTAACAACTTAGTTAACTCTTCATGCAATTCCTCTTCCCCTCCTTCTTCTAACCTCAGGTCTTGGTGGCTACCGGTGACTGCCTCCGCAAGTATCACTTTCCCAACTTCAGTGCCTTTCTCAAGATATACTGTGGAGTTTCCGGGGTTGGAAATGGGTGTCACTGTCCATCTGGAATTCCCTACTAGGGTATCCGCAGATTCCAATCCCTTCCGGGATAATACAGCCATATCCGGCTCGATTACCGCTAATCCTTTCTGGATTAGCCTCCCTGAACTGACTAACACGTCACAGGTCATTCCCGGGGGAATCTTCACAGTCTGTGCCACACTAGCGACACTACTTATCACTCTCAACTTACAGAGTATGGTCATATCATACGGGTATTCAATTTTCAACTTCCCACTTTTCGGATTCAAAGTCGCACCGAAAAGCGCCGCAAAATCCAAACCAAGAATACCATCATCTTCAATCTCAGCTATGGTCGGGGCCCAAACAAATTCTTTCCCGGCCACGGAGATTATCAGAAAAGTCCGTCCAAATGTCCTCATTCTGGTACC
Source organism: Harmothoe impar (assembly GCA_947462335.1). Lineage (NCBI taxonomy): Eukaryota > Metazoa > Annelida > Polychaeta > Phyllodocida > Polynoidae > Harmothoe > Harmothoe impar. Next base: position 76,742,188 of record OX381710.1, on the reverse strand, counting down.
ATCGGCCGTACATGCGTTTACCCTCATTGTGAGGTTCTCACACATATTCGGCAATAAGCTGATGAATCTCTTAGAGACCATGGAGTGGCTAGCTCCAGTATCCATAAGAAACTCCCCAGTCTTTCCTTGTACAGAACAGGAAACGTACCACCTCTTCCCATCAGTTACTGAGGGATTCCTAGTAAACCGGTGAAGGTCACTATCAGTGCCCAGGTCGAATCCACATCCTTTCAGGTGTTCCAGACAAGGATGGCCCGGGGGAAGCCTGGTTCCTCCAACCTTAACCAACTCTTTGGTTATTGACTCCTCTAAACTGGCACTAGGTTTCCCATACGCGCACCCCTGGGCGCCTGTTGTACCAGTCTCCCCAGCCTCATGGTTTCCGGGATGTACGGTCCCATCTCCCTTCTTGCTGGACGCATTCACTGCTAATGAATCTTCACCGCCAACGTCGGTGATAATCTGACATATTTCTTCAGGGGTTACCGTCCTGCCATCCCCGGTAACCCCCTCTAATTTCCCGAAACCTCACTTCTTAAAACAGGTTTCTCGGCTTTGCATTCAGATGCAAAGTGCCCTTTGACTTGACATCTGTAACACTGGACAGTGTTACGATCGACCCTAGGGCGGCGCCTGGTTTGATTATCAAACACCTCGTTCATGCGTTTAATCATGGACTCCATTAAGGTATTTAATGAGTTTCCTGACGCATTTGTTTTATCCGGAGTGGTCGTCTCCGGGGTCTGGGTTTTCTGACTGGGTACAGTCTGAGGCTCCCGAATGTCGGGTTTCCGGGTGGTTTCCGAATAACCTTTGTTACTAGGAAGTTTCCCGGAAGCTGGGGTTGAGTTAGATTTCTGTCGACCCTTGAATTTAAGGGCGTCTACTCTCTCCTCCCCTTCAGATTCTTCCGCGGAAGAATCGTCTCCATCTAAGGAATGTTCAATTCCAGAGACGCGCTGCCCCCTATTAGCGGGTATCATACCAGCCAACAGTATCTTCTTTTTGTCATGTTGATCAATCGCCATGAACAAATCTGCTAAGGAAGACCCAGCTTCCCAAGCTCTACCACAAACTTTAGCATGTTCAGGATCACTCAATCCACTAATAAATCTTACAAATAGGGATTCTATGTAATATTCAGCATCCCTACTCCATTCTGGCCTAGCCTGCCGCAATAATCGCTGCAATTCTAGCCCAAAAATTTTAGCAGATTCCTTTGGTTTCTGCGTTCTTCTCTGAAACAGAGTCCAGTGATCTACTGTCACCATTTTCCCAAAAGTATAACAAGCTAATACTTCCAGCTGGTCGTATGTAGCTTCTGGCCCGTAAGTGTCCCTCCATTCTTCAACCACTATCTTACCCGGGCCGTCACTCAACCATATCACAAAAGCTCCCAAGGATTCCTCCTTGTTCCAGCAATTGTACTTACAATCATCTAGAAGTGATTGATATTCTTCCTTCCAGGGTCGTACACCCCTGTAAGGCTTAGTCACACGTGCAGTTCTTTTAGCGGCATAATTAGAATGCACTAATTGACCCGACATGCGTCTACTCCAAGCCAGTAGGTCTGTACCGTCTTGACCTCGGCTAGAGCAATCTAGTCCCAAATTACCTATGGCGGGGTCTCGATTATGTAATCGGTGCTCCGCCGGGGTCATTGTGACTCGCCGGTTCAAAGGAACCTTTCTCTTGGGTACATCGTCAGATGATTTATCTGATTCAGATTCTGAACCCTCATCAAAGCGTGGGCCTTGATAGCCTGACAATCCCGTTGTGTTTTTATGCACCGGGTTTGACCTTCCCTTTGTTCCCGGTTGGGTCCCCTTATTCATCCTATCCCTCGGCCTAATCTCAGGATCTTTATGGACTCCCGAGTGTGTTTCCGTGGCCGGAGGTGGGTACGAATAAGTTGCATCTGGGCAATACCTATAATTACCCTTGCTATCATAACCCCCCGGATTCTCATACAGAGCCGGGTCATCTCCCGCAAAGGGGTTCAATGAGCCATAACTATGATTCACCACTTCATCTCGAAATTTATTTTTATAATGTCGAGACACTTCCTCCTCTGGAGACATTTCCCTGTTAACCGGACCAATACTGGCATGATTAACTGGTTCCCATCCAAGAGAGCGCCCGGTAACATTCACTCTCCTTGAATCTTTCTCTCTGTTCTTATACACAGAGTCTTCCACATTCCTCAATCCATTATCATTAATAAATGGATCGAATTGAGGTAATGCTTACTAGTAGTAGGAGTACTATCCGGAACAGTTTCCGGCCTGCCAGCTGGAATTTGTTCCTCCCCCTGCTGTTCCATTGCCTTCGACAATTCACCCCGCAGGAGAGTTTTCCTAGCTTCAAGGGAACAGACAGCTTCCACCTCAGCTTTCCGTTTCCTCTCTAACTCTTCCGTTTCTTCCAGGATTTGTATCCTGGTGGATTCGTTATCCTTGACCAACTGATCTCTGCCCTTCTCTAGCGCTTCTGTCCCCTTCTTCAAGGCATACCATTCTCTAGAGTATTTTTTCAACTCCCTCTCATACCTCTCTTTAAGAGATTCGGAATGTTCATTCTCCTTCTGGTTCTCAGCAATCTTTGCCTGAATCTTTTGGTATTCATGCGATTCCTGAGCAACCTTCTTTTTCATATACTGGTTGTCCTCTATCAACCGTTCTCTCTCTTCTATCAGAGTTCCTTTTACCCTCTGATTCTCAGAGAGGATCTCGTCCCTTTCTTTTACCAGGGAAGTCAATTCCTCAGTCAATGCAGCATACTGATCTTCCATTGACTGTTTGTCCAATCGGACATTTTCCCAGTAGAGGTCATCCTCTTCCCGAGCCAAACGCTCGTCATATTCCCTTTGGAATCTCTCATCCCCTACATAGGGTTCTACCCAGGAAAGATCCTGCAATTTCCTCTTCTTCTGTCCTGGCTTCAAGCCCTCCCCAGGGTCCATCCCTGGCACCTCCAGGCGAGTTGATTCCAACTCCCCTTCACTCAGCTCTGGGCCAGAGCCGCCCAGGCTACCACCGGTAGCCATTGTCCGTCCACTAAAGGACTGTCTGTCCACTCAAGGACTTCCTGTTCAGTATAACCCGAACATATTCTCGAACAACTAGCTTGTTCTGCTACCTTTACTGCTACTGGTCACGGCACCAGTGTGGTGGTTCGTAATTAACTCTAGGTTAAAGAACAACGATCACGGCAGTTTCCAGGTGCGAGAATATATCTATCTTTATTCACAAGAATAACAACTCTAGTTCCTTTACTAGGGAACGATCAGTGTAGAATGAATACACACAGGTAGATCAGGTTTCTCTATAAATAGAGGAAACGGTCAGTATACAACTCTTAGCATACAACTCTGTCCGCACGGTTGGACATGTGAAGTCTCTCGTCAGTCGGGCCTGCACTGACTGTCGTTCCAGGTAAACACATGGGTCTTATATAACACCGGCTCTTAGGTCACGTGGCCAGGTGGGTGGGTCGGCCGCCCACCTGAGAGCGGCACACGGTCACCTGAAGAGGACCTGCGCCCTCTCCCGGGAACTGTGTGCACTAGCTCCAGGTGGAGAAGCCGAGTAAACAGACGTTACCCGGAAATACCGTGTATGAGATTAATATGTAATATCATGCCCCTACATATGTATTATATGTGAAATTCAAACATAGAATTTTGCAAATTTAAAGATATATGAATCAGATAATGTTACATGACATCTATTTCAAATGTAACATACGTATGCCTAAACTTTTTCAAATCTAGCAGGCACATGGAATCTCATTTCTCCTAGGACTCTCCAATTTAATTTTATATAAATAGTTTTCAGATCTGATATTAACATATTATTCATAGCACTATGTGGAATTAAAATTCATGCATGTCTATGAGTCAGATTTCACATTGATGTAGAGCTCAACTCACATATAGACGTATATAAAATTGAAATTTAATGGCAGCGTAATTCAAACTCAACATTCAAATACTGAATATTGGACAATTGAAAGGTACACAACCCTTCATGGAATTTAAATACTACATATTATATGAGAATCTGGAAATTATTGATTGTCCCATGTAAAATAGGAACTTTAGCATATGCTTCCTGGATACATGAAATTCAAATTGCATAGAGGTCTTTGTAAATTTTGGCTTCTACATGTTAATGAAATTTGAATCATACATGAATATTAATTCTGATTTTTACATTATTGAATTCAATCTCTACATACATGAATTTTATTTCTACATTGGGCATGAATTCTACATATTATAACTCTAGCCTGACCTAAGTAGAAACAACCAACTCAGCAAGTAACAGGTAAGACTTCTTTATTTCGTGGGCTCTCCTTGCCCACCCAATCTAAGTCAGTTAGTATTAATCACATTTCTGGCCTTGATAAGGTCAGCAGCTGCTCTGATTACCCATCCCTACACAGTTGCCCTGGCCTGTATCTTCACACCTACTCTGTGGCATGCATATGCAGAGTGAATCAGGGGACTCCTACACACTGTCCAAGCTCTCCCTGCTGTCTCAATAGCTTGCATTACTTATTAAAGTGCATCTCCCTAGGACCAACCACAACCTTGTTTGCCAGCCAGGCCCATAATTAAGGCACATGTTTTAAACAGGAATATCCATGATAATCAGATTACGAAGAGAGGATATATCTTTGACAATGATGACCAAACCTTGATCCATCCAGTGTTACTTTATGTGCCAAGGTCCATGGGTAATACATGTACACTAATACTTGAAAACTCATCAGGTCTGAAATCTCATGCAGGATATTCCCCATGACACGTGTGTAGAAACTTGTAGAGCTTTGCACTTTCAACTTTTCTGTTGAATACATGAGAACAACAGGTGGTAGGAAGAAGCAGCATAGTCAACACAAACCTTTAGAATATTTACATAATTATGCCAGAGAAAAATGAAGCATTTTAAAATTGAATAAGGCTACAATCAAATAAGCTCTCTATGACCATGCAGTAAACAATAGGCTGATAGTTTTTTCATCAGATGCATATTGAGCTGATGGAACGGAGAAAATGATCTGCGCTTGCTGGAGTGGTGGTATTGATTGGCTTCTGTAGTGTTTTCATTCACCTGGGAAAGCCAGACACAGTATCTCATGAGAATCTAACATCATCCCTTGCTGAAGTGGTGGCAGTCTTTCTCTGTTACCGAGAATAAAGATGTCTCTGTGGTCTGCCATTAAACAGCCCACCACCCCCCTGTGTACAGTATCACATTATTCATACAGAGGAGTGTTCAAAACATCATCTTGTGGCTAAATTGGTAACAATCTATATATTATTTAAAATTGTTAACACAGTACTGCAGCAAGTTCACAAGAATGGACGGGGTCAACAGAATACCATTGCCAGGGCTTTCCGCCCTGGCAAGCCACTGGACCAGTGATGTTCTGTTTGTCGCATATGCAAGTGCATGTTTTGTATAAATCCGCAAGAGAGTCAAATTAAAATTTGATATTCAAAAATCTCTGTAACACTAGAATGATCAGAATCTTATAAATACATAGCAATAGCTTACCTTTAGTTTATTTTCCCTCTGTAGCCAAAACTCCATGAAAGGAAGGGATTTCAGAGCAGTAGAAAGACTGAGGATTAGGCAACCTATGTGTTAGTGGATCAAACCCCGGAGTAAAAACAAACCCATTATGGAAGCCTATGTTGGCTGTATAACTGGCATAAATGGAGTCTCTCTGTATATTTATATACCTACACATCTATATGACCATGTAGCTAAATACATCTGTATGGATATACCTCTCTCTCTCTAGAGTATAAAATACCGGCTTTCGGCCTAGGTCATTGCATGCTTTTATGGTCTGATAGGTTTTATTGTCTGAGAGATTGAGCTTTCAATGGATGCTGTACCACTAACCCCTTAATGCAATCTTTTGAGAAGTCAGTTTTAAATGTAAATATGAAGTTATATGTTACCTTTAATGCTTTTACTCTTGAAAGTTTGATTTGGTTATTGATACGGTCACAGATTGTTGATACAGTCAAAGATTGATACACATTGAATTAAAATCCAGTTCATTAGAATTTCTCATAGGCTTTTCAAAAGCATGTATATGTATGTAGTACTGAGACTCAAATATTTAAAGAGAGAGAGTAAGATATAGTTGAATTTAATTACAAGATATGCCTATGCAGATTTCAAATATGGAAAGCAAATTGCATGTATACAGCTCAACATTAATTTATTGTGAATCTTGAGCATGCAAGAGATTTTACAAATGTCTTTGTTGATTTTATATTCATATGTATAGAATGAAAATTGAAGTAATCAAAATTTTGTATAGGCCTCTTTAGAATACAACTTTTATATGTAGAGAAATCAAATCTAATATATTCCCATATCTAACATGTGTAGATATTATTCAGAAGTTACAAATGGAATTCAAAGATAGATTTTTCTTGTAGTCCTCTTCATGATGCTAATGTTATGCATACAGGATTTTAAATATCCTAGAGGCTGATATGGGAAGAATTAAAAATGTATACATATCGTCCATACCTCAAGATATTATGTAAACTTGTAAACTATGAGCAAATTTTGGACTGTTATAAAGTTTATACATAAACTGTTGAAATGCATATTTTTTTTCGGGGAAATTATCTATTTTTGAAACATTTTTAGAACTAGATTCACATAACTAATCAGTATGATCAAAACTAGGTCCATTGCCTAGAACACAAGGAAATCCTTTATCCTGCAAAAGTGTCCTGCACTCTTTAAAATTATAAAGAACTATTTACAAACAGTGGACCGTTGACATATATATAGTTACTGTTGAAATTAATGTCAATCTATATAACAATTATTTACCATAAAATTATATCAATCTACATAAACGTAATGGTTGAAATATATACATGTATATAGGAATTTCAATTGATAGCTAACCCTTTCAAAATGCTTGTTAGTATTATTGAACCTAGCTTTATTGCCTAGAACATTTTCAATCCCCTCAGCTTATTATAATATCCCATACTCTTTGAAATCATATGGAGCTATATGCAAATTGTGGACTGTTGAAATATATGTACACACATGATTGAAATGCATATCTTTCTATATCACAATTATTTAATGTTGACATTTTTCAATCTTTCTAGCATTAGGAGCTGAAATATGAACATGTATGAAGAAATCTAGATTGATAACTGATCCTTTCATAAACCTAGCCAGTATGATCAAAACTAAGTCTATTGCCTAGAACAAAAGGAATCCCTTAATCCTACAATGATGTCCTTCGCTCTTTGAAATTTTATAGAACTATATACAAACAGTGGACTGTTGACACTTGTATATAGTTACTGTTAAATACAGGCACAGATTTGCCTATACATTTTCAGTCTAGATAAAAGAATTCTAATCAATAGTTACTGTTAAAATTCATATCCATCTATATAACAATTATTTACTGTTGATATACATCGATCTATATTGACTTGAGGGTTGAAATATGAACATCTACATGAAAATCTAGAGTGATTCCCGATCCTTACAAATTATTCATCAGTATTATTAAACCTAGGTGTATTGCCTAGACCATATTGAATTCCTTTAACATATGATGAAGTCAAACACTCTTTTAAACTTTGTAGAACTATATGTAAATTTTGGACTGTTGAAATATATATACATATTCTGTTGAAATGCATATCTTTCTATTTGGCAGTTATATAATGTTGAAATATTTAAATCTATCTAGGATTAGGAGCTGAAATAGGAACATGTATATAGAAATCGAGATTGATAACTGATCCTTTCATAGAACCAGTCAGCATGATCAAAACTAGGTCTATATAACAATTATTTACTATCAAAGTATATCAATCTCCATAAACATACTGGTTGAAATATATGCTTGTATATAGACATTTAGATTGAAAACTAACCCTTTCAAACTACTAGTTAGTATCATTAAATCCAGCTCGATTAACTAGGTCATTTTGAATCCCCTGAGCTAACAATAATGTCCCATACTCTATGAAATTATATAGAGCTATCTCCAAATTGCAGAGTGTTGAAATATATGTTTAGTTACTGTTCGAATTCATATCCCTCTATATGAAAAATATTTTCTGTTGCAATGTGTCCGACTACTAAATGCATGGCTTAACATAAAGACTTGTATATAGAAATCTATAATGATAAATAATCCTCTCAAAGAATTAGTCAGTATCATTACTCTAGGATTACAGGTTGAAATATCATGTACCTCGAAATCTAGATTGATAACTGATCATTTTAGGATACTAGTCAGTATTATCAAAGCTAAGTCTATTGCCTAGAGCACAAGGAATCCCTTCAACCTTCAATGATGTCCTGCACTCTTTGAAACTATATAGAACTATATACAAACAGTGGACTATAGGTACTGTTTAAAGTCATGTCTATCTATATAACAACTATTTATTATTGAGATATATCAATCTACATAAACATAATGGTTGAAATATATTCATCTTAGTAGAAATTTAGATTGATAACTAACCCTTTCAAAATACTAGTTAGTATTATTAAACCTAGCTCGATTGACTAGATCATTTTGAATCCCCTCAGCTTACAATGAGGATCCATACTCTTTGAAATTATATAGAGCCATGTGTGAATTGCGGAGTTTTGAAATATATATATAGTTACTGTTTTGATTCATATCTCTCTATATAATTAGTATTTACAGTTGCAATGTTTACAACTACTGAATGCAAGGCTTGAAATATATACATGTTTGTAGAAATATGTAATGATAAATGATCCTCTCAAAGAATTAGTCTGTATCAGCATACTTGAATTTACTGTTGGAATATGTCAATCTGTCTAGGATTATAGGTTGAAATAACACGTACCTAGAAATCTAGATTCATAACTGATCGTTTCAGGATACTAGTCAGTATCATTAAAGCTAGGTCCATTGCCTAGACCATTTTGGATCCATTTAACTTACAATTATGCCCCATACTCTTTCCAACTATATAGAACTATATGCAAAGGTCAATAACCTTTTATTGTAGGCCTTTTAAGAAAACAGAATTTTAATGTAAGGAAATAAAATCAATAGGCTTATAGAGAATTCAAATTCATACTTAACCAAATTCATGTTATGTAGAAATATGTTTCAAGCTACTAGAATTTGTGTAAGAATATTTATAATATACCTTTGATATGTATACAGCAATTTAATTCCATATAGGGTCATATAAAACAATTTTTTTATGCCAATATCCAACAGATATATATAAAATCAAATATGTATTATATGTGAAATTCAAACATAGAATTTTGCAAATTCAAAGATATATGAATCCAATTTTGTTTGTTTATTTAGAATTACATGACATCTATTTCAAATGTAACATACGTATGCCTAAACTTTTTCAAATCTAGAAGCCACATGGAATCTCATTTCTCCTAGGACTCTCCAATTTAACTTCATATACACAGCTTTTAGATCTGATAGTTACATATTATTCATAGCACTATGTGGAATTAAAATTCATGCATGTCTAGGAGTCAGATTTCAACTCACATATAAACGTATATAAAATTGAAATTAAATGGCAGCGGAATTCAAACTCAACATTTAAATACTGAATATTGGACAATTGAAAGGTACACAACCCTTCATGGAATTTAAATACTACATATTATATGAGAATCTGGAGATTATTGATTGACCCATGTAAAAATAGGAACTTTAGCATATGCTTCCTGGATACATGAAATATAAATTGAATATAGGTCTTTGTGAATTTTGGCTTCTACATGTTAATGAAATTTGAATCATACATGTATATTAATTCTGATTTTTACATTATTTAATTCAATCTCTACATACATGAGTTTTATTTCTACATTTGGGCATAAATTCTACATATTGTTACTTTAGCCTAAACTATGTAGAAACAACCAACTCAGCAAGTAACAGATAAGACTTCTTTATTTCGTGGGCTCTCCTTGCCCACCCAATCTATATCAGTTAGTATTAATTGCAACTCTGGCCTTGATAAGGTCAGCAGCTGCTCTGATTACCCATCCCTACACAGTTGCCCTGGCCTGTATCTTCACACCTACTCTGTGGCATGCATGTGCGGATTGGATCAGGGGACTCCTACACACTGTCCAAGCTCTCCCTGCTGTCTCATTAGCTTACATTACTTATTAAAGTGCATCTCCCTAGGACCAAACACAACCTTGTTTGCCAGCCAGGCCCATAATCAAGGCACATGTTTCAAACAGGAATACCCATGATAATCAGATTACAAAGAGAGGATATATCTTTGACAATGATGACCAGACCTTGATCCATCCAGTGATACGTGATGTGCCAAGGTCCATTGGTAATTCACCGGTACTTGAAAACTCATCAGGTCTGAAAGCTCATGCAGGTCTTCAAAGGATATTTCCAACGACATGTCTGTAGAAACGTGTAGAGCTTTGCACTTTCAACTTTTCTGTTGAATACATGAGAAAAACAGGTGGTAGGAAGAAGCAGCATAGTCAACACAAACCTTTAGAATATTTACATAATTATGCCAGAGAAAAATGAAGCATTTTAAAATTGAATAAGGCTACAATCGAATGAGCTCTCTATGATCATGCAGTATCTCACGAGAATCTAACACAGTATCTCACGAGAATCTAACATCATCCCTTGCTGAAGTGGTGGCAGTCTCTCTATGTTACCGAGAATAAAGACGTCTGTGGTCTGCCAGAAACAGCCCACCATCCCCCTATGAACATTATTACATTATTTATACAGAGGAGTGTTTAAAACATCATCTTGTGGCTAAATTGGTAACAATCTATATATTATTCAAAATTGTTAACACAATACTGCAGCAAGTTCACAAGAGTGTACAGGGTCAACAGAATACCATTGCCATGGTTGGAAGCCCTGGCAAGCCACTGGAACAGTGATGTTCAGTTTGTCGCATATGTTTTGTATATACCCAAAAGAGAGTCAAATTAAAAATTTACATTCAAAATTTTCTGTTACATTAGAATGCTCAGAATCTTATGAAGACAAAGCAATAGCTTACCTTTAGTTTATACTCCCTCTGTAGCCAAATCTCCACAGAGGGAAGGGATTTCAGGGCAGTAGAAAGACTGAGGATTAGGCAACCTATGTGTTAGTGGACTAAACCCCGGAGTAAAAACAAACCCATTATGGAAGCCTATGTTAGCCATATAACTGGTTTAAATGGAGTCTCTCTGTATAGTTATATACCTACACATCTATATGACCATGTAGCTAAAAATATCTGTATAGATATACCTCTCTCTCTCTATATATATATATATAATATATATATATATAATATATATAGATATATAGATATATAAACTGTACATATGTATGGATGTTTCTTTCTATCTATCTTAGCTAATATGAGTAATAAATCAAGGAAATGATGAATGGGTCACCCTGACAAAAACATTGTCTCATAAAAATGTCTATATTATGCATATTATTAGGTAAGTAGAGATAATAGAGATGCAACATACATTACCAAGTTAAGAATAATGTTTTAAAGCATACCACAACAGCTTACCTGTGTATCACAGACACAGGGGTGGCCTAGAGTATAAAATACGGTCCTTCGACCTAGGTCATTGCATGCTTTTATGGTCTGCTAGGTTTTATTGTCTGAGACATTGAGCTTTCAATGGATGCTGTACCACTAACCCCCTTAATGGAATCTTTTGAGAAGTCAGTTTTAAATGTAAATATAAGGTTATATATATGTTACCTTTAATGCTTTTACTCTTAAAATGTTGATTTGGTTATTGATACAGTCACATATTGTTGATACAGTCAAAGATTGATTCACATTAAAATAAAATCCAGCTCATTAGAATTTCTCATGTGCTTTTCAAAAGCATGTACATGTATGTAGTACTGAGACTCAAATATTTAAAGAGAGAGAGTAAGATATAGTTAAATTTAGTTACAAGATATGCCTATGCATAATTCAAATATGGAAAGCAAATTTCATGTATACAGCCCAACATTAATTTATTGTGAATTAAGATCATGCAAGAGATTATACAAAAGTCTTTGTTGATTTTAGACTCATACGTATAAAATAAAAATTGAAGTAATCAAAATTTTGTATAGGCCTCTTTAGAATATAACTTTAATATGTACAGAAATCAAATCTAATATATTCCCATATTTAACATGTGTAGATATTATTCAGAAGTTACAAATGGAATTCAAATATAGATTTTTCTTGTAGTCCTCTTTATGATGTAAATTTTATGCATACAGGATTCAAATATCCTAGAGGCTGATATGGGACTAATTAAATATGTATACATATCATCCATACCTCAAGATATTATGTAAACTTGTAAACTATGAGCAAATTTCGGACTGTTGAAATATATATACATAAACTGTTGAAATGCATATCTTTTTATTTGGCAATTATCTACTTTGAAACATTTTTAGAACTAGATTCACAGAACTAATCAGTATAATTAAAGCTAGGTTCATTGCCTAGAACACAAGGAAATCCTTTATCCTACAATAGTGTCCTGCACTCTTTAAAATTGTATAGAACTATTTACAAACAGAGGACTGTTGACATATATATATATATATATAGTTACTGTTGAAATTCATGTCTATCTATATATAACAATTATTTACCATTAAAATATATCAATCTACATAAACGTAATGGTTGAAATATATACATGTATATAGGAATTAAGATTGATAGCTAACCCTTTCAAAATACTAGTTAGTATTATTGAACCTAGCTTTATTGCCTAGAACATTTTGAATCCCCTCAGCTTATAATAATATCCCATACTCTTTGAAATCATATGGAGCTATATGCAAATTGTGGACTGTTGAAATATATGTACACACATGATTGAAATGCATATCTTTCTATATCACAATTATTTAATGTTGACATTTTTCAATCTTTCTAGCATTAGGAGCTGAAATATGAACATGTATGAAGAAATCTAGATTGATAACTGATCCTTTCATAAACCTAGTCAGTATGATCAAAACTAAGTCTATTGCCTAGAACAAAAGGAATCCCTTAATCCTACAATGATGTCCTTCGCTCTTTGAAATTATATAGAACTGTATAGAAAGATTTTGGGAGTATTTACCAACCTATTCATAGAACTGTATACAAACAGTGGACTGTTGACACTTGTATATAGTTACTGTTAAATACAGGCACAGATTTGCCTATACATTTTCAGTCTAGATAAAAGAATTCTAATCAATAGTTACTGTTAAAATTCATATCCATCTATACAACAATTATTTACTGTTGATATACATCGATCTATATTGACTTGAGGGTTGAAATATGAACATCTACATAAAAATCTAGAGTGATTCCCGACCTATATTGACTTGAGGGTTGAAATATGAACATCTACATAAAAATCTGGAGTGATTCCCGACCCTTACAAATTATTCATCAGTATTATTAAACCTAGGTGTATTGCCTAGACCATATTGAATTCCTTTAACCTATGATGAAGTCAAACACTCTTTTAAACTTTGTAGAACTATATGTAAATTTTGGACTGTTGAAATATATATACATATTCTGTTGAAATGCATATCTTTCTATTTGGCAGTTATATAATGTTGAAATATTTAAATCTATCTAGGATTAGGAGCTGAAATAGGAACATGTATATAGAAATCGAGATTAATAACTGATCCTTTCATAGAACCAGTCAGCATGATCAAAACTAGGTCTATATAACAATTATTTACTATCAAAGTATATCAATCTCCATAAACATACTGGTTGAAATATATACTTGTATATAGACATTTAGATTGAAAACTAACCCTTTCAAACTACTAGTTAGTATCATTAAATCCAGCTCGATTAACTAGATCATTTTGAATCCCCTGAGCTTACAATAATGTCCCATACTCTATGAAATTATATAGAGCTATCTCCAAATTGCAGAGTGTTGAAATATATGTTTAGTTACTGTTCGAATTCATATCCCTCTATATGAAAAATATTTTCTGTTGCAATGTGTCTGACTACTTAATGCATGGCTTAACATAAAGACTTGTATATAGAAATCTATAATGATAAATAATCCTCTCAAAGAATTAGTCAGTATCATTACTCTAGGATTACAGGTTGAAATATCATGTACCTCGAAATCTAGATTGATAACTGATCATTTTAGGATACTAGTCAGTATTATCAAAGCTAGGTCTATTGCCTAGAGCACAAGGAATCCCTTCAACCTTCAATGATGTCCTGCACTCTTTGAAACTATATAGAACTATATACAAACAGTGGACTATATGTATTGTTTAAAGTCATGTTTATCTATATAACAACTATTTATTATTGAGATATATCAATCTACATAAACATAATGGTTGAAATATATACATGTTAGTAGAAATTTAGATTGATAACTTACCCTTTCAAAATACTAGTTAGTATTATTAAACCTAGCTCGATTGACTAGATCATTTTGAATCCCCTCAGCTTACAATGAGGATCCATACTCTTTGAAATTATATAGAGCCATGTGTGAATTGCGGAGTTTTGAAATATATATATAGTTACTGTTTTGATTCATATCTCTCTATATAATAAGTATAAATTACAGTTGCAATGTTTACAACTACTGAATGCAAGGCTTGAAATATATACATGTTTGTAGAAATATGTAATGATAAATGATCCTCTCAAAGAATTAGTCTGTATCAGTATACCTGAATTTACTGTTGAAATATGTCAATCTGTCTAGGATTATAGGTTGAAATAACACGTACCTAGAAATCTAGATTCATAACTGATCGTTTCAGGATACTAGTCAGTATCATTAAAGCTAGGTCCATTGCCTAGACCATTTTGGATCCATTTAACTTACAATTATGCCCCATACTCTTTCTAACTATATAGAACTATATGCAAAGGTCAATAACCTTTTATTGTAGGCCTTTTCAGAAAAAACAGAATTTTAATGTAAGGAAATAAAATCAAAAGGCTTATAGAGAATTCAAATTCATACTTAACCAAATTCATGTATATAGAAATATGTTTCAAGCTACTAGAATTTGTGTAAGAATATTTATGATATACCTTTGATATGTATGTACAGCAATTTAATTCCATATAGGGTCATATAAAACAAATTTTTTATGCCAATATCCAACAGATATATATAAAATCAAATATGTATTATATGTGAAATTCAAACATAGAATTTTGCAAATTCAAAGATATATGAATCCAATTTTGTTTGTTTATTTAGAATTACATGACATCTATTTCAAATGTAACATACGTATGCCTAAACTTTTTCAAATCTAGAAGCCACATGGAATCTCATTTCTCCTAGGACTCTCCAATTTAACTTCATATACACAGCTTTTAGATCTGATAGTTACATATTATTCATAGCACTATGTGGAATTAAAATTCATGCATGTCTAGGAGTCAGATTTCAACTCACATATAAACGTATATAAAATTGAAATTAAATGGCAGCGGAATTCAAACTCAACATTTAAATACTGAATATTGGACAATTGAAAGGTACACAACCCTTCATGGAATTTAAATACTACATATTACATGAGAATCTGGAGATTATTGATTGACCCATGTAAAAATAGGAACTTTAGCATATGCTTCCTGGATACATGAAATATAAATTGAATAGAGGTCTTTGTGAATTTTGGCTTCTACATGTTAATGAAATTTGAATCATACATGTATATTAATTCTGATTTTTACATTATTGAATTCAATCTCTACATACATGAATTTTATTTCTACATTTGGGCATAAATTCTACATATTGTTACTCTAGCCTAAACTATGTAGAAACAACCAACTCAGCAAGTAACAGATAAGACTTTATTTCTTGGGCTCTCCTTGCCCACCCATTCTAAGTCAGTTAGTATTAATTGCAACTCTGGCCTTGATAAGGTCAGCAGCTGCTCTGATTATCCATCCCTTCACAGTTGCCCTGGCCTGTATCTTCACACCTACTCTGTGGTATGCATGTGCGGATTGGATCAGGGGACTCCTACACACTGTCCAAGCTCTCCCTGCTGTCTCATTAGCTTACATTACTTATTAAAGTGCATCTCCCTAGGACCAAACACAACCTTGTTTGCCAGCCAGGCCCATAATCAAGGCACATATTTCAAACAGGAATATCCATGATAATCAGATTACAAAGAGAGGATATATATTTGACAATGATGACCAGACCTTGATCCATCCAGTGATACGTGATGTGCCAAGGTCCATTGGTAATTCACCGGTACTTGAAAACTCATCAGGTCTGAAAACTCATGCAGGTCTTCAAAGGATATTTCCAACGACATGTCTGTAGAAACGTGTAGAGCTTTGCACTTTCAACTTTTCTGTTGAATACATGAGAAAAACAGGTAGTAGGAAGAAGCAGCATAGTCAACACAAACCTTTAGAATATTTACATAATTATGCCAGAGAAAAATGAAGCATTTTAAAATTGAATAAGGCTACAATCGAATGAGCTCTCTATGATCATGCAGTATCTCACGAGAATCTAACACAGTATCTCACGAGAATCTAATCTTGTGGCTTAGTTGATAACAATCTATGTATTATTCAAAATTGTTAACACAATACTGCAGCAAGTTCACAAGGATGGACAGGGTCAACAGAATACCATTGCCATGGTTGGAAGCCCTGGCAAGCCACTGGAACAGTGATGTTCAGTTTGTCGAATATGTTTTGTATATACCCAAAAGAGAGTCAAATTAAAAATTTACATTCAAAATTCTCTGTTACACTAGAATGCTCAGAATCTTATGAAGACAAAGCAATAGCTTACCTTTAGTTTATACTCCCTCTGTAGCCAAATCTCCATGGAGGGAAGGGATTTCAGGGCAGTAGAAAGACTGAGGATTAGGCAACCTATGTGTTAGTGGACTAAACCCCGGAGTAAAAACAAACCCATTATGGAAGCCTATGTTAGCCATATAACTGGTTTAAATGGAGTCTCTCTGTATAGTTATATACCTACACATCTATATGACCATGTAGCTAAAAATATCTGTATAGATATACCTCTCTCTCTCTCTCTCTCTATATATATATATATATATATATAATATATATAGATATATAGATATATAAACTGTACATATGTATGGATGTTTCTATCCATCTATCTTAGCTAATATGAGTAATAAATCAAAGAAATGATGAATGGGTCACCCTGACAAAAACATTGTCTCATAAAAATGTCTATATTATGCATATTATTAGGTAAGTAGAGATAAAAGAGATGCAACATACATTACCAAGTTAAGAATAATGTTTTAAAGCATACCACAACAGCTTACCTGTGTATCACAGACACGGGGGTGGCCTAGAGTATAAAATACGGTCCTTCGACCTAGGTCATTGCATGCTTTTATGGTCTGCTAGGTCTTATTGTCTGAGAAATTGAGCTTTCAATGGATGCTGTACCACTAACCCCCTTAATGGAATCTTTTGAGAAGTCAGTTTTAAATGTAAATATAAGGTTATATATATGTTACCTTTAATGCTTTTACTCTTAAAATGTTGATTTGGTTATTGATACAGTCACATATTGTTGATACAGTCAAAGATTGATTATCATTGAATTAAAATCCAGCTCATTAGAATTTCTCATGTGCTTTTCAAAAGCATGTACATGTATGTAGTACTGAGACTCAAATATTTAAAGAGAGAGAGTAAGATATAGTTAAATTTAGTTACAAGATATGCCTATGCATAATTCAAATATGGAAAGCAAATTTCATGTATACAGCCCAACATTAATTTATTGTGAATTAAGATCATGCAAGAGATTATACAAAAGTCTTTGTTGATTTTAAACTCATACGTATAAAATAAAAATTGAAGTAATCAAAATTTTGTATAGGCCTCTTTAGAATATAACTTTAATATGTACAGAAATCAAATCTAATATATTCCCATATATTTAACATGTGTAGATATTATTCAGAAGTTACAAATGGAATTCAAATATAGATTTTTCTTGTAGTCCTCTTCATGATGCAAATTTTATGCATACAGGATTCAAATATCCTAGAGGCTGATATGGGACTAATTAAATATGTATACATATCATCCATACCTCAAGATATTATGTAAACTTGTAAACTATGAGCAAATTTCGGACTGTTGAAATATATATACATAAACTGTTGAAATGCATATCTTTTTATTTGGCAATTATCTACTTTGAAACATTTTTAGAACTAGATTCACAGAACTAATCAGTATAATCCAAGCTAGGTTCATTGCCTAGAACACAAGGAAATCCTTTATCCTACAATAGTGTCCTGCACTCTTTAAAATTGTATAGAACTATTTACAAACAGAGGACTGTTGACATATATATATAGTTACTGTTGAAATTCATGTCTATCTATATATAACAATTATTTACCATTAAAATATATCAATCTACATAAACGTAATGGTTGAAATATATACATGTATATAGGAATTAAGATTGATAGCTAACCCTTTCAAAATACAAGTTAGTATTATTGAACCTAGCTTTATTGCCTAGAACATTTTGAATCCCCTCAGCTTATAATAATATCCCATACTCTTTGAAATCATTTAGAGCTATATGCAAATTGTGGACTGTTGAAATATATGTACACACATGATTGAAATGCATATCTTTCTATATCACAATTATTTAATGTTGACATTTTTCAATCTTTCTAGCATTAGGAGCTGAAATATGAACATGTATGAAGAAATCTAGATTGATAACTGATCCTTTCATAAACCTAGTCAGTATGATCAAAACTAAGTCTATTGCCTAGAACAAAAGGAATCCCTTAATCCTACAATGATGTCCTTCGCTCTTTGAAATTATATAGAACTGTATACAAACAGTGGACTGTTGAAGTGGTGGCAGTCTCTCTCTGTTACCGAGAATAAAGATGTCTCTGTGGTCTGCCATTAAACAGCCCACAACCCCCCTGTGTACATTATTACATTATTCATAAAGAGAAGTGTTTAAAACATCATCTTGTGGCTAAGCTGATAACAATCTATATATTATTCAAAATTGTTAACACAATACTGCAGCAAGTTCACAAGAATGGACAGGGTCAACAGAATACCATTGCCAGGGCTTCCAGCCCTGGCAAGCTACTGGACCAGTGATGTTGAGTTTGTCACATATGCAAGTGCATGTTTTGGATGAACCCGCAAGAGAGTCAAATTAATAATTCATATTCAAAAATATCTGTAACACTAGAATGCTCAGAATCTTATAAATACATAGCAATAGCTTACCTTCAGTTTATACTCCCTCTGTAGCCAAATCTCCACGGAGGGAAAGGATTTCAGAGTGGTAGGAAGACTGAGGATTAGGCAACCTATATGCTAGTGGATCAAACCCCAGAGTAAAAACAAACCCATTATGGAAGCCTATGTTAGCCGTATAACTGGTATAAATGGAGTCTCACTGTATATTTATATGCCTTCACATCTATATGACCATGTAGCTATATATATCTGTAAAGATATACCTCTCTCTCTCTCTCTCTCTCTCTCTCTCTCTCTCTCTCTCTCTCTCTCTCTCTCTCTCTCTCTCTCTCTCTGTAAATATATATATATATATATATATATATATATAAACTGTACATATGTATGGACGTTTCTTATATCTATCTTAGCTAATATGAGTAATAGCTCAAGGAAATGATGAATGGGTCACCCTGACAAAAATATTGTCTCACAAAAATGTTGATATTATGCATATTATTAGGTAAGTGGAGATAATAGAGATGCAGCATGCATTACCAAGACAAGAATAATATTTTAAAGCAAACCACAACAGCTTACCTGTGTATCACAGACACGGGGGTGGCCTAGAGTATAAAATAGCGGCCTTCAGCCTAGGTCATTGCATGCTTTTATGGTCTGATAGGTTTTATTGTCTGAGAAATTGAGCTTTCAATGGATGCTGTACCACTAACCCCCTTAATGCAATCTTTTGAGAAGTCCGTTTTAAATGTAAATATAAGGTTATATGTTACCTTTAATGCTTTTACTCTTGAAATGTTGATTTGGTTATTGATACAGTCACAGATTCTTGATACAGTCACAGATTGATACACATTGAATTAAAATCCAATTCATTAGAATTTCTCATAGGCATTTCAAAAGCATGTTTATGTACGCAGTACTGAGACTCAAATATTTAAATAGAGAGTAAGATATAGTTGAATTTAGTAACAAGATATGCCTATGCAGAATTCAAATATGGAAAGCAAATTTCATGTTTACAGCCCAACTTTAATTTATTGTGAATTAAGGTCATGCAAGAGATTTTACAAACGTCTTTGTTGATTTTAAACTCATACGTATAGAATGAAAATTGAAATAATCAACATTTTGTATAGGCCTCTTTAGAATATAACTTTTATATGAACAGAAATCAAATCTAATATAGGCCCATATTTAACATTTTTAGATATTATTCAGAAGTTTCAAATGGAATTTAAATAAAGATTTGTCTTGAAGTCCTCTTTATGTTGCAAATTTAATGCATACAGGATCTAAATATCCTAGAGGCTAATGTTGGACAAATTAGATATGTATGTATATACATATCGTCCATACCTCAAGATATTATGTAAAAAAAAAAACATGTCCAATCAAAATTACCAGATATGCCTATGCCTATGAAGTGAACTGTTGAAATAGACAAATAGTTACTGTTAAAATGCATATCTATGTAACAATTATTTACTCTTGAAATATAACAAT
The DNA here is from genome assembly GCA_947462335.1 of Harmothoe impar. Lineage (NCBI taxonomy): Eukaryota > Metazoa > Annelida > Polychaeta > Phyllodocida > Polynoidae > Harmothoe > Harmothoe impar. The sequence continues at coordinate 76,721,322 of OX381710.1, read as the reverse complement.
CTATATTGACGCAAGATTTTTGATATATACATGTATATAGAAATGTAGATTGATTAATGATTTTTTCAAAGAACTAGTCAGTGTTATTTGACATATGTCCAATGCCCACTATGAATCCCTTAAACTTACAATGATGTCCCAAACTCTTTGAAATCATATAGAACTATATACAAATAGTGGACTATTGAAATAGGTTTATAGGTTATGATGAAATGCATATTTATGTAACAATTTTTTACTCTTGAAATATATCAATCTATATATCAAACATATTCAATAAGTATACATATCATCAATGCGTCAACATTTAAAAAGAAATTAAACACATGTCCAATTGAAATAACATGTATAATTGAAATTGACAGATGTGGAATTAAAATCCAGCTGACCTAGGAGCCATTTCACCATATAATATGGACCCCCAGTATCACTCTTATGGGGGGTCCGTATGTGACATATGTTGTTTTTCCGTTTCATCACATAATATGTGGAGATCCGTATTCAAATGTGGAAGGTCCGTATTCAAATGTGGCGTTTTTCCATTTCACCACATAATGTGGAGATCACAAAATCTGTATATAGTCCGTATATTTCCCCTTGAATGTGGCACCACTAGGGGCAGCATATATTGAAAAAATGGGCAGAAAATGGGCAAAAAAGGGCCATATATTGTAAATAGGGTCCGCATGTTGTTTTGGTCTTGAGGACAGGTCGGAGAATGGAGTGGGGAGGTCGGGGAATGGAGTAGGAAGGTCGGGAATGGAGTGGATTGATAACTGATCCTTTCATAGAACTAGTCAGTATGATCAAAACTAGGTGTATGGTTAATATATATATACACGTGCATGAAGAGCTAGATTGATAACTGATCCTTCCAAATTACTAATCAGAATCATTAAACCTGAGTCCATTGCCTAGACCATTTTGAATCCCTTCAACCTATATTGATGTCCCACACTCTTTGAAGACTGTTAAGAGAGATATACATATACCGTTGAAATGCATATCTGTTTATATAACAATCAGTAACTGTTGAAATACATCCATCTATATCTACTTAAGAGTCAAAATATGAACATGTACTTAGAAATTTTGATTGATAACTGATCCTTTCCAATTACTGGTCAGTAGTATTAAACATAGGTCCATTGCCTAAACCATTTTGAATTCCGTCAAAGTATAATGATGTGATACACTCTTTGAAACTTTTTAGAACTATGAGCAAATTTCGGACTGTTGAAATATATGTCGGGCATAACTTCCATTGGGGAAGTTATTCCCATATTAGTGTACATACCAGTGCCACCTAGTGCCTCCCACCGGCACCAGCCGCGGAACTCTTCTCCAGGGGAGGGGAGGTACCAGCAGCAAGCAAGCAGGCAGCAAGGCCAGTAGCAGGCCAGCAGAGACTTTTTTTTTTTTTTTTCTCTTTTTGTTATTTCTAATAAATAGGCCGGGTCACGGTTGTGACAAACGGTTAAGCGCCAATGCCCCTCGTCGTTAACCTTTAACCTAAACTGTAGTCAACGGTAATATACATATATACTGTTGAAATGCATATCTTTTTATTTGGCAATTATTTACTTTTGAAACATTTTTAGAACTAGATTCACAGAACTAATCAGTATGATCAAAACTAGGTCCATTGCCTACAACACAAGGAAATCCTATACCCTACAATGATGTCCTGCACTCTTTAAAATTATGTAGAACTATTTACAAACAGTGGACTGTTGACATATATATAGTTACTGTTGAAATTCATGTCTATCTATATAACAATTATTTACCATTGACATATATCAATCTACATAAACATAATGGTTGAAATATATACATGTATATGGGAATTTAGATTGATAACTAACCCTTTCAAAATACTAGTTAGTATTATTAAACCTCGCTTTATTGCCTAGAACATTTTGAATCCCCTCAGCTTATAATAATGTCCCATACTCTTTGAAATCATAAAGAGCTATATGCAAATTGTGGACTGTTGAAATATATGTACATACACAATTAAAATGCATATCTTTCTATATCACAATTATTTAACGTTGAAGTTTTTCAATCTTTCTAGCATAAGGAGCTGAAATATGATTAATAACTGATCCTTTCATAAACCTAGTCAGTATGATCACAGTCTTTGTGAAAACATGCAGTACAGTGGCAATGTCCTTCTAAAATGCCACCGGTCCAGCAGATTTACAAGTGTAGCAGGACCGAATGTTCAGTTTGGCTTTTCTGAACGAGAAGAATTCATTTGGGCTTCTAAAGCTGAACATGTATGTCAATATACTGTGAAAAACTAGATATCTATCATGATTTGGCCATATATGATTACAAATATAATGTATCTTTAATGGCCAAAAGTCTTTTATACTTGAAATTCAGAAATCATCAGATATGTGGCTATCCGGTCCTCCAAAAATATAGCCGGTCCTTCAATATTGAAAATTTGCAGGACCGAATGTCATGTGGGATGTAAACGTTTTCACAATAACTGTGATCAAAACTAAGTCTATTGCCTAGAACAAAGGAAATCCCTTAATCCTACAATGATGTCCTTCGCTCTTTAAAAACATATAGAACTATAAAGTATACAAAAAGTGCACTGTTGACACTTGTATATAGTTACTGTTAAATACAGGCACATATTTGCTTATACATTTTCAGTCTAAATAAAATAATTTTAATCAATAGTTACTTTTAAAATTCATATCCATCTTTATAACAGTTATTTACTGTTTATATAGATTGATCTATATCGACTTAAGGGTTGAAATATTAACATCTACATCGAAATCTACAGTGATTCCTTATCCTTACAAATTAATCATCAGTATTATTAAACCTAGGTGTATTGCCTAGACCATTTTGAGTTCCTTTAACCTATGATGAAGTCAAACACTCTTTGAAACTTGTTAGAACTATATGCAAATTTTGGACTGTTGAAATATATATACATTTTCTGGTGAAATGCATATCTTTCTATTTGGCAATTATTGAATGTTGAAATATTTCAATCTATCTCAAATAAGGGGCTGAAATATGAACACGTTTATAGAAAACGAGATTGATAACTGATCCTTTCATAGAACTAGTCAGTATGAGTAAAACTAGGTTAATATGACAATTATTTACTATTAAAATATATCAATCTCCATAAACATACTGGTTGAAATGTATACATGTATATATAGACATTTAGATTGATAACTAACCCTTTCAAAATTCTAGTTAGTATCATTAAATATAGCTTGATTGACTAGATCATTTTGAATCCCATGAGCTTACAATGATGTCCCATACTCTATGAAATTATATAGAGCTATCTCCAAATTGCGGAGTGTTGAAATATATATATAGTTAACTTTTAAATTCATATCTCTCTATAGAATAAGTATTTATTGTTTCAATGTTTACCACTACTGAACGCAAGGCCTAAAAAATAGACTTGTGTATAGAAATCTATACTGATAAATGATCCTCTCAAAGAATTAGTCAGTGTCATTACTCTAGGATTGTAGGTTGAAATAACATGTACCAAGAAATCTAGTTTGATAACTGATCGTTTTAGGGTACTAGTCAGTATTATGGAAGCTAGGTCTATTGCCTAGAGCACAAGGAATCCCTTCAACTTACAATGATGTCCTGCACTCTTTGAAATGATATAGAACTATAAACAAACAGTGGACTATAGTTACTGTTGAAAGTCATGCCTATCTAAATAACAATTATTTATCATTGAGATATATAAATCTATATAAACGTAATGGTTGAGACATATACATGTTAATGTAAATTTAGATTGATAACTAACCCTTTCAAAATACTAGTTAGTATTATTAAACCTAGCTCGATTGAATAGATCATTTTGAATCCCCTCAGCTTACAATAATGTCCCATACTCTTTGAAATTATAAAGAGCCATATGCAAATTGCGAAATGTGGAAATATATATATAGTTACTGTTTTGATTCAAATCTCTCTGTATAATAAGAATTTCTGTTGCAATGTTTACAACTACTGAACGCAAGGCTTGAAATATATGTACATGTTCATAGAAATATGTATAAATGAATGGTCTTCTCAAAGAATTAGTCAGTGTCATTATACCTAAATTTACTGTCAGAATATGTCAATCTCTCTAGGATTATAGGTTAAAATAACATTTACCTAGAAATCTAGATTGATAACTGATCATTTCAGGATACTAGTCAGTATCATTAGACTTAGGTCCATTGCCTAGACCATTTTGGATCCATTTAACTTACAAGTATGCCCCACACTCTTTCCAGCTATATAGAATTATATGCAAAGGTCAATAACCTTTTATTGTAGGCCTTTTCAGAATGCAGAATTTTAATATAAGGAAATAAAATCAATAGGCTTATAGAGAATTCAAATTCATACAAATCCAAATTCATGTATGTAGAAATATATTTCAAGCAACTAAAATTTGTGTAAGAATATTTATAATGTACCTTTGATATGTATACAGAAATTTAATTGCATATAGGGTCACATAAAACACATTTATTATGGGTATATCCCACATATATATAGAGGGTCCAATGTGTGTTATATGTGGAATTCAAACGTACAATTTTGCAAATTTGAAAATATATGAATCAAATTTTGTTCATTTATTTAGAATTACATTACATCAAAGTCAAATGTAACATATGCATGCTTAATTTTTTTCAAATCTAAAAGCCACATGGAATCTTATTTCTTCTATGACTTTTCAACTTAACATCATATACATAGTTTTTAGGTCTGATATTTACATATTATTCATAGCACTATGTGGAATTAAAATTCATGCATGTCTAGGAGTCAGATTTCACAGTGATGGAGGGTTCAACTCACATATAGACGTATATAAAATTGAAATTTAATGGCAGCGTAATTCAAACTCAACATTTAAATACTGAATATTGGACAATTGAAAGGTACACACCCCTTCATGGAATTTAAATACTACATATTATATGAGAATCTGGAGATTATTGTTTGACCCATGTAAAAATAGGAACTTTAGCATATGCTTCCTGGATACATGAAATTCAAATTGCATAGAGGTCTTTGTGAATTTTGGCTTCTACGTGTTAATGAAATTTGAATCATACATGTATATTAATTCTGATTTTTACATTATTGAATTCAATCTCTACATACATGAATTTTATTTCTACATTTGGGCATGAATTCTACATATTCTAACTCTAGCCTGAACTAAGTAGAAACAACCAACTCAGCAAGTAACAGGTAAGACTTCTTTATTTCGTGGGCTCTCCTTGCCCCCCCAATCTAAGTCAGTTAGTATTAATCACATTTCTGGCCTTGATAAGGTCAGCAGCTGCTCTGATTACCCATCCCTTTACAGTTGCCCTGGCCTGTATCTTCACACCTACTCTGTGGCATGCATATGCAGAGTGAATCAGGGGACTCTTACACACTGTCCAAGCTCTCCCTGCTGTCTCATTAGCTTGCATTACTTATTAAAGTGCATCTCCCTAGGACCAAACACAATCTTGTTTGCCAGCCAGGCCCATAATGAAGGCACATGTTTTAAACAGGAATATCCATGATAATCAGATTACGAAGAGAGGATATATCTTTGACAATGATGACCAGACCTTGATCCATCCAGTGTTACTTTAAATGCCAAGGTCCATTGGTAATACATGTACACCAATACTTGAAAACTCATCAGGTCTGAATCTCATGCAGGTCTTCAAAGGATATTCCCCAGGATATGTCTGTAGAAACTTGAAGAGCTTTGCACTTTCAACTTTTCTGTTGAATATATGAGAACAACAGGTGGTAGGAAGAAGCAGCATAGTCAACACAAACCTTTAGAATATTTACATAATTATGCCAGAGAAAAATGATGCATTTTAAAATTGAATAAGGCTACACTCAAATAAGCTCTCTATGACAATGCAGCAAACAATAGGCTGATAGTTTTTTCATCAGATGCATATTGAGCTGATGAAACGGAGAAAATGATCTGCGCTTGCTGGATTGGTGGTAGTGATTGGCTTCTGTGGTGTTTTCATTCACCTGGGAAAGCCAGACACAGTATCTCACGAGAATCTAACATCATTCCTTGATGAAGTGGTGGCAGTCTCTCTCTGTTACCGAGAATAAAGACGTCTCTCTGGTCTGCCATTAAACAGCCCACCACCCCCCTGTGTACATTATTACATTATTCATACAGAGGAGTGTTCAAAACATCATCTTGTGGCTAAATTGATAACAATCTTTATATTATTCAAAATTGTTAACACAATACTGCAGCAAGTTCACAACAATGGACGGGGTCAACAGAAAACCATTGCCAGGGCTTCCAGCCCTGGCAAGCCACTGGACCAGTGATGTTCAGTTTGTTGCATATGCAAGTGCAAGTTTTGTATAAACCTGCAAGAGAGTCAAATGAAAAATGTATATTCAAAAATCTCTGTAACACTAGAATGCTCAGAATCTTATAAATACATAGCAATAGCTTACCTTTAGTTTATTCTCCCTCTGTAGCCAAATCTCCATGAAAGGAAGGGATTTCAGAGCAGTAGAAAGACTGAGGATTAGGCAACCCATGTGGTAGTGGATCAAACCCCGGAGTTAAAACAAACCGATTATGGAAGCCTATGTTGGCCGTATAACTGGCATAAATGGAGTCTCTCTGTATACTTATATACCTACACATCTATATGACCATGTAGCTATATATATCTGTATAGATATACCTCTCTCTCTCTAGAGTATAAAATACCAGCTTTCTGCCTAGGTCATTGCATGCTTTTATGGTCTGATAGGTTTTATTGTCTGAGAGATTGAGCTTTCAATGGATGCTGTACCACTAACCCCCTTAATGCAATCTTTTGAGAAGTCAGTTTTAAATGTAAATATAAGGTTAGATGTTACCTTTAATGCTTTTACTCTTGAAATTTTGATTTGGATATTGATACAGTCAGAGATTGTTGATACAGTCAAAGATTAGTACACATTGAATTAAAATCCAGTTCATTAGAATTTCTCCTAGGCTTTTTAAAAGCATGCATATGTATTTAGTACTGAGGCTCAAATATTTAAAGAGAGAGAGTAAGACATAGTTAAATTTAGTTACAAGATATGCCTATGCAGAATTCAAATATGGAAAGCAAATTGCATGTACACAGCTCAACATTAATTTATTGTGAATCAAGAGCATGCAAGAGATTTTACAAATGTCTTTGTTGATTTTAAACGCATATGTATAGAATGAAAATTGAAGTAATCAAAATTTTGTATAGACCTTTAGACTTTTATAAGTACAGAAATCAAATCTAATATATTCCCATATCTAACATGTGTAGATATTATTCAGAAGTTACAAATGGAATTCAAGCATAGATTTTTCTTGTAGTCCTCTTCATGATGCTAATGTTATGCAAACAGGATTCAAATATCCTAGAGGCTAATATGGGAAGAATTAAAAATGTATACATATCATCCATACCTCAAGATATTATGTAAACTTGTAAACTATGATTATATTTCGGACTGTTGAAAAAATATATACATAAACTGTTGAAATGCATTTTTTTTTTCGGGGAAATTATCTATTTTTGAAACATTTTTAGAATTAGATTCACAGAACTAATCAGTATGATCAAAACTAGGTCCATTGCCTAGAACACAAGGAAATCCTTTATCCTGCAATAGTGTCCTGCACTCTTTAAAATTATATAGAACTATTTACAAACAGTGGTCGTTGACATATATATAGTTACTGTTGAAATTCATGTCTATCTGTAGCATAATGGGGTTTTGGTGCTATTTGGATGGCCTTAACCTATTAGAGTGATATATTCATACTAATAACCGGTTGGTGCAATGATATATTCATACAAATTCATGACATATTTATAATATTTATAATCATACACATTTATGACATATTTATAATATTGATATTCATTATTGATGTATTGCTGTTTCAATTATATGGCTGCTATATTATATAGAGAGCTGCTATCACTATAGGCACAGTGCAGGACCTGGCTGCTCCCTGCTCCCTACATGTAATTTAAATATATCGTGACGTAGATGCCTACGTAAGATTCTAAAGATTCTGGAAGGGTTGGTTGGAGCCAGAAATACTCTGGTTCTAGCTACACCCCGGCAGTTGGAAGTGGGCGGGAGTGGTAGACGGGTGCGGGAGGAGGAGTAGCAGAAGTCAGGGGTAGATAGCAGCAGGCAGCCCAGTGGAGGGAGATTTACCACACAACGACAACGAGAAGTACTAGCCACAGCCACTTGGAATAAAACCCTTTCACGCCAAGAACCTGGTCAATTATTTGTGGTCATACCATCTAGAAGTAAGGAGAAATCGCCACATATCTATATAACAATTATTTGCAATTAAAATATTATATCAATCTACATAAACGTAATGGTTGAAATATATACATGTATACAGAAATTTAGATTGATAGCTAACCCTTTCAAAATACTAGTTAGTATTATTAAACCTAGCTTTATTGCCTAGAACATTTTGAATCCCCTCAGCTTATACTAATATCCCATACTCTTTGAAATCATAAAGAGCTATATGCAAATTGTGGACTGTTGAAATATATGTACGCACACGATTGAAATGCATATCTTTCTATATCACAATTATTTAATGTTGACATTTTTCAATCTTTCTAGCATTAGGAGCTGAAATATGAACATGTTTGAAGAAATCTAGATTGATAACTGATCCTTTCATAAACCTAGTCAGTATGATCAAAACTAAGTCTATTGCCTAGAACAAAAGGAATCCCTTAATCCTACAATGATGTCCTTCGCTCTTTGAAATTATATAGAACTATATACAAACAGTGGACTGTTGACACTTGTATATAGTAACTGTTAAATACAGGCACAGATTTGCCTATACATTTTCAGTCTAAATAAAATAATTTTAAACAATAGTCACTGTTAAAATTCATAACCCATCTATATAACAATTATTTAATGTTGATATACATCGATCTATATTGACTTAAGGGTTGAAATATGAACATCTACATGAAAATCTAGAGTGATTCCTGATCCTTACAAATTAATCATCAGTATTATTAAACCTAGGTGTATTGCCTAGACCATTTTGAATTCCTTTAACCTATGATGTGGTCAAACACTCTTTGACACTTTGTTGAACTATATATAAATTTTGGACTGTTGAAATATATATACATATTCTGTTGAAATGCATATCTTTCTATTTGGCAATTATTTAATGATGAAACATTTCAATCTATCTAGGATTAGGAGCTGAAATATTAACATGTATATAGAAATCGAGATTGATAACTGATCCTTTCATAGAACTAGTCAGTATGATCAAAACTAGGTCTATATAACAATTATTTACTATCAAAATATATCAATCTCCATAAACATACTGGTTGAAAGATATATTTGTATATAGAGATTTAGATTGATTACTAACCCTTTCAAAATACTAGTAAGTATCATTCAATCTAGCTTGATTGACTAGATCATTTTGAATCCCCTGAGTTTACAATGATGTACCATACTCTATGAAATTATATAGAGCTATCTCCAAATTGCAGAGTGCTAAAATATATATATAGTTACTCTTTAAATTCATATCTCTCTATAGAATAATTATTTATGGTTGCAATGTTTCCCACTACTGAACGCAAGGCTTAAAAAATAGACTTGTGTATAGAAATCTATAATGATAAATGATCCTCTCAAAGAATTAGTCAGTATCATTTCTCTAGGATTATAGGTTGCAATAACATGTACCTAGAAATCTAGATTGATAACTGATCGTTTTAGGATACTAGTCAGCATTATCAAAGCTAGGTCTATTACCTAGAGCACAAGGAATCCCTTCAACTCACAATGATGTCCTGCACTCTTTGAAATTATATAGAACTATATACAAACAGTGGACTATAGTTATTGTTGAAAGTCATGTCTATCTATATAACAATTATTTATCATTGAGATATATCAATCTATATAAACATATTGGTTAAAATATATACATGTAAATAAAAATTTAGATTGATAACTAACCCTTTCAAAATACTAGTTAGTATTATTAAACCTAGCTCTATTGACTAGATCATTTTGAATCCCCTCAGCTTACAATGATGTCCCACACTCTTTAAATTTATGTAGAGCCATATGCAAATTGCGGAGCGTTGAAATATATATTCAGTTACTGTTTTGATTCAAATCTCTCTATACAATAAGTATTAACTGTTGCAATGTTTACAACTACTGAACGCAAGGCTTGAAATATATACATGTTCATAGAAATATGTAATGATAAATGATCCTTTCAAAATATAAGTCAGTATCATTATACCTAAATTTACTGTTGGAATATGTCAATCACTCTAGGATTATAGGTTGAAATAACATTTACCTATATATCTAGATTGATAACTGATCGTTTCAGGATACTAGTCAGCATCATTAGACCTAGGTCCATTGCCTAGACCATTTTGGATCCATTTAACTAACAAGTATGCCCCACACTCTTTCCAACTATATAGAACTATATGCAAAGGTCAATAATCTTTTTATTGTAGGCCTTTTCAGAATGCAGAATGTTAACATAAGGAAATAAAATCAATGGGCTTATAGAGAATTCAAATTCATAAAAATCCAAATTCATGTATGTAGAAATATATATTTCAAGTAACTAGAATTTGTGTAAGAATATTTATAATGTACCTTTGATATGTATACAGCAATTTAATTGCATATATGATCATATAAAACAAACCTATTATGCATATTTATTCCACAGATATATATATAAAACCCAGTATGTATTATATGTGGAATTAAAACTTAGAATTTTGCAAATTAAAAAACATATGAATCAAATTTTGTTCATTTATTTAGAATTACATGACATCAAATTTAAATGTAACATACACATGCTTAAACTTTTTTTTAAACCTAAAAGTCACATGGAATCTCATTTCTCCAAGGACTCTCCAATTTAACTTCATATACATAGTTTTTAGATCTGATATTAACATATTATTCATAGCAGATTTCACATTGATGTAGAGTTCAACTCACATATAGACCTATATAAAATTGAAATTAAATGGCAGCGGAATTCAAACTCAACATTTAAATACTGAATATTTGACAATTGAAAGGTACACAACCCTTCATGGAATTTAAATACTACAAAATATATGAGAAGCTGGAAATTGTTGATCGGCCCATGTGAAATTTGAACTTAAGCATAGGTCTATTCTAGATTTGCTTCCTGGATACATGAAATCCAATTTGCATAGAGGTCTTTTTGAATGTTGGCTTCTACATGTTAATGAAATTTGAATTATACATGTATACTAATTCTGATTTCACTTAATTACAATATCTAGGTACATTAATTTTATTTCTACATATGGGCATAAATTGTACATATTGTAGCTCAAGCCTGAACTAGGTAGAAACAACCAACTCAGTAAGTAACAGGTAAGACTTTTTATTTCATAGGCTCTCCTTGCCCATCCCATCTAAGTCGGTTAGTATTATTTGCACCTCTGGCCTTGATAAGGTCATCAGCTGCTCTGATTACCCATCCCTTCACAGTTGCCCTGGCCTGTATCTTCACACCTACTCTGTGGCATGCATGTGCGGATTGGATCAGGGGACTGGCCACTGTCCACTGTCCAAGCTCTCCCTGCTGCCTCATTAGCTTGCATTACTTAAAGTGCATCTCCCTAGGACCAAACACAATCTTGTTTGCCAGCCAGGCCCATAGTGAAGGCACATGTTTAAACAGGAATATCCATGTTAATCAGATTACAAGGAGAGGATATATCTTTGACAATGATGACCAGACCTTGATCCATCCAGTGTTACTTAATGTGCCAAGGTCCATTGGTAAAACATGTACACAAATACTTGAAAACTCATCAGGTCTGAAATCTCATGCAGGTCTTCAAAGGATATTCCCCATGACACGTGTGTAAAAACTTGTAGAGCTTTGCACTTTCAACTTTTCTGTTGAATACATGAGAACAACATGTGGTAGGAAGAAGCAGCATAGTCAACACAAACCTTTAGAATACTTAAATATTTATGCCAGAGAAAAATGAAGCTTTTTAAAATTGAATAAGGCTACACTCAAATAAGGTCTCTATGACCATGCAGTAAACAATAAGCTGATAGTTTTTTCATCAGATGCATATTGAGCTGATGGAAGAAAATGATCTGTGCTTGCTGGATTGGTCGTAGTGATTGGCTTCTGTGGTGTTCTTTATTCACCTGGGAAAGCCAGACACAGTATCTCATGAGAATCTAACATCATCCCTTGCTGAAAAGGGGGCAGTCTCTCTCTGTTACCGAGAATAAAGACGTCTCTGTGGTCTACCATTAAACAGCCCACAACCCCCCTGTGTACATTATTACATTATTCATAAAGAGAAGTGTTTAAAACATCATCTTGTGGCTAAGCTGATAACAATCTATATATTATTCAAAATTGTTAGCACAATACTGCAGCAAGTTCACAAGAATGGACAGGGTCAACAGAATACCATTGCCAGGGCTTCCAGCCCTGCCAAGCCACTGGAACAGTGATGTTCAGTTTGTCGCATATGCAAGTGCATGTTTTGTATATACCTGCAAGAGAGTCAAATTAAAAATGTATATTCAAAAATCTCTGTAACACTAGAATGCTCAGAATCTTATAAATACATAGCAATAGCTTACCTTCAGTTTATTCTCCCTCTGTAGCCAAATCTCCATGGAGGGAAGGGATTTCAGAGCAGTAGGAAGACTGAGGATTAGGCAACCCATGTGTTAGTGGATCGAACCCCGGAGTAAAAACAAACCCATTATGGAAGCCTATGTTAGCCGTATAACTGGCATAAATGGAGTCTCTCTGTATATTCATATAGGGTAAGTTTACCACTTTCAACCGGTCTGATCCATGTTTTTTCATGAGCTACCTTGCAGGTCTAATTGCTCCTAGAGTTTTTTGTGCATATCCTTCAGAATTGATCCAAACTTTAGATATTGCTCTTGAGAATAACATTCATGATGTCCTACAGTGTCAGATATCAGTTTACAGTATTTAATTCCATGATTTATCAAAGTATTCAGAATTGCCCCTTTTCACCCTTAGTCAGCCAAAATGCACCTTGAGTCAGCCATATTATAACCACCAGAAATATGTGAAATTAAAGCAGTAATTTTGGCTGACATGAATGCATGCATCATATATCAATATATTACAACTAACAATAGAGAAGAAAACTATTTATTGAATATGGAATAATCAAGACAAAGTCAGTAATGAACCTAAGCGAATACAACTGCATTATGAGCTATCAATACAAGTAGATATTATTTGTATGACCAATGAGGATTAAATATAACATTATAGACATGCAGTATGGAGTTCTATTGAATATAGCAGGGGCTCTGCCCCCTCACCCTCTTCCCCCCCCCCCTCTTTTTGCATTTCACCCTTGCCCTCTATACACTACACAAGTAGGCCTGCTATCCTTAACCCTCTAGTAGAAGAGGATATTCTGGGAGGAGCAGATATTCACAAGGGTAGGAGGAGGGTTGTTAGACAAGAATTCAGGGTGAGAGAATTCCAGGGGGGATTCCAGAGAAGAAAATCCCATGGTTGACTCAGGGTATGAGGTGGCTGACTTAGGGTGAATTCTTGGCTGACTTAAGGTGAAATGGGTATACCTTACGAAATCAATCCTAAATATAATTTAGGAAATTTTTTTTGCTCAATAAAGTCATGATTTGTGTAATTTAGATACATATCCAGCTCACAAAACCAATCAACACTGTGTATAAAAGGGACAAATACTTCAAACCAACTACCAATGAGTATGAACGGTGGGGAGATTTTCATTCTCAGTTTGTCAAAACAGGTCAAACAGGGGTACTTTTGACTGATTTTACAGCATGAAAAAGACTGATGATGCGAATGCAAACTACACTATATGTTGGGGGAACAGGTCAATTCTTAAATCAGTGGGATTTTAATGTCACCAGATGCATACTGAACTTGCAATTTCATGTCAAAAGTGGTTGACTCAAGGTATGAGTTTGACTTAGGGTGAACCTGCCCTACCTACACATCCATATAACCATGTTGCTATTTATATCGGTATAGACATACCTCTCTCTCTCTCTCTTTCTCTCTCTCCCTCTCTCTCTCTCTCTCTCTCTCTCTCTCTCTCTCTATATATATATATATATATATATATATATATATATATATATATATATATATATAAACTGCAGATATGTATGTACGTTTCTATCTATCTATCTTAGCTAATATGAGTAATAAATCAAGGAAATGATGAATGGGTCACCCTGACAAAAATATTGTCTCATAAAAATGTTGATATTATGCTTGTTATTAGGTAAGTAGAGATAATAGAGATGCAGTATGCATCACCGAGACAAGAATAACATTTTAAAGCAGACCACAACAGCTTACCTGTGTATCGTAAACAAGGGGGTGGCCTAGAGTATAAAATACCGGCCTTCTGCCTAGGTCATTGCATGCTTTTATGGTCTGATAGGTTTTATTGTCTGACAAATTGAGCTTTCAATGGATGCTGTACCACTAACCCCCTTAATGGAATCTTTTGAGAAGTCAGTTTTAAATGTAAATATAAGGTTATATGTTACCTTTAATGCTTTTACTCTTGAAATGTTGATTTGGTTATTGACACAGTCACAGATTCTTGATACAGTCAAAGATTGATACACATTGAATTAAAATCCAGTTCATTAGAATTTCTCATAGGCTTTTCAAAAGCATGTATATGTATGTAGTACTGAGACTCAAATGTTTAAAGAGAGAGAGAAAGATAAAGTTGACTTTAGTTACAAGATATGCCTTTGCAGAATTCAAATATGGAAAGCAAATTTAATGTATACAGCCCAACATTAATTTATTGTGAATTAAGATCATGCAAGAGATTTTACAAAGGTCTTTGTTGATGTTAAACTCTTAATTATAGTATAAAAATTGAAATAATCAAAGTTTTGTATAGGGCTCTTTAGAATACAACCTTTATATGTACAGAAATCAAATCTAATATACCCCCATATTTAACATGTGTAGATATTATTCAGAAGTTACAAATGGAATTCAAATATAAATTTTTCTTGTAGTCCTCTTCATGATGCAAATTTTATGCATACAGGATTAAAATATCCTAGATGCTAAAATGGGACAAATTAAATATGTATACATATCGTCCATACCTCAGGTATTATGTAAACTTGTAAACTATGAGCACATTTCTGACTGCTGAAATATATATACATATACTGTTGAAATGCATATATTTTTTTTTGGCAATTATCTACTTTTGAAACATTTTTAGAACTAGATTCATAGAACTAATCAGTATGATCAAAACTAGGTCCATTGCCTATAACACAAGGAAATCCTTTATTCTGCAATAGTGTCCTGCACTCTTTAAAGTTATATAGAACTATTTACAAACAGTGGACCGTTGACATATATATAGTTACTGCTGAAATTCATGTCTATCTATATAACAATTATTTACCATTAAAATATATCAATCTACATAAACGTAATGGTTGAAATATATACATGTATATAGAAATTTAGATTGATAGCTAACCCTTTCAAAATACTAGTTAGTATTATGAAACCTAGCTTTATTGCCTAGAACATTTTGAATCCCCTCAGCTTATAATAATTTCCCATACTCTTTGAAATCATATAGAGCTATATGCAAGTTGTGGACTGTTGAAATATATGTACACACACGATTGAAATGCATATCTTTCTATATCACAAATATTTAATGTTGACATTTTTCAATCTTTCTAGCATTAGGGGCTAGATATGAACATGTATGAGGAAATCTAGAGTGATAACTGATCCTTTCATAAACCTAGTCAGTATAGTCAAAACTAAGTATATTGCCTTGAACAAAAGGAATCCCTTAAGCCAACAATGATGTTTTTGGCTCTTTGAAATTATATAGAACTGTATACAAACAGTGGACTGTTGACACTTGTATAAAGCTACTGTTAAATGCAGGCACAGATTTGCCTATACATTTTCGGTCTAAATAAAAGAATTTTAAACAATAGTCACTGTTAAAATTCATATCCATCTATATAACAATTATTTACTGTTGATATACATCGATCTATATGGACTTAAGGGTTGAAATATGAACATCTACATGAAAATCTAGAGTGATTCCTGATCCTTACAAATTAATCATCAGTATTATTAAAGCTAGGTGTATTGCCTAGACCATTTTGAATTCCTTTAACCTATGATGTAGTTAAACACTCTTTGAAACTTTGTTGAACTATAAAGAAATTTTGGACTGTTGAAATATATATACATATTCTGTTGAAATGCATATCTTTCTACTTGGCAATTATTTAATGTTGAAACATTTCAATCTATCTAGGATTAGGAGCTGAAATATTAACATGTATATAGAAATCGAGATTGATAACTGATCCTTTCATAAAAACTAGTCAGTATGATCAAAACTAGGTCTATATAACAATTATTTACCATCAAAATATATCAATCTCCATAAAGATACTGGTTGAAATATATACTTGTATATAGAGATTTAGATTGATAACTAACCCTTTCAAAATACTAGTAAGTATCATTCAATCTAGCTTGATTGACTAGATCATTTTGAATCCCCTGAGTTTACAATGATGTACCATACTCTATGAAATTATATAGAGCTATCTCCAAATTGCAGAGTGCTAAAATATATATATAGTTACTCTTTAAATTCATATCTCTCTATAGAATAAGTATTTATTGTTGCAATGTTTCCCACTACTGAACGCAAGGCTTAAAAAATAGACTTGTGTATAGAAATCTATAATGATAAATGATCCTCTCAAAGAATTAGTCAGTATCATTTCTCTAGGATTATAGGTTGCAATAACATGTACCTAGAAATCTTGATTGATAAGTGATCGTTTTAGGATACTAGTCAGTATTTTCAAAGCTAGGTCTATTACCTAGAGCACAAGGAATCCCTTCAACTTACAATGATGTCCTGCACTCTTTGAAATTATATAGAACTATATACAAACAGTGGACTATAGTTACTGTTGAAAGTCATGTCTATCTATATAACAATTATTTATCATTGAGATATATCAATCTATATAAACATATTGGTTAAAATATATACATGTAAATATAAATTTAGATTGATAACTAACCCTTTCAAAATACTAGTTAGTATTATTAAACCTAGTTTGATTGACTAGATCATTTTGAATCCCCTGAGCTTACAATGATGTCCCATACTCTTTAAAATTATGTAGAGCCATATGCAAATTGCGGAGCGTTGAAATATATATTCAGTTACTGTTTTGATTCAAATCTCTCTATACAATAAGTATTAACTCTTGCAATGTTTACAACTACTGAATGCAAGGCTTGAAATATATACATGTTCATAGAAATATGTAATGATAAATGATCCTTTCAAAATATTAGTCAGTATCATTATACCTAAATTTACTGTTGGAATATGTCAATCTCTCTAGGATTATAGGTTGAAATAACATTTACCTATATATCTAGATTGATAACTGATCGTTTCAGGATGCTAGTCAGCATCATTAGAACTAGGTCCATTTCCTAGACCATTTTGGATCCATTTAACTAACAAGTATGGCCCACACTCTTTCCAGCTATATAGAACTATATGCAAAGGTCAATAATCTTTTTATTGTAGGCCTTTTCAGAATGCAGAATGTTAATATAAGGAAATAAAATCAATAGGCTTATAGAGAATTCAAATTCATAAAAATCCAAATTCATGTATGTAGAAATATATATTTCAAGTAACTAGAATTTGTGTAAGAATTTTATAATGTACCTTTGATATGTATACAGCAATTTAATTGCATATATGATCATATAAAACAAACCTATTAAGGATATTTATTCCACAGATATATATAAAACCCAGTATGTGTTATATGTGGAATTAAAACTTAGAATTTTGCAAATTAAAAAACATATGAATCAAATTTTGTTCATTTATTTAGAATTACATGACATCAAATTCAAATGTAACATACACATGCTAAAACTTTCTTTTAAAACCTAAAAGTCACATGGAATCTCATTTCTCCTAGGACTCTCCAATTTAACTTCATATACATAGTTTTTAGATCTGATATTAACATATTATCCATAGCAGATTTCACATTGATGTAGAGTTCAACTCACATATAGACCTATATAAAATTGAAATTAAATGGCAGCGGAATTCGAACTCAACATTTAAATACTGAATATTTGACAATTGAAAGGAACACAACCCTTCATGGAATTTAAATACTACAAAATATATGAGAAGTTGGAAATTATTGATTGGCCCATGTGAAATTTGACATTAAGCATATGTCTATTTTAGATTTGCTTCCTGGATACATGAAATCCAATTTGCATAGAGGTCTTTTTGAATGTTGGCTTCTACATGTTAATGAAATTTGAATTATACATGTATACTAATTCTGATTTCTACTTAATTACAATCTCTATGTACATTAATTTTATTTCTACATATGGGTATGAATTCTACATATTGTAGCTCAAGCCTGAACTAGGTAGAAACAACCAACTCAGTAAGTAACAGGTAAGACTTTTTATTTCATAGGCTCTCCTTGCCCATCCCATCTAAGTCGGTTAGTATTATTTGCACCTCTGGCCTTGATAAGGTCATCAGCTGCTCTGATTACCCATCCCTTCACAGTTGCCCTGGCCTGTATCTTCACACCTACTCTGTGGCATGCATGTGCGGATTGGATCAGGGGATTGGCCACTGTCCACTGTCCAAGCTCTCCCTGCTGCCTCATCAGCTTGCATTACTTAAAGTGCATCTCCCTAGGACCAAACACAATCTTGTTTGCCAGCCAGGCCCATAGTGAAGGCACATGTTTAAACAGGAATATCCATGATAATCAGATTACAAGGAGAGGATATATCTTTGACAATGATGACCAGACCTTGATCCATCCAGTGTTACTTAATGTGCCAAGGTCCATTGGTAATACATGTACACCAATACTTGAAAACTCATCAGGTCTGAAATCTCATGCAGGTCTTCGAAGGATATTCCCCATGACATGTGTGTAAAAAATTGTAGAGCTTTGCACTTTCAACTTTTCTGTTGAATACATGAGAACAACATGTGGTAGGAAGAAGCAGCATAGTCAACACAAACCTTTAGAATACTTAAATATTTATGCCAGAGAAAAATGAAGCATTTTAAAATTGAATAAGGCTATACTCAAATAAGCTCTCTATGACCATGCAGTAAACAATAAGCTGATAGTATTTTCATCAGATGCATATTGAGCTGATGGATTGAAAATGATCTGTGCTTGCTGGATTGGTGGTAGTGATTGGCTTCTGTGGTGTTTTCATTCACCTGGGAAAGCCAGACACAGTATCTCATGAGAATCTAACATCATCCCTTGCTGAAAAGGGGGCAGTCTCTCTCTGTTACCGAGAATAAAGACATCTCTGTGGTCTGCCATTAAACAGCCCACCACCACCCTGTGTACATCATTACATTATTTATACAGAGCTGTTTAAAACATCATCTTGTGGCTAAACTGATAACAATCTATATATTATTCAAAATTGTTAACACAATACTGCAGCAAGTTCACAAGAATGGACAGGGTCAACAGAATACCATTGCCAGGGCGTCCAGCCCTGGCAAGCCACTGGACCAGTGATGTTCAGTTGGTCGCATATGCAAGTGCATGTTTTGTATATACCCGCAAGAGAGTCAAATTAAAAATGTATATTCAAAAATCTCTGTAACACTAGAATGCTCAGAATCTTATAAAAACATAGCAATAGCTCGTTTGTCAAAACAGGTCAAACAGGGGTACTTTTGACAGGTCAATTCTTAAATCAGTGGGAGTTTATTGTCACCAGATGCATACTGAACTTGTAATTTCATGTCAAAAGTGGTTGACTCAAGGTATGGGTTTGACTTAGGGTGAACCTACCCTACCTACACATCTATATAACCATGTTGCTATTTATATCGGTATAGATATACCTCTCTCTCTCTCTCTCTCTCTCTCTCTCTCTCTCTCTCTCTCTCTCTATATATATAAATATATATATATATACATATATATATATATATATAAACTGCACATATGTATGTACGTTTCTATCTATCTATCTTAGCTAATATGAGTAATAAATCAAGGAAATGATGAATGGGTCACCCTGACAAAAATATTGTCTCATAAAAATGTTGATATTATGCATATTATTAGGTAAGTAGAGATAATAGAGATGCAGTATGCATTACCGAGACAAGAATAATGTTTTAAAGCAGACCACAACAGCTTACCTGTGTATCACAAACAAGGGGGTGGCCTAGAGTATAAAATAATAAAATACCGGGCTTCGGCCTAGGTCATTGCATGCTTTTATGGTCTGATAGGTTTTATTGTCTGACAAATTGAGCTTTCAATGGATGCTGTTCCACTAACCCCCTTAATGGAATCTTTTGAGAGGTCAGTTTTAAATGTAAATATAAGGTTATATGTTACCTTTAATGCTTTTACTCTTGAAATGTTGATTTGGTAATTGATACAGTCACAGATTCTTGATAGAGTCAAAGATTGATACACATTGAATTAAAATCCAGTTCATTAGAATTTCTCATAGGCTTTTCAAAAGCATGTATATGTATGTAGTACTGAGACTCAAATGTTTAAAGAGAGAGAGAAAGATAAAGTTGACTTTAGTTACAAGATATGCCTTTGCAGAATTCAAATATGGAAAGCAAATTTAATGTATACAGCCCAACATTAATTTATTGTGAATTAAGATCATGCAAGAGATTTTACAAAGGTCTTTGTTGATGTTAAACTCTTACTTATAGTATAAAAATTGAAATAATCAAAGTTTTGTATAGGCCTCTTTAGAGTACAACTTTTATATGTACAGAAATCAAATCTATTATACGCCCATATTTAACATGTGTAGATATTATTCAGAAGTTACAAATGGAATTCAAATATACATTTTTCTTGTAGTCCTCTTTATGATGCAAATTTTATGCTTACAGGATTAAAATATCTTAGAGGCTAAAATGGGACAAATTAAATATGTATACATATCGTCCATACCTCAGGTATTATGTAAACTTGTAAACTATGAGCACATTTCGGACTGCTGAAATATATATACATATACTGTTGAAATGCATGTATTTTTTTTTGGCAATTATCTACTTTTGAAACATTTTTAGAACTAGATTCACAGAACTAATCAGTATGATCAAAACTAGGTCCATTGCCTAGAACACAGGGAAATCTTTTATCCTACAATAGTGTCCTGCACTCTTTAAAATCATATAGAACTGGTGTTTATATATAAAGTTACTGTTGAAATTCATGTCTATCTATATAACAATTATTTACCATTGAAATATATCAATCAACATAAACGTAATGGTTGAAATATATAAATGTATATAGAACTTTAGATCGATAGCTAACCCTTTCAAAATACTAGTTAGTATTATCAAACCTAGCTTTATTGCCTAGAACATTTTGAATCCCCTCAGCTTATAATAATGTCCCATACTCTTTGAAATCATATAGAGCTATTTGCAAATTGTGGACTGTTGAAATATATGTACACACATAATTGAAATGCATATCTTTCTATATCACAATTATTTAATGTTGACATTTTTCAATCTTTCTAGCATTAGGAGCTGAAATATGAACATGTATGAAGAAATCTAGATTGATAACTGATCCTTTCATAAACCTAGTCAGTATGATCAAAACTAAGTCTATTGCCTAGAACAAAGGGAATCCCTTAATCCTACAATGATGTCCTTCGCTCTTTGAAATTATATAGAACTATATACAAACACTGGACTGTTGACACTTGTATATAGTTACTGTTAAATACAGGCCCAGATTTGCCTATACATTTTCAGTCTAAATAAAAGAATTTTAATCAATAGTTACTGTTAAAATTCATATCCATCTATATAACAATTATTTACTGTTGATATACATCAATCTATATTGACTCAAGGGTTGAAATATGAACATCTACATGAAAATCTAGAGTGATTCCTGATCCTTACAAATTAATCATCAGTAGTATTAAACCTAGGTGTATTGCCTAGACCATTTTGAATTCCTTTAACCTATGATGAAGTCAAACACTTTTTGAAACTTTGTAGAACTATATGCAAATTTCAGACTGTTGAAATATATAATATATATGGAAGATATGCATTTCAACAGAATATGTATATTATACATATTCTGTTGAAATGCATATCTTTCCATTTGGCTATTATTTAATATTGAAATATTTCAATCTATCTAGGATGAGGAGCTGAAATATGAACATGTATATAGAAATCGAGATTGATAACAGATCCTTTCATAGAACTAGTCAGATTGATCAAAACTAGGTCTATATAACAATTATTTACTATCAAAATATATAAATCTCCATAAACATACTGGTTGAAATATGTACTTGTATACAGACATTTAGATTAATAACTAACCCTTTCAAAATACTAGTTAGTATCATTAAATCAAGCTCGATTGACTAGATCATTTTGAATCCCCTGAGCTTACAATGATTTACCATACTCTATGAAATTATATAGAGCTATCTCCAAATTGCGGAGTGTTGAAATATATATATAGTTACTGTTTAAATTCAAATCTCTATATGGAATAAGTATTTATTGTTACAATGTTTCCCACTACAGAACGCAAGGCTTAAAAAATAGACTTGCGTATAGAAATCTAATATAAACATGTATATAGAAATGGAGATTGACAACGGATCGTTTCATAGAACTTATCAGTATTATCAAAGCTAGGTCTATTGCCTAGAGCACAAGGAATCCCTTCAACTTACAATGATGTCCTGCACTTTTTGAAATTATATAGAACTATATACAAACAGTGGACTATAGTAACTGTTGGAAGTCATGTATATCTATATAACAATTATTTACTATTAAAGTATATCAATCTCCATAAACATACAGGTTGAGACATATACTTGTATATAGACATTTAGATTGATAACTAACCCTTTCAAAACACTAGTTAGTATCATTAAATTTAGCTCGATTGACTAGATCATTTTGAATCCCCTGAGCTTACAATAATGTCCCATACTCTAGGAAATTATATAGAGCTATCTCCAAATAACGGAAATATATGTTTAGTTACTGTTGGAATTCATATCTCTCTATATGAAAAATATTTTCTGTTGCAATGTGTCCGACTACTGAATGCATGGCTTTACATATAGACTTGTATGTAGAAATCTATAATGATAAATAATCCTCTCAAAGAATTAGTCAGTATCATTACTCTAGGATTATAGGTTGAAATAATATGTACCTAGAAATCTAGATTGATCATTTTAGGATACTGGTCAGTATTATCAAAGCAAGGTCTATTGCCTAGAGCACAAGGAATGCCCTCAACATACAATGATGTCCTGCACTCTTTGAAATTATATAAAACTATATACAAACAGTGGATATAGTTACTGTTTAAAGTCATGTCTATCTATGTAACAACTATTTATTATTGAGATATATCAATGTACATAAACATAATGGTTAAAATGTTTACATGTAAGTAGAAATTAAGATTGATAACTAACCCTTTCAAAATACTAGTTAGTGTGGGGGTCGGATTCCCCGTACCCTTGTGGAGAGCCCGAAGGTGTGAAACACCTGGGTAATCCTCCCCCTCTGTACCATACCGATCCAGTAACGTAGGGAGCGGAGAACAGTCAGACAAGGGTTGGTAGTGTAACGGTTAGCACGCTTGTCACCGGTGCGAGAGGTCTGTGGTTCGATTCCCGGCCAATCCAATGACTAAGTTTTCCGCGACCTCTACACTGGTGGATCGGCCGCGATGAATCGGGTAGTACGTTGACTGTGGACGGTAGGAGCATTCCAGTTTGCTGGGGATTGGCCACCTGCTGGCGGTTGGTAGTTGGAGGAGCAGGTTGGGAAGCGTTGGTCCCCAGTACGGGCAGTTGGAGTTAAGCATGGAGTTCAGTCAACAAATTGGCTGAATCAGTATGGTGTAGAAAGCTTCCATCACTGGGAAGTCAGGGTATCTCAACAACTGCTTGATAAAGCCCCATTGGGACCTTCGGTCTCCAGTGGGTGAGAATGCCTGGTGCTAGGTGCCTCTATACTCCGGGGGCTGGGACTCTCTGTGACTGCTTGATAAAGCCCCTTCTAGGAGGGAGAGAAAGCCCAGGGTTGGTAACCCCCCGGAAAATCCGAATCTAGAGGACATGATGGAAGCTGATGGGGGTAGTGTAGGGGTCAGATTCCCCGTACCCTTGTGGAGAGCCCGAAGGGGTGGAACACCTGGGTAATCCTCCCCCTCTGTACCATACCGATCCAGTAACGTAGGGAGCGGAGAACAGTCAGACACGGGTTGGTAGTGTAACGGTTAGCACACTTGTCACCGGTGCGAGAGGTCTGTGGTTCGATTCCCGGCCGATCCAATGACTAAGTTTTCCGCGACCTCTACACTAGTATTATTAAACCTAGCTTGATTGACTAGATCATTTTGAATCCCCTCAGCTTATAATAATATCCAATACTCTTTGAAATCATATAGAGCCATATGCAAAGTGTGGACTGTTGAAATATATGTACACACACAATTGAAATGTATATCTTTCTATATCACAATTATTTAATGTTGAAATTGTTCAATCTTTCAAGATATCATTCAAAAGTTACAAATGGAAATTAAATATAGATTTTTCTTGTAGCCCTCTTCATGATGCAAATTTTATGCATACAGAATTCAAATATCCTAGAGGCTAATATGGGACAAATTAAATATGTATACATATCATCCATCCCTCAAGATATTATGTAAAGAAAATACATGTCCAATCAAAATTACGAAATATGCCTATGCCTACGAAGTGAACTGTTGAAATAGGCAAATATTTACTGTTGAAACGCAAATCTATGTAACAATATATTATTTGCTCTTGAAATATAACAATCTATATTGACTCAAGATTTGTAATACATACATGTATATAGAAATGTAAATTGATAACTGATTTTTTCAAAGAACTAGTCAGTGTCATTTGACATATGTCCAATGCCCACTATGAATCCCTTAAACTTACAATGATGTCCCAAACTCTTTGAAGTCCTATGGGACTATATACAAATAGTGGACTGTTGAAATAGGTATATAGTTAATGTTGAAACAGGTTGAGGACAAACCCACTATTCTAGTACGCCCTAAGTCAGCTGTACTTGTACTCACCATCTAGGACGTACTAGTATGATGGCATGCCCACTAGCATCAGTGTATCTAAGCATTTACATAATAATTAATTAAAAGTGCTAAAGTACTTTATATCATGCTAGGTACCATTGGAAAGAGAATTTCTCAATCTACACATTAGCCGATTTAAAAAGTACAATCCTTTATATTTATTAAGATACCATGCATTGAACAAGACATATTCATAAAATTGTCTGATTGGGACCCAGCAAAATGCATTTCCGAATTTTCTGTTATATTTGCTGATAAAAATTGATATACAGTGAGGTAGCCTAGAAACTGATCTATCTCTCTACGTTTTGGTTTTATCTCCTACTTGAATGGTAAGGTCATAAAAAGGGGAAATCATGAGAAAATGTTGGATATTCTCCACCAATCCATGCCCCCAGTGTTGGTGTAGATAAGACCCATTGTTCTGTGATTACTGATAAGGCACTGAGGGGGCTGCACACCTTACCATGGACTAATTGTCATGGTCTAAAGATCACACCATATGTACCAATTAAATGGTACGCACCAGAACCATGCACTGTACCAGAATACTGGTATGGTGTAATACACAGGACTGTACCACAATAGTGGTACGTACCAACAAGCCCTTCCTGTCCCCTACCTGTGAAATGCATATTTGTGTAACAATTTTTTACTCTTCAAATACATCAATCTATGTATCGAACAAATTCGATAAGTATACACATCATCAATACGTCAACATTTAAAAAGAAATTAAACACATGTCCAATTGAAATAACGTGATATGCCTATGTATAATTGAAATTAATAGATGTGGAATTAAAATTCAGCTAACCTGGGAGCCATTTCACCACATAATATGGACCCCCCGTATCACTCTTATGGGGGTCCGTATGTGACATATGGCGTTTTTCTGTTTCACCAAATTATATGTGGAGATCCATATTCAAATGTGGAGGTTCCGTATTCAAATGTGCCATTTTTCCATTTCACCACATAATGTGGAGATCACAAAATCTGTATATTGTCCATATATTTCCCCTTGAATGTTTCACCTCTAGATGCAGCATATATTGAGGAAATGGTGAAAAAATAGGCAAAAAAGGGACACTACATAATCTTGAGTTTTAGATAGACGTGGAATTCAAATATGATATGCCTATATAGAATTTTAGTTGGATTTCAATCAAGGCTACAGGAACAGATGGCACCATATTTTGCTACTGAACTGGATGACATCTGTGGTGTCCCCTAGTGATAGATCACTGCACTAATACTAGTTCTAAGTCCTCTCTTCAGATGGCACCCCAGATGACATTCTGCAGCAGAGTGAGGGATATGAAGATCTCTCTGCGGCATCCAAATATCAAGCAGAGGCATCACTCCAACAGATTATTGGTCAAAACTGAAACAAAGTTATAAGAATTAACATACCTTATCTGCCTGTGAATAAAGATTGATGTACCTGCACAGATATGCCATTTACCTCAAAAAAGGTACGTCATCTTGCTGCAGAATGGTTTGGCACTCATAGTGCCCCCTAGTGGAGCATCCTTAAACTAACACAAGTTCCAAACTTTCTCTCTAGATGGCACCCCATATGACATTCTACATAAGAAGAAGTTATCAGAAGGCCTCTCTGTGGGGTGTTATAGTTTACGGTATCTTTGACCATAGATAATTTGCTCTATGATTAGAGCAAAGCATCCTAGTTGGCTATTGGTACCCTGAGAAACCCACATTTAAAGCAGTGTGTTATGCAGCCTTTACACTTTTTCAATTGCACTGATATGTTACCATCAATATCAAGGCATCATGGCCAAAAATGCTCTATTTACATTTGGAACCCACTAACCTGCCATCGAAATCAAGGCGTCATGGCCAAGAATGCTCCAATTATCTTTGGGACCCTTTTGCATACCATCAAAATCAAGGTGTGGTAATTAACTTTGGGACCCCTTCGACATACCATTAAAATCCAGGCGTCATGGCCAAGAATGCTCTATTTACATTTGGAACCCACTAACCTGCCATCAAAATCAAGGCGTCATGGCCAAGAATGCTCCAATTATCTTTGGGACCCTTTTGCATACCATCA
Source organism: Harmothoe impar (assembly GCA_947462335.1). Taxonomy (NCBI): domain Eukaryota; kingdom Metazoa; phylum Annelida; class Polychaeta; order Phyllodocida; family Polynoidae; genus Harmothoe; species Harmothoe impar. The sequence continues at coordinate 76,693,799 of OX381710.1, read as the reverse complement.
AAATCAAGGTGTGGTAATTAACTTTGGGACCCCTTCGACATACCATTAAAATCAAGGCGTCATGGCCAAGAATGCTCCAATTTTCTTTGAGACCCCTCGCCTGCGTTTGGAATATGGGTCCCATTGCCAAAAATGCTCCAATTATCTTTGGGACCCCCTCGCCTGTCATAAAAATAAACGTGATCCTGCTGTCGAAACAGAAAGGAATAGAATAATGGGATTTCTCCACTGTTGGACTTATTCAGGCCCATATCCATCCCATATCCACCCCCTTCTCCAGCTACTTCTACTTATCACCATAATAGCAAGCCTTCTAGTCCATAAGAACCTGCTGTCATTAACAGGGCAATGTGTGGAAGGTGTTAGCCTGTAGTCCACTATCTGTCGGGCTGTAGTTGACATTTACGAGGGGATGAGGACTGGACCCTGAACTCTGTGGGCCTAGACAACAAATAGCATGAAGAGAATCTACAGAACACTGTCGGCCATTTTCTGTTAATGTTGGTACATCTCAAATTTCATCTGACATGATTTTTTTCCATGTATATGATATCATTTTCAGAGGATAAGGTACAACAATGATTACATACATGGATTTCTAGTGCTGCATTCAAGAATTATGCCAAACCTATGAAGTTGATGCACTCCTGAGGGATTGCCATAATGTACCATATTACATTGTCAAGTTTTTTCACAACCAATTCTGTTGCCTTTTAGGGACATAATGTCATTAAAAGTATATATACCAGGTTCGGGCAATTCTGATCTACCCATAGTATCCCTTAATCACTCTATATTATATGAGTTTGCTATAAAATGATGTTATAGAAGCAAAAAAAAAATGCCTCACTGTGCTATATCATGATTTATTGACATTTAAAAACAGGTCACGCTTAATAATGGCCGCTTATTCGGATGCCCAAAATTTTTCAAAATTTTTCAAATTTTTGAAAGATTGAGCCATGACTGGTTAAGGGAAAAAACTGAAATTAAAATGTTTCATAATTAAAACCTTAGCCATCTGTACATAGAATCAAAAGACAATTAAAATCAGTTAGGGATTTGTTCAACTATTTTCTAATCAGCTGAGACACTTATCATATTGAAGGGAATAGCGTTTGAAGCAGAGAAAACCAGTGACAAGATGTGCAGAATGCCACAAGAAGGCGTTTAAAGGGTTAATAAAGGTGAAATTGGCCATAAACATGGGGAAGACATGCTTTTATCATGGTTTTAGGTAGTTTCATACGTTGCCACCAGGTGCTGCATGCATATACCCTGTTAAATACCTTACAGGGTTAAGTAGATTAATGTAATTGCCCAAATCATCTGATTTACCAACTTTAAGCTTAAGTGTCATGGCAGAGTTAAAGGCATCACATGCCATCATACAAAGCCGGCACTATACATGTATGTCAGGTTATCAGGTGCAGTGTCTAGATATAATGAGCTGGTGTCATGCATGCTATACATGCTATGCTACAGCAATGGCTATATCTAAATTTGAACCACTTGAAAGTTTGGGAACATAGAAATCCAGAACCCTCTTTAAACTTTACTGCACTTTAGGGAAAAAGATCGTTTTAAACCCCTAAGAAACACCACTTATCCCACCCTTGTTCTTTTTCAAATAGTCTATATGGTCAACTCTCTGATCACGAGTGGGCAAAATTAGTTGGTACCTTTTATTCCTACCAGACATTAACTCATCTACTTTCATATCTGGAGCTGAAAATTGTAAATATGAAGAGTTCGGTTCCAAAACGCAATAAAAAAAAAAGAAAAATGACACTTAGTGAAGACAAATATGTAGGGAAGGAAAAGGTAAGTGTAATTTTGAAATATTTTTTCTTAGAAATTCGAATTTTCATGTCTTTATGTCCCTTCTGGTGTACACATCATATCAGGGGCGCTATAATTGTCAATATGGTAGCATTAGGGAAATCACTACATGCTTCAACTTTGGAATGGATTTGTTGCGTTTTGCAACGAAACTCTTCATATGGTCCCTTTAGGGCATATTCTCTTGTGCTATCTTTGTTTGCTTGCATGTACCAACCCTAGTAACTGGAAAAGCTATGCTGTAAAGACTTTTGGGAGGGATTCTTTCATGCCTTATTATCTCATTTATTATGAGAGAGAAAACTATGCTGCACACATATTTTCTTATTTGTTCTTGAAAATGCTTTAGAAATCCACCTTATAACGGGTGATGAAAGATTTTGACGTGTTAAATATGTCACTCATGACTGCCATCTATATAAAGCAAAGTTACTTTTGGGTAGCGTTAGAGTAACTGTAGGTGACCATGAAAATATTAAAATTAATCAATTACATCTACCACTCACGGCACTTTTAGGGGGGGTGGTTAGCGCAAACTTTTTGTGGTCTGCAGCCTTAAATATGGTACTCATCATGGGAAACAAGAATGTGGCTTTCGTTTTTGATTTTGAAAACTCCTACACCCCAGTACGCCCCCTCCGAAGATAAAAAGTCGGAAAATAATTAAATAATTCAATTAAAAAATTCCCACATAGTGTGCATCCCTTAATATTCGCATCAAATCACTTTGAGGTGAAACGTAAAAATATAGTGGACTAAAATGAGCTATTTTGAACTTTTGGGAAAATTCAAGATGGCCGTCATTGGCAAAATTCACCGTTTTTCAATGTAATTCTATCCATATTTGGCCTGCCACACCTGAAATCTCAATGGAATCACTTGGCTATGGTGTATAATGACATACTGCACTAAAGTCAGCTATTCTGAAGCTTTTGAAAAATCAAGATGGCCGCCATTGGGAAAAAACCCATCATTTTTCAGTGTTAATTATGTCCAAACTTGGTCCGTATAATTACATTCTTATATGGTCGACTACACAGGAAACCTATACTGATACTGTTTCTAAAATATCCAAAATGGCTGTCATCAGACAAAAGCAATGTCAAACCTTTTATAGACAGAAATGTAGAATGTTGCATAGGACAATTATTGTCAAAACTAAATTCACTCAAAAGCTTGAGAAATAAATTGCTGTGGGTTACAACAGCTTTTCTAGCTATAGTATTGGCTCCTAGCACCAAATGTATGAATCAGCTCCTCATATGACAGTCATTCATTGATTATCTCCTGTAGAATTTGCTCTTATGAATAGACTTCACTCCTATTGTTATCTTTTGTATGTAAATTCCACTTTTCTGGTGGATTACCTGCTATTTCTGAGACTATTTTCGAATCATCCTATAATGGATCCAGTAACCAACCCCTGAACTTATAGCCTCATTGTCCCGATACCAAGGTAGTCTTCTATCTTGGGTTAAACTGTGTAATATGAGAAAAGGGAAGAAAAGGGTATGGGTTTAAACCTATCCAAAGGGTGTTGGTAATTTTATTGATACTGGGTGGGTATCTGTAACATAGTTTGTATGTGTATCGCAGCATTTACACAGAGTATGTTAACCCTTCGACCACTGGATTCCTGGCAGTGACTCTTATTAAGGATTTTTTTTTTTTTAATTGTAATGTTTATTCTGGAGGTATCAGGTTGGGCTCCTTATATATAAAAATTTTGGTGCCCATATTCTCCTGGCTCCAGAGGGCCTTTTTGGGAGATTCAGATAACAGGCTGATGGCGTGTACTAAGCAGTGACAAAGCTAATAAATTACTGACATAAGACAGATATTACATAGAATACAATATTACAAGTAATATAACTGGTAAACAGTCACAAATTTGACATGAAGAGAATATGTAAAAGGTTGGACAGTGTTATAGATATTCCTGAAAAATAAAGTCAATAAAATTTTACTTTCTGAGGGAGGCTAGAAATTTTTTCCTATTTGTTTTGAAATCTTCTAGGGTAGGTATACACCTATCATTAACCCCTAGATCATTCCAAAGAGTGGCACATTTATAATTTACACTTCTTTTAAAGGCCTGAACTCTTCTATGATATGTTTTCAAAACAGGGCCGTCATGCAATCTAGTATCTCTGGCTGGAACAGCCAGGTGATTTGGATGCTTTGTCATAGTGTAAGCATGGACGGCTATTTGCTTTTGCCTTCTTTCTTCTAAATAATTAATTTTGCCATCTTTATGAATTTTCTCAATTGAGGTCCTAGGGGGAGAATAGAGGGCAATTTTCAGCCCTCTATTCTGGAGTCTTTGGAGTTTTGTTAGTAGGGTTTGGTTAGTATTATGTACAATAATACCTCCATATTCCAAGTGAGGTAGTATTCTTGATTTATAAATGGCAAGTGCCTGTCTATATGACATATACCTTCTAAGTCTACCAAATATACGAAGTTTAATGGCCGATTTGGATCTCATTTGGTTTATTTGTTTATCAAACTTTAGTTCTTGATCTAATTGTATACCTAAATAATTATATTGATCTACATATTCAAGAGGACTATTGTTAAAGATGAGATTTGGTAATCTGAAATTTTGGAGGTGTTTTTGACTGCCAAATTTCATAGCTTGGGATTTTTTAGTATTTACAGTTAATTTATTAATATTGCACCAGCGTGATAGTTGATCCAAATCGTCCTGAATTTTCCTATATACAGTGACAGGGTCTTTGTCAGAGGCATAAATTGCTGTGTCATCAGCATAAGAGCTTAGATTAGTGTTCTGACAAAGACCATCTATGTCATTGACATATATCAAGAAAAGGAGGGGTCCAAGAATGGACCCTTGTGGAACTCCACAGGAAAGGAAAGCCTCACTGGAGGTAATACCATTTGCAACAGTGTGTTGTGACCTTTTATGTAAATAGCTTTTTATCCAAGATAATACATTATTATTTATACCCAGCTCTTGACATTTAGAAAGCAGTATAGCATGATTAACCACGTCAAAAGCTTTGGACATGTCAATAAAGGTTGCTATTGAGTAATTATCATTATTGATATTGAAAAATAGTTGATCTGTTAAATCTGCTACTGTCCTAACTGTAGAATGTTCTTTTCTAAAACCACCTTGTTTTGGATTTAGTAAGTTGTTAGATTCAAGATAATGGGATATATAAGTGTGCATTATTCTTTCTAAGACTTTACCCGGAAGTGGAATTTGGGAGATGGGTCTATAATTAGTAACATTAGCTCTATCACCAGGTTTGGGTAGTGGTGTGACTATGGCCTTTTTCCAAGCTGTGGGAAATTTAGAATTTACTAGGGATAAATTAAATAGAAATGCAAATTTTTCAGGGATAGCAAAGAAAGCATCTTTAAAGACTTTGGAAGAAATGTAGGGAATTGCTGAGGATTTTTTAATATTAATTGTTTTAGCAGCTGCAATGATGGTATCAGCAGTAATAATTGGATCAGGAATTTCTAGGTTAGTAGTAGTGCCAGCATAGGTCCAGGGGATATTGAAGTTGTTAGCAAATTTAGGGCCTATACCCACAAAATATTGATTTATATATTGAGCTACATCAGTAGGGGGTATTGGTGCTTTAGAATCTTGGTCTATGAGGCTAATGGAATTAGTAGTGCATTTATTAGGTAATAATTCTTCCATTTTTTTCCAAAAAGTCTTATTGTCTTCATCCTTATAATCCTGTATATATTGCCTTCTTGCCCTCCTAACTAAGGTTTTAACCCTGTTTGCCAGTCTATTGGATATAGCATCATCTTCGGGAAGGCCTGTTCTAGCCGCATGCTTCCAAGCTTCATTCTTCTCCAGAATTTTACGCTTGAGAAATGGTGTAAGCCAGGGTTCGTCTTTAGCCTTTATCTGGTGGTTTCTTATCGGGCACATAGTATTAAGGTGGGTTTCAATGGCCGTGAGAATAATGTCCCATGCCCTATCAGGGCATCTTGTAGCATGAAGGGAAGTCCAATCATAATTAATTAGGGCATTCCTCATGGTATCAGTATTGTAATTTCTATATGAGCGGCCTAAAAATTGTGTAGTTGGATATTTAATATTAATTTTCTTCTTTGTAATTAGAATGGGGTGATGGTCACTGAGATCTTTATTGTAGTGAAAAGGTTCCCAATTTTTCGGTGAAGAAGTGAGTTTGAACAAAACTTGTGCTACCATATGTTATGTAATTTTTAATTTCTTAAAGCGTTTGGAGTGAGATGGGCCTAAATAATTTCTCCTACAAAGTGTCCCTACAAAGAGTACCATTATCAGAATGTATACTAGTGTGCCGTTCTATGCCAGTCTATATTTAGGTAACACGAGCAACAGGTCTCTCCTTCTCATAATGCATTGTCCTCAGTCATCTATTATGTTCTGAACAAATCATACAGAGATTCCAGCAGGCACTACTGTTATCTGGGATCCCTGTGGTGCCCCCATTTGATAAATGAGGTTTTGTTTTAACTCTGAATTTTGTATATTGCATTAATTGTTCATGCTATAAACATTCTAATATGTAGGCTCTACCAAGATTTTAAAAGAATTTTCCAACCGTATATACCGCGGTAAATACTTGCATATAACTGGCATGTCACAAATAACCTGCATCCCTAAGCTTGCACACTCAAGAAGATCCTGTGACTTGCACCTCCTATGATTTTTGGTACTTTGGTATATATACCATAAATTCCCGCGTACTACCCACGGGTACCAAAACACCAGTGCGGGTTTAGGATTTTCCCAAAGTCTAGGTGTGGGTAAAATGAGGGTTCTTGGATTTTTCTAATTTGAGAAATTGCTGTAAAATGACCCCTCCCCTTCTTCAGCTCCTTCCCAGTGGGCACAGAACATTGAATCAACATTTATACATGGTCTAGGTGCGGGTTATATGAAGGTTTTTCTATATCAAAGTGCTTTTGTGTGGGTTTCATGCATGGTAGACCAAATATGAATATAAAATTACATTGAAAAGCAATGTTTCCCGCTATTGGCGGCCATCTTGAAATTTTCAAAAGTTTCAAAATAGCTGACTTTGGTGCAGTATGTCATTATAAACCATAGCAAAGTGATTCTATAGAGATTTCAGGTGTGGCAGACCAAATATGGATAGAATTACATGCAAAACGGTTTTTTTTGCCAATGGCAGCCATCTTGAATTTTCCCAAAAGTTCAAAATAGCTCATTTTAGTCCACTATATTTTTACGTTTCACCTCAAAGTGATTTGATGTGAATATTAAGGGATGCACACTATGTGGGAATTTTTTAATTTAATTAATTAATCAATTTCCGACTTTTTATCTTCGGAGGGGGCGTACGGGGGGGTAGGAGTTTTCAAAATCAAAACGAAAGCCAAATTCTTGTTTCTCATGATGAGTACCATATTTTAGGCTGCAGACCGCATTCCTAACTTGATTTTGACCAAATAACCACCCCCCCTAACTTTATCTTCATTTCATCTCCATGTAACAGTATGTGCCACAGGAATCAAGTACCACAGTATCAATTTTAGCATCAAGAACCTATAGTCCAGGACTGTAAAAAGAATCAGAGAGGGCTTCTGATTTCTCATTCTGGTGCAAAATGTCATATGGGTTGCCATCTAGTGAAACAGTTAGGCACTAGTGCTAGTTCCGGGATCCTCCACTAGGGTGCACTATGGTACTAACTCATTCTGTAGCTACATAAGGTGCCACCTGTTGAGGGCATTGCCTTATCTGTACAGATACAGCCATCTTGTAGCAATAACATACTAATTAATAAAACATTGGTTTAGTTATGACCAAGAATCTGCTTGGAGTAATGCCTCTGCTTGGAGTAATGCCTCTGCTTGAAGTTTGGATACCACAGAGAGGTCTTCTATTCCTTCACTCTGCTAGAGAATGCAATCTGGGACGCCATCATGAGAGAAAGCTAAGTACTAGTGTTAGTTCAGTGAATGCCCAAAAGGGGGCACCACAAGAGACATCTCATTCTGTGTCTCAAGAATGTGCCACCTGTTTCGGTGTTTTTCTGTAAATTATTTCTCTGTACATTTTTACATTCTTGGGCATGTTTATCTGGTGATTCATCCAACTGCCCTTGAATCATGACCGAAAACAAAGATAGCTGGGCAGAGAGGGCTTCTGATCGCTGCATCTGCTGCAGAGTGTCAACCTGGGTGCCACCTTTTCTTAGTACTACTATCAGCTCAGGGATTCTCTAGTAGGGGGGCCCACAAACACTTTTTTTGTAGTAAGATATTGTGTCACTTGTCATGGTCAATCACCCAAGTGCCCCAGTGTATAGAAAGGCTACCCAAGTGCCTAATTCTCTATGTATAACTTAAAAATGTATTAGGTAAATCAGTCAGAAGTTTACTGCCATATATACATAGTGTTGATGTTCATCCTGTTCCTTACATTGTAATACCCATATTGTAATAGTGTAATACTTGTTACTGGTACTTAGGACCTTTTAACCAGCTAGATAATATCACCATTGTACATATCACTAGAGAAATTATCATTTGTGGACAGTCGAGGGAAAAGGTACCTCCAAGGTAAAAACACAATAACAAAATTGATGTCATCAGCTTTACAGTGATATATATATTTTTTTAGCAGGTACCACCTTTAGTTTTTGAATACTGACTCCCTGAATATGTGTAGTCACTGTCCAATCTTAAATGCCAATAAACTCTATCTTACTTCATGGTCAGAGTTGGTACTCAAAATCCCTTAGGGAGGGACCTTTTCCCTTGTTGATCCACGAATGTTGATGCCTGGTCATCATGGAAACCAACTCGAAATGTGATCATTTTGTTAATACCTCAGTCAGCTGTATATTATAAGCATCTTTGCATGATGAAGGATCAAAGGAACCTAACTGTAGCAACATGAGATCAAATCAACAAAAAAGCTACAAACAATTTCTGCAAAAACTGATACTTCAAATAAAAACTGAAAAATGTATTTCTTGTGTTGGGTTTTGTGGGATATAATTATTTGTTACACAATAAATCTATTCCAAAAAGTCTACTGTGATCATTTACCCATGGGGTAAATATGGGGGACTTACAATGAATTCTTACGCAGCTGTGGCATACCCTAAATGATGATGATCAACATATACCTACTAAAAAGGACTTTGCCAAAGCTATCTTCGAATTATAAAATGTCTTTACTTAGGCACGTCACTGATAAAACACATCATTGCTGGTGATAAAATAAATATTTAAAGCCTCAGTGCAGTCAAAAACCTAAAATGTATATATTGTGCAAGGGATATGGTGTATACATGACATGTATCAGACTGTGCAAAAAGGGTAACAAACAGCTTAAAGTCCAAATCTAATTTGAATTGAAATAGGGCTCACATATAATACCATATACTCATTTATATGAACCATGTTCTCCAGTGTGAATATAAATCAATTGCACAAATAATTCACATGGCTAAGTACAGTAATTTTTCAGTGTGTCAGTTTATTAAAGTTTATATACGTCCAAATGAGGTAGAAGACCTAAATCAGACTTAAATGTCTGTTGAACATAACTAAACCTTCACGTTTTGACGTTCATAAAAATGTAAAAATATTTAGATTAGACCACAAATCAACGTAGATATACGTCTTAACTAAGTATCTGTGTTTCCATGGTTTCCATCTGAGCGATCGAGGGCATTTCAAATGCCTGCCAACCCCCCTTTAATCAAACGTTCCCTGCGTCAGTGGAGTGTGCCCGTACAACCGTCCATTCTACGGTGGCACTAACCGACTCCATCCTGGGCTAGACTCTTAATCCTGTTTTTATATGTGTCTGCTAGTACTAGCCAGGGGCGGCAGCGGATCTGTAAACACACAGGCTGCAACTATTCACGTGAACCCCTCTCATGCTAATAATTGGCTTCCTGAATCCTGTGCTTGCCACTTGAGGACACTATGGTAAATTATGCCTTACAATGATTTGCAGCCCTGAGAACACCAACCATTGATATACCAACTTTAAGTTTGAGTCTTAGGGGTAATTTCCCTGTCAAGTCAGAGTTGTTGCAGGCACTACATACCTTCCTACAGATCTGATGTCATGTTACGAAGCGGTCTAGGGATATGTTATGTGTAGAAGACATGCAATGTGTTCTGGAGCATGAACTGACCCCTGAACTCAGCTGGACTACTCCACAGATAGCACTGGTAGTGTCTTATTCATGGTCTGCTAAAGTTGGTATCACCAACATTCCATCTGAAAAGAATTTGTTCTCTACATATGTATATATACATATGTATATATATATATATATATATATATATATATATATATATATATATATATATATATATATATATGTATGAATGAATGTACGTAAGGCTTTCTAGATGTGTGGTGGAATCTCTAGATATATCTGAGAGGTAACAAGGCATATCAACAACAAACCAATAGAACAATTGAATTCGTTTGGTCCATGTTTGGGGGGATAGTAAGGATTATATTCAACCTCAGGAGCATGGAAATGTGTGTTGCTAGGGAGATACACAATTAGAATAGCTGTTGCTAGGTAACCAGCTGTCTCAGCAACAAACTAATAGAACCATTGAATTCCTTGGGTCCATTTTAGGGGGGGGGGGGGTAGGTAGGAGTATAATCAACCTAAGGAGCATGGAAATTTGTGTTGCTAGGCAGATAAAGAATTAGAATAGCTGTTGCTAGGCAAAGAGCTGTCTTACCAACAAACCAATAGAATCATTGAATTCCTTGGGTCCATTTTGGGGGAATAGGTAGGATAATAATCAACCTAAGGACCTCTCAAAGGTTGATTATTATTAATGTTACCATTATATTCATAAATTTGTGTTGTGACACTGTACAACAAAATCGTGGCACCTGTTCTGACTTCCTGTTAAGTGAAAACAATATCATGCCTCCTCCTGGTAGTTTGCAAGCTCACTACCAGGGCTCCTCGGGGGCTTTTGAATGAATATCATCCACAATTCATGGCACTTTTGCCTTATTCCACATCCATGGAATGGCATGTGCCACATAAAACCATATATGCCAGAAAAAATTGTACTTGACACATATTTTAATTTGCATACCAATTTGCGAATTAAGAATCTACTTTTGTATAGTCCAGGACAATAAAACCCCACAGAGAGGCCCTCTGATCCCTTCCTCTGAGTCATCTCATTCTATAGCTTAAGATGGTTTTCTGTAATTTATCTCTGTTCATTTCTACTGACCCTTTTAAATGGTCACAACTATCATGGGTTGCAGGTCAGGCAGATCATCTCAGTGTGGGGAACATGGCATTCTATTCTCTAAATTAGTGTTTCTAGAAGAGAGAATGAAGAGGAGGAAAGATTGTGTTTTTGATTCACTGGGTCTTAGAGCAAGAATCATCTAGTAGTGATGTCTTTGCTGGGTTGAGGGAAAGCATGTCAGGTCCAATCTCACTGGCTTGACCATGTCCAGTTCCTAATGCAAGTTGCCTCTTTTGTCGGTTCATTGTGAAGGTGACCTCTCTCGCTTTCTCCTGTCTCCAAAATTCCTCATTTGAATGGCGGCCGCTCATCACACAAGCCCATAATTGGCCTTCCAAATCTCATGCTGGCTTCTTACTTGCTTCAGCCACTTGAGGACACCATGACAAATTCTGCCTCATAATGATTTGCAGCCCTACAAGGTAAAGCAGATTCATTTTGAGCACCAACAACTGATATACCAATTTTAAGTTTGAGTCTCAGTGGTAATTTGCGTGTCATGTCAGAGTTGTTGAAGGCACTAGATGCCATCCTACAGACCTGGGGGCTGTTACAAAATGCAACGTAAAACCATAGCGCAAAAAGAGGGTATTACGAAAGATTTTTTTTAATGTTGATTTTCAAGGGGCTGTTACAAAAAAAAATTTATGATACAGATTTTTGAATATTATGGATGTTTTTTAACCTCATAGACCTCCACCACCTTCCCAGAAAGTGGGCAAAAAATGTGTAAATTAGCCTAAATTAGCCTAAATTTGAAGACCATTGTGTAGATTTGACTTTTACTCTAATATTAACATAAGTTTCTAAACATGAACGTATATTTAAAAAAAAAAAGTTAACCATGAGATAATTATGTTCGGTAACCTAAATTTTGTTTTGTAACAGCCCCCAGGTGTCATGCTACAAAGCAGTCTAGGGACATGCAATGTGTAGAAGACATGCAATGTGGTCTAGAGCATAAACTGACCTCTGAACCCTGCTGAACTACTGTGTATATAGCAATGTGGGAATGTCCCTTTCATAATCTGTTAAAGTTGGTACTACCAGCATTCCCTCAGTCTTGGTGGGATGCACCCCAGCCCCTATGAGTGAAATATATCGGAGCAGTATCAATCTAGTTGGCATTTGTGGTTTTAATTTTATTTGTAGGCATTTAATGAAGAAAAGAACTCTTGGCCAATTGTCCTAGATCCTAAGGTTCCGCCTCTGCAGTTAACAACCTGCTGTCATTAACATTGCAATGTGTAGAAGGTGTTAGCATGTAATCCACTATTGGTTTTAGTTGACATTTACGAGGGGATGAGGACTGGACCCTGAACTCTGGGGGCCTAGACAACAAAAAGCATCAAGGGAATTTGAAGAACACTGTCGGCCATTTTCTGTTAATGTTGGTACATCTCAAATTTCATCTGACATGATTTTGTTCCATGTATATGATATTATTCTCAGAGGATGAGGGACAACAATGATCCTTCACGTGGATTTCTACTGCTGAATTCTAGAATCATGCCAACCCTATGAAGTTGATTACATTGTCAAGTTTTTTTACAACCAATTCTGTTGCCTTTTAGGAAGGTAATGTTATTAAAATGTATAAACCAGGGTTCCGCCAATTCTGATCTACCCATAGTATCCCTTAATCACTATAAATTATATGAGTTGCTTTGTAATGATGCAACAGAAGCAAAAAAATCAATACCTCATAGTGCTATGTTATGATTTATTGACATTTGAAAACAGGACACCCTTAATCACGGCCGGAAACAGGAATAGTCCGGTTATTTTCAAAGTTTTCAAATTTTTGAAAGATTGACCCATGATATCTTTACCAAACTTCTCAAAAGTTTAGAGAACCATAATATATCAGTCATCAATCCATAAAAATGAGTGGTCATAGGTGAAACCAAAGAGCCATGACCGATTAAGTTTAAAAAAACTGAAATTAAAATGTTTCATAATTAAAACCTTAGCCATCTGTATATGGAATTAAAAGATACATTTCACAACAAAAAGGGAGTGATCATTGATAAATAAAACCAGTTTGGGATCTGCTCAAATATTTTTAGTCAGCCTAGACACCTATCATAGCCTAGAGCATAGCCATTTGAAGCAGAGAAAAACAGTGACAAGATGTGTAGAATGCTGCAGGGAGGTGTTTAAAGGGTTAATAATGGTGAGTTTGGTCATACACAAAAGGAAGATATGCTTTTATCATCGTGTTAGGTAGTTTCATTTCTTGCCACCAGGTGTTGTATGTCGAGACCCTGGTAAATACTGTTAAAGGGTCAAGTAGATTAATGTAATTGCCCAAACCATCTGATTTACCAACTTTAGGTCTTTAGTGTCATGTCAGAGTTGAAGGCATCACATGCCATCGTACAAAGCCTGTATGTCAGGTTATCAGGTGCAGTGTCTAGATGTAATGAGCTGGTGTCATGCATAGTCTGCATGCTATGCTACAGCAATGGCTATATCTAAATTTGGACGCCTTGAAAGGTTGGGATCATGGAAATTCAGAACCCTCTTGAATGTAACTCGACTCGAGGGAAACTTTAAAAAGGACCACTTAACCAACCTTGTTCTTTTTGCAATAGTCTATATGGTCAACTGTCTGATAACCAGTAGGCAAAATTAGTTGGTACCTTTCATTCCTACTAACCAGGTCAAAGCAACGACCAGGATCACAGTATGGCCTGGGCTGACAAGTCCGTCCTCATTCCCGGGGGCGGTTTGACCCCCCCCCTCCACCCACCCTCTTAGGTGAGTGTGTGTCTGGGGGGGGGGGGCTGCAGCTCCGTCGTAACCGTTACCCGGCTTTCACAGCCACTTTAATGGCAGCAATCGCTCACCCCCCCCTCACACACACACACACACAGTGCGACCAGGCATAGGGTGTAGGGAGGTGCGGCAGGGGGGGGGGGGTACTAGCCATATAGTATGATATACACTGCTTAGTGTATCTCTAGACCCAGCTTCACTAAACTCAATATTTCTCAGTTGCTCAAGTTTGTACACCTTAGATCTTTTGGATTCACCTAGACTACACATATAGCTAGTACACCATCTATACAATTTCTTTCTAAACTTTGGCAAAAAAATCATAATTGCTTTACAGTTGGAGTTCTGGTGGATTTCCCCCCCAATTTGTTCACATATGGCCATTTTAATCATTGTTGTCACCATCCAAACTCTATATAAATGCATAGGCATATGGACACATGACATTTCATGGCATTGACAGTGTTTATAACTGTCAAAACTTCAACAAAGTATCTAAATCTTTAGTTTAGAATTAAAAGTCTAGAATGACAGCCATACATGAGGACGCTGCTATGGCTCTCACCCTGAGAGTCCTCTGTGATGAGGACGCCCAGGGAGGTAGCCATGTACCAGGAGGCCGGAGTTGCCAGGACCTGCTACCCATTTACTTATCAATCTGTTATATCTGTAGCAGTGAATTGTAAATGTGGTCCTTTTAGAGCATATTTTCTTGTGTTATCTTTGTTTGCTTGCATGTACCAACCCTAGAAACTGGAAAAGCTATGCTGAAACGACTTTTTGGGGGGCGAGACCTTTTGTGCCTTATTATCTTATTCATCATGAAAGAGAAAAATATACTGCACACATATTTTCTTATTTGTTCTTTAAAATGCCTTAGAAATCCACCTTATAACAGCTGATGAAGGAATTTGAGTTGTTCAATATGTCACTCATTACTGCCATCTATATAAAGCAAAGTTAGTTTTAAGAAGCGTTATTGTAACTGTAGGTGACCATGAAAACATAAAAGAAATCAATTACATCTACAATTTAAGGCATTTTTCATTATTTCATCTCCATGGAAAAGTTTGTGCCACATGTTTTAACTAGCCTATCAATTTTAGCATCAGGAACCTATAGTCCAGGACTGTGAAAACAAAAAGAGAGGGCTTCTGATTGCTCCTTCTGGTGCAAAATGTCACATGGGTCGCCATCTAGTGAAACAGTTGGGCACTAGAGCTAGTTCAGGGATCCTCCACTAGGGTGCACTAGGGTACTAACCCATTCTGTAGCTACATAAGGTGCCACCTGTTGATGGCAGTGCCCTATCTGTAAAAATAGAGCCCTCTTGCAGCACTAACATACTCATCAATAAAACAATGGTTTAGTTATGACCAAGACTCTGCTTGTACTAATGCCTCTGCTTGAAGTTTGGATACCACAGAGAGGTCTTTTAATCCCTCACTCTGCTACAGAATGCAATCTGTGGCGCCATCTTGAGAGAAAGCTAAGTACTAGTGTTAGTTAAGTGAATGCCCAAAGGGGGCACCACAAGTGACATCTTATTTTGTGGCTCAAGAATGTGCCACCTGGTTCGGTATTTTTCTATAAATTACTTCTCTGTACATTTTTATATTCTTGGGGAGGTATATCTGTTGGTTCATCCAAATGCCCTTGAATCATGACCAAGAACAAAGAGAGCACCCATTTAGATCTGGGCAGAGAGGGCTTTTGATCACTGCATCTGCTGCAGAATGTCAACCTGGGTGCGACCTGGAGACAGATTTTAATACTACTATTAGTTCAGGGAGTCTCTGTTTGGGGGCCCTACAAGCCCAAACTATTCTGTAGTAAGATATGGTATCACTTCTCATGGTCAATCACCCAAGTGACCAAGTATATAGAAAGGCTACCCAAGTGCCTAATTGTTGTCAGGATGTGTATTCCCATAAATACAATAGTTATCATATTACCGGAACTAATACCTTCCTGTAACCATACTTTCCCACTGAACTGCTCAGAGCACTTGTCTGACCCTATAAGGTGTCTGCCTCCTAACTGTGGGACAGTACCAACTAGGTTTGGGACAGCCCCACAGGATTGGAAAGGCCCAGGGAAAGACCCAGTGAGTTGGGAAGGCCCACAGAAAGGCCCATGGAAAGACCCAGTAAGTTGGGAAGGCCCAGGGACTGCCCCCAACAGATCTATATAAACGCAATGCTTGTAACGCAGATAGGAGAGAGAGAGTGCGGGCCTCCATCGTACAGATAAGGATCATCATGTAGCTGCTACTAGAGTTGTCACCACTCTCACATACATGTACATATTGTATACCATAGTATATAAAGTGTAGAGACTATGTTTCCAGTCCTTGTTGATTCTTTATTCACATGTCATTCCCCTGACATTGTCTATGTATTTACTTTAAAATAGTCAAAGGTTTACTGCCATATATACATAGTGTCAATGTTCATCCTGTTTCTTACATTGTAATACCCATATTGTGATATTGTTATACTTGTTACTGGCACTTAGAACCTTTTAACTGGCTAGGTAATATCACCATTGTATATGTCACCAGAGAAATTATAAAGGGTCTCAACAAAATACGGGACTTTCGAGGTCACTCTGTCAGGCAAATACACAACTTAAAAAAATCCTGTATACGTATTTGTAATGAAGTAGTATTATTCTCGGCAGAAAAACAGGTCTGACAGGGATACATATCTTTAAGAGGTGAAAATAATCTAATTAGCAGAAGGGATTATACCAAGGGGTTCAAATATCGGCACAGCGTGCTTCTGTCCTTTTGGAATCTATACTAAACTGGTAATTAGAAGTGAAAGATGGCCGACTTGGGGTGTGTGCTTGACTTTAGGTGAACCTACCCTACATTTTTATTAGGATATTAGGTGCAGCGTCTAGATGTAACAACTTGATGTCATGCGTGCTTGGCCTGCTATGCTATGACAATGGGTATATCCAGGCTAGGACCCCTTGAAAGACCTAAAGAAATTAGGGCCCCAGCTGAATTTGCAAAAACTTGAATGAGAATGATGTTGGCATATTTGCACAAAAGTTCAGCAACCTCTGACTAGTTTGACTACTTTAAGGGTTTTGTTACTACTTAAATGTTGTATTATCAACATGCTGACCGCTTAGGAGTCCATCATTCAACAAGGTTGGTATGAAAGCAGCCATCCTGAATGCTGCATTCATCATCTTGGACGTCTGCTAGTCAGGGATCACATCCATGAATAAACTGTTACACATATAGCAATACATCCGGTTTCTCCATATGCGTGGCCATGTGAGTTCTGAACTCTTGTGGGATGAAGACAATAACCAGACACCAACATACCACAGCTCGCCAGGGACAGGCTACATTGCAAGAGCAAAACCAACGTCTCACAAAATTGCTGTAAACACAGTGGTTGTTGGAACTAGTTCGCTCCAGCTAGTTTGCTATAGGATACATTATTGTCTAATATACTAAGAAGCATACAACTACCTACATATCTAGTATTCAATAGCATCTAAATTATATCTTAAGCTGGCCACAAACTGGTGTTATCTCTTCCTTTCAGATGAATGTAAAATTACTCAAGTGGTATTAACATTGTTTTGCCATATGACAATTTCACTCTGTAAGCCTGGATAGTGAACAACTATTAGTTTCACAGTCGACCTTGAGTGAGAGAAGACTCCTAGGCCAACAATGAAATTGCAGCTTGAATAAATTAATCATGTCATGATATTTCGGAAAATACCCAAGTTGACCAATTGTTCATATAAGTATTGCAACGATTTAAAGAAAGTTAAGATGGTTCATGTACATATTGAATTAAATTAATTTTTGCTGACAGTTTTCATTTTCTATTATGATGATAATAAAAATGCTATACAGTGTGGAAATTGAGAGAACCAGCACTACCAATCTCTCTCTCTCTCTCTATATATATGTATATATATATATGTATATATATATATATATGTATATGTATATACATATACATTCTAGGCTAGAAAGCGAAAAAAACGCAGAATAAGGGGATTTTTCCATTGCTTAAAATTACATTAAAGACCAAAATAAGATGAGAAATAGACTCAATAAGGGATGATTTCCACTTTTCAAAAGGAAGATGTGAGGCCAAGGTAAGAGTTATCTCGTCCTATACCAATTACGCATTAATGCGTATTAGGGGCCGATGTTTGGCCAATTTTGAGCATACTGTAGTTTTCTCAAAAACTGTTGTAAACCTACGATTTTTTTCAGGCAAAATTCATTAGTAATGTCATACACTACTTGCACACAAGGGTGGCGCTGCATGTCACGAATCAGTACCCGTAGTGTTGTTAGAACAAAGCCCCTACGCCGGGAACAAGCTGCAGCAGCTGACGCAATTTTTGCCACTTTCACAACGTTCTCCCGAGGCTACTGCTGTGACTTTTGAATCGAGGAGCAAAACAATTCACTGGATTGGCCATTAGCGGACATTACAGTAAGGGTTATGTCAAATTTCTAGGTATATTAATGGTTTAGCTCGGCTTGAACCATTAATGGTTTGTAAAACTTATTATTTTAGCAAAAACGGATATTTACCAGAGCGATAGTGCCCCCAATTATCACTCACATCAATTTCGGAGGCCAATAGTTTGTGTCAATCGGTAGAAAGCGACTAAAAAACACTGAAAATCTCATGAACTAACATGAGTCTACCTGCCCATAGACAGATTAGGGTTGAGGAGCCATAGATTATTTGTTTAGGGTCCAAAAAGTTCGCTCCCAATGCTAAACAATGGGCGTTTGCGTTTTCTAGAGCAGTAGCCTCATTTTGGTTGTGGCTATAATTGGTATAGGTGCGCGATTTTACTAATAAAAAAAACAAAACGGCGATTTCGTGAAAGTAGTGTATAGTATATGATTATTTTAGTGAAAATTTACTTCGGGCAGTTTTTCATGCTAAAAAGATAGGCCCTACAGATTTGAAATATTTTGGTGTATTATTGACAAAAATATTGGTTGCCATAGCAACGGTTTTACAAAAAATCACGATTTTAGGTAAATGCAGTTGCCTAGGTAACCAATTAGAACAAATACATCATGAGAATTGCACACAAGAATTCTAAAATTACTTAAAAGTATCTATTATGTAGAATTTATTTTATCAAAATCGATAGAGGCAAACCTTAAATACTACAGTTTGAATTTTGTTTAATTCCACTATTGTTATATCTCCCTTATGAGAATATAAAGAGGAATTTAGGCTTCTGACTTTTTCTTGAACAACCTTAGTTCAAACCATCACTACTCCCCTTCTAGATGGAATATTGACATGATTAATACAGTTTTGGAAAGCTCAAGCCATCCCCTACAGGGCGAAAAATTACCCTAAATCACTCTGGTAAAGGAAAAGATAAGGCAGTGAACTAAAAAATGAAGCTAGACCTGCACGGATATAAGAATTTGAAAAATTGTCACCTTTTGAATGGGAAATCTCAGTAAAAGGCAAAACCACATATGACTAAGCATTAAAAGAAGCTAGCCTTGCTGGAGTGTGACATTGTTAAGACAGAAGCTAGCCCCACTGGCTTATAAACAATGTAATATGCTCCTTATTAAGTGCATGAAAAAACGGAAAGAGAAGTTTGCCCCGCAGGGTTATCAAAATGCCTGGAAAATAGCTAGATCTGCTTGGTTTTTGAGCATATTTGACTTTCTCTATAGGAAATTGTGTAAGACCATACATAAGGAAAGGAACCAAAAATATATTCTAGCACCACAGGGGTATGAAATGCACAAGGAAAATACCAAGCACCACAAGGGGATAGAGTGGCACATCAAACATTTGTGGACACTGAATGAGGGACATGTTAAACATTTTAAACTGAAAATCCGGACCTAGCTACACAGGGTATGTGAGGAAACGAGCAAAAAACGATGCTAGCACCTCAGGGTTTTAAAAAGTTATGTATGTGCATTATTTAGTGCAAAATGAAAGAGAAATACAAGCTGGTCCTGCATGGTTATAAAGTGGTTGAAGGTTGTAAAGTGTTTAAAGGTTGTAAGCATGGGTACCAATAAGTACAATTACTACTAACTATATAAATTGCCTGAACTGCAAAACCAATGTAAAAAACCTGAATTTCAATAATTGGTTCAATTCATAACGTATAGCTCTAACTTTAATTACATAATCTAACGCAACAGCTTCATAGCATAGAGGAGTTTGGAAAATTTCACCTATTTGCTTTTGTAACTTGCCAGATTGGTAATTTCTAGGGAAATTGCACTTTCTTTTTTGTAATTTTGAAAATTCTACTGGTCAACAGCTAGCACCATTTTTTCGTACAGAATTGGATGACAGTTGTGGTGCCCCCTAATGGAAGATCACTGAACTAACAATAGTTTTTAGCTCTAACTCTAGGTGGCATCTTAGATGACATTCTACAAGAGAGTGAGGGGTAAGAAGACATCTCTGTGGCATCCAAAGCTCAAGCTGAGGCATTACTCCTAGCAGGTCACTGGTCATAACTGAAACCCAGCTATATAAATTAAAAAACATTATCTACCAGCGGTTAAATATTGCTGTATCTTGACAGGTGGGTCATTGACCTCATCAGATGGCCCCTTACTTTGCTACAGAATGGCTTGAAACTTCTGGTGCCCCCTTGTGAAGGATCCCTGAACTAACGCTGGTTCCTAACTCTCTCTCTAGATGGCACCACATTTAACAATCTGCACCAGAAGGAGCAAATTAGAAAGCCGCTCTACTAGGTTAGAGCACACTTGATTGGCACTTTCGTAGTCGTGGTCCCTCGGGAAGCAACTACTCCTCGTTATTCACACTTGATATAACTAGTTGTTCTATTGGTACCCTGAGAAAACCACAGTCTTGTTGTCATCATTTTAATTTCAACCATCCCCCATTTCAATAGAACCAATACCTATAAAGATGAGATGGTCTACTAGAAGGCTTGCTATTATAGTGATAACTTGATTTAGGTGGAGAAGGGGGTGGATATGGGGTGGATATGGGCCTGCATAAATAAGCTACTTTGTCGGCCTGGCCAGCTAGTGAATGATGCAGTATAGCTTTTTAAAATCAGCAATTCACAAACATATGAACATGCGTCTGTGTATCATTACAGTGTAAAGGCCCTGTTACACGGACGTCATCTGACGTCAATAATTCTGAAGGCATCTGCAGTTGAAGGCATTTGCAGTTGAAATCAAACACGTTCTGATTTTAAAGGCAGATGCTTTCAATGTGTAACACCCATCTGAAGGCAAATGCAGCCACGTTTTGACATCAGATGACGTCCGTGTAACAGGGCCTTAATAACTTCAATCTGTTGACATACCTTAAGGTGGGTCGATCCCATTGAATCAAAGTGTTCAGAATTTCATAAAGTCATTTGAAAACATAAAATGAAAAGAAAAGTAGGGGTTGCCGTGCTACTTTTTGGAATATGAAATTTTGAAAAATAAAAGGTATTTAATTATCCACTAAGAAAACGGAAATAATGTCAAAATCTGTCTGATTTTATTTCCTATCAACCAAAAACGGTAGAATTGTGAAACATCACACGATGAACACAGGGATATATACATTTCTTCTAAAAATAGTTTTGGAGTACTATCACCCTGCATTCTTGGTAAAAGTTTCATCTTACAGAGAAAAGTAGGAATAAATTTTCATTTTCTCTTTACATTATCAAAGAAAAATAGTTAGAAAAAAATGTTCAGATTTTTCTTAAACTGTCCCAAAAGATTGCTCAGATGATTTGCCCATGAATAAAAGTAATTTTGATATGGGTTCCCGTGCATAATTTGAGGATTTTGGCTCTTTGAAGTAAAAAGGTAATGAAAAAACGGACTACATCAAATTTTTGAGGCATTGTATTATGGGTTAATTTCCAACAATCTGCATATAAAATGACCTTGCCATGTAGGTTTGGATATATTCAAATAATTCATTCACTTTTGTGCTCTTTTAGATGCCATTTTCTACTTCATAAATGACAGTCCCAGAAGAATCATAGAAAATGACCAAAATGCCTATGATTATTATGTCAAAATACAAAAGTGCTCTGAAATGCTTAATTTTTCTCAAAATTGTCCAAAAAATTGTTTGGGTATAGAGAATTGTTCCGAGGATATGCTTACCAAAAATGGCAATGTTCTAACATATTTAGGCTGTATGCGCAGAAAGATGTGCAGTAGTGTATTCTGCAATGGCCGCGACCCACCTTAATACAGATACAAAATGTAAGATGATATAACAGTTTGTATGGTTAGCTTAGTAGCACACAATAATGGCTTCAGATACGATCTCACTGAATGCTACAATCAAACAACTCAAGATGTGCATCTTCATTTTTGACGAACATTTACCAAAGTGTCACAAAGTTCCCCCATCCCTTCTCACTATTTTTGACCGATTTTCCAATACAATTGTTTTCCATAGAAAAGCTACATGTTGTGTCATTGTTAAATCTGCAGCTTTGTTTAATGTCGGCAGACTGCGTGAATGAGCATGGTGAGTAACTCGCCAGATTTGCAGTCATAATTTATACTACAATCAATGTGTCCATCTACAATGGTTCCCTCCTCTAGATTGTCAAAATGTAAGATGATATAACAGGTTGTATGGTTAGCTTAGAAGCACACAATAATGGCTTCAGTTATCATCTCACCGAATACTGCAATCAATGTGTTCATCTACAATGCTTCCCTCCTCCAGATTGTCGACCATATCCTTATTTGGATGGTACATTAAGCAGGTGAATCAATGATCTGACATTTTCACATATCTGTGCAGTTCAATCAAGCATGATCATCAGTAAGATCTCCATGAACAGCATTTTGAGGATTGTTGATGGCCATGGAGGAATATGAATCACATTTGCCAACAATCTGGGGATAATACATGTCATTGCTGTATTTTTTTTTTGATTGAAACTTTATTGATCCATAGAAAGATTTAATTAAATATATTGATGGTGACAGAATAAATTTTACTATGATTATCAATAAATCCCATGGACAGCCCATTTGCAAGCAGTTGTTGTGAGCTGCAAAGATCAAGCAGTCAAATAGCAGAGGGTCTGGTTCGGGAAGTTCTGAATACATAGCACCCCCTCAGGTTAGCAGAATAAAGACACCAGATGACATGTATTCTTTGATACATCTACTACACAGATGGCATAGCTTGATTGGTCATAAATGAACTGCCTTGTTCATTTCTGATGCTGCATTCTTTTGATCTATTGACACTTCTGTGTCAACTTAAGCTGCCTCCCTTATCTATAACCTTTTCCAGTTCACAGCCATGGCAGTTACCCAAGCTTTCTCTTGTAACCTTCCATAGAAAACTTTGCCAGTCTAACTTCATCTTGGCACTTTTGAACCAATATTTCTGTGACAGTGAGACTGATTGCCCCTTCGATCCTTGAGGGGTGCATGCCCAGTGGGCACAGACCACTTATTAAGTGCTTATTTAGCTCTGCATTTTCTCTT
The DNA here is from genome assembly GCA_947462335.1 of Harmothoe impar. Lineage (NCBI taxonomy): Eukaryota > Metazoa > Annelida > Polychaeta > Phyllodocida > Polynoidae > Harmothoe > Harmothoe impar. The sequence continues at coordinate 76,670,407 of OX381710.1, read as the reverse complement.
GAATGCTGCTTTTGTAAGGTGTGCCCACTGGGTGGGTATTGATATTCTCATGTAGCTTCTTTGTCCCCTGTTCATTTTTTGCTATGAGGGCCTTGGTTTATTCCTTGTGTATGTTGGGGACAGTGTATCATTACTCCCCAAGTCATCTTGAATTTCTGAATCCCTCAATGATGCCAGCCGGGCATCATCAATATTCTGAAAGTATATTATTTCCTGTATCCAAATTAGTCATAACCTCTTTAGGGGATTTCATTGCAAGGTTGCCTGGATAATTCCCCCCTGGCAACTGGACTATTACCATAGCATGCATAGCATGCATGACACCAGGTCATTACATCTAGACGCTGCACCTGATAACCTGACATACATGTATACGCAGGGTATGTTCAATGATAAAATGTGATGGGTCAGACCCCAGATAAATGTACTACGTTGTGTCCTTTTAGGGGTTTTCATTTTCCAACAACTGTAGAATAAAGATGCTCACCTTTTATAAGGTAATTTTTGTTTAGGTAAGACCATAAGCTTTCAGGGAAAAAAAGTTTTTGGGATGTCAGATGGAAATTTCTTGTTTTATGGCCCTTCAAAGTTACAAAATACCCTAAAAACAAGGTTCCAGCCTCATTTTTATTTTTTCTAATGTCCACCCTGTCCTCTTAGAGCACCATAACCCTTCCCAATTTCGATTTTCCATAGGGTATATGTGTTACCCAAAATATCAAAGAGCTTTTACCCGGAAATTTTGAGGCAATATTCCTCCAAGGACCTTGTTCTATTAAAAGGGACTTGTGTAATGCCAAACATATCTATTTTCAACCCCCCCTACAATAATATTAAAAGACACCACAGTTTTCTAACTACCTGCTTATAAGGGTTACCAATGGTAGTTATGGTGGGTGAAATAAATTTGGGGCCACATCCCATTCCCTTTGTCTCTGATCGCTAAAGGTATTTTTGTAATGACTTAAATATGTTTGGCATTACACATCATTTTGCATCATAATTCAAATAATATATTACTTTTTAATATATTGTATCTCTTATGTTAAGGGGGAGGGTATATTGGTCAATATTGATCAGTGGTTAGAGGCTCATTTAACCTATCTGTATTGGGACTAAGACTTTTGACCTGTACATGTAATGCCAAACAGGTATATAGACAAAACATAATGCCAAACAGATATAAAGAAGATAGCCTTAATATACTATAGCTTTGAAAAAATTCTATTCAACATGGTACCCATGGCTCCCCTTCACCATTTTTGTGACTGGGAATGGTTATTTTGCCACCTCCAGACAGTTTTCCAAAATATATCTGTGTGGCATAACACATCTTTAGCATTACAGACTCTAACTGTGTTTTGGCTCTAGAATGTTTAATGTGAAGAAACAATGTGGTTGTATTGATTATTGATCCAGTGCATTCATCCGGCGCCTGGACCAGGGAGCCCGCTGGTGCTTCACTCATGAACTATTAGTCTCAGCTCTCCTGCACCACCACACCACCTGGTGTCACACAGGGGCGGTGGTTGCTAGGTTACCATATTGTTGTGTATTGCTTATTCGCTTCAGGACACGGCCCAGAGAGGTTCACCCTTGTAATGCTTGCTTTGCTTATATAATATTACTTAGCATGTTTTTTTTTAAATTTAATTGAATCTTTTTTTTATTATTTAATAAATAGGCCGTTTCATCAATCTCTTCATGGCCCAAGTCTAATCATAGACTCGTTCCTGTTGTTTGTTGTTGCCAGAATCACGTCAGGTCAATATCCAGTGTACCTACAAAATTCCTGGTCAGGGTGTTGACCACACAGCTCCTTTAATATAATAACCCAAAAATTGCCAAATTCCAGCATGTTTTTTATGTGTGGGGTGAAAATAAATTTCTTTTGCACATTACATTTTTTTCTTTTTGTAAAAGAAAGGAACTTCCACTCACTCAGTCATCTTCATATTTTAACAAAACATGCCCCTATGGTACTTGTATCATCTCAAACCGTTTTTTCCCCCAAAATGTCTATCTTTATTTTCATACACATGTTTGGCATTACATATTTTCCCTTTGCATTGGTCTAGAATCCTTAATTTCATCATTCTCTACCTCAGAACTGTACAGTAAGGTGTCCAACCACATTGTGTATTATGATAAACCCAATATATTATAATTCCTCTATGTTTTTTTAGGTTGGGAGTGATTTTAGTGCTCACCTCTTACAGTGTAAACTCATTTTTATTAATGTAGAATGGTTAATATCAACCATATGTACATAATTCCTGGTATATAGATATGCATGTCTTTTGATTCAAATAAGTGCAAGTAGGTGTTTCCTACTTATACAGAGCCATCATATGGGTACAGAGGATGTTTGCTACTGCTGAGAGTATTTATAAAGAATTATACCAAAAGTGTAATGGCCCACATATTTATTATTTGTTTCCACTTGATTATACTTGGTCACCATAGGAAGATCATTCTATATGAAGGCAAAACAATATTGTAAAAGGACTAGGGCAAACACTTCGCTAGGAAATAGAACACAACACAGCTCCAATTAAGGTTCAGGGAAAGTTATATTATAGCCTCACAAGATAACACAGAGCACATCAATTTGGTGTAACAGGAGCGAGAGCCGACGTCCGCGCACTTCAGCTGCAGGAGAGAGAGTGATCCGCCAGCCCCGCTGCGGATCATTATATAGGGTGGCGACCGCCGCGCCGTCTAGCGGAATCCGCCGGATCCGCCAGATCCGCCAGATCCGCCAGATCCGCCAGACGACGCGGGATCCGCCACCCGATCCGCCGCTCCCGCTACACCTTCCCCTCACTAACTAAACACGTGGGGCCCTCTCCCACACAAATAGGAGGGCTAAAAGGTTTATACAGGATATCATAACTTTAATATGGGGCTAGGCCCATCCTTACTAATGGCCACTGCATGAAAACTCCTGTTTAAGTATATTTAAGGTTTTCTTAAACAACCAGGATATGTCATGGCAATGTCATATGACATTTCCGGTAAATGTAGGTTTTCCCTAAATATACCGGAAATGTCATATGATATTTCCGGTAAATTTAAGGTGACCTTAAATTTCCTGGGAATGTCACATGACATTTCCGGTATATTTAAGATGGCCTTAAATTCACTGGGAATGTCAAATGACATTTCAGGTATATTTAAGATGACTTTAATTTGACTGGAATTGTCATATGACATTCCCAGCAAATTTAAGGTCATCTTAAATTGACTGGAAATATCATTACTTATATTACCCCATATTAAAATTAGGGGTACAACCCTTGATACTACACATGGTAGTTATGGGACATCAATTTCGGTATTATATGCAGATTTTATGGCTTCTGGAGGGATACAACCCTTGATACAAGTCAGGTGAGTTAGGAGACACTCATTCCGTGATTATACATGTGAGTTAGGGAACACTTATCCCGTTATTATACATTGATTTGACGGCATCTAGAGGGGTACAACCCTTGATACTAATCAGGTGAGTTAGGGGACACTTATCCCGTTATTATACATTGATTTGACGACATCTAGAGGGGTACAACCCTTGATACTAATCAGGTGAGTTAGGGAACACTTATCCCGTTATTATACATTAATTTGACGAAATCTAGAGGGGTACAACCCTTGATACTAATCAGGTGAGTTAGGGGACACTTATCCCGTTATTATACATTGATTTAACGGAATCTAGAGGGTTACAACCCTTGATACTAATCAGATGAGTTAGGGAACACTTATCCCGTTATTATACATTAATTTGACGGCATCTAGAGGGGTACAACCCTTGATACTAATCAGGTGAATTAGGGGACACTTATCCCGTTATTATACATTAATTTGACGGCATCTAGAGCGGTACAACCCTTGATACTAATCAGGTGAATTAGGGAACACTTATCCCGTTATTATACATTGATTTGACGACATCTATAGGGGTACAACCCTTGATACTAATCAGGTGAGTTAGGGGACACTCATTCCGTTATTATACATTTAATTGATGGCATCTAGAGGGGTACAACCCTTGATACTAATCAGGTGAGTTAGGGGACACTCATTTCGTTATTATACATTTAATTGATGGCATCTAGAGGGGTACAACCTTGGATATTCATCAGGTGAGTATTGGGACAGGGCCCGTGATACTAATCAGGGGAGTTAGGGAACCCTAATTCTGTTATCATACATAATTTTGAAGGAATCTAGAGGGGTACAAACCGTGATAAGTGTACTAACAAAGGAGGTTCAATTATAGTACCCTCATAGAATTGTTTCTTATTATCACAAGAAGAAAAGAAAAATAGGTCTATAATACTAACAATATTTGGAACTAGATAACAACATCCTCAACTACTTATAAATGATAATAAGGGAACTCATTTTTTTAATTGGTAATCACCCCCCCCCAACCCACCTTATGTTGACCCCCCCCCCTCCTACCAGACCGCCACACTGCTACAGGTGAGACAATGGGAGGTGTTATAACGGTTTCTATGTATAGACCTATGGCTCCATGCCTACACCAAGCTGAGGCCACATACATGTAGCACACATGTGACCTACATACATTATACACAGCCAATAGGAACACAGCAGCAGGAGTGAGATGGCAGTTTGAACCAGTATACGGTTGGACATGCACAAGGACATATGGTTATATGATATACATGTAATACAATCATGTAGTTTCGTCTTGTTACAGGTAAGTATATGAACACAGTGTGTTTATCATGTTTGTTCATAGTTTGTGCATGCTGAGATTAATGCAATAAGCTTTACTCTTAATACTATAATATACAATATAATTAGGATATCTAACTGTAAATGCATGTACCACAATACCTGGGGGAAGACCATCTGTACTGATGAACAATTAAACATCCTTTAATATACATTATGAGTTAGAATTCTATTTGTTATGTATAAACATGTATCACCAAAACGAACTCCAAAAAAACTATGTAATTAATTTCCTTTTCTTTTATTTACAGATGGATCTCTCCCAGTGGCCCCCATGGCTAATAGAGGGCGGCCTGGGGGCTGGTGACCATCCATCACTCCCTGGGGGCTCTCCCGGCCTCCCTGGGGGCTCTCCCGGCCTCCCTGGGGCCTCTCCCGGCCTTCCTGGGGGCTCTCCCGGCCTCCCTAGTGGCTCTCCCGGCCTCCCTGGAGCCTCTCCCGGCCTCCCTGGGGGCTCTCCGGGCCTCCCTGGGGGGCTCTCCCGGCCTCCCTGGGGGCTCTCCCGGCCTCCCTGAGGGCTCTCCCGGTTTCCCTGGAGCCTCTCCCGGCCTCCCAGGAGCTTCTCCCGGCCTCCCAGGAGGCTCTCCCGGCCCCCAGGAGGCTACCCGGCCTCCCAGGAGGCTCTCCCGGCCCCCAGGAGGCTCTCCCGGCCCCCAGGAGGCTTCCCGGCCTCCCTGGAGGCTCCCTCGGGAGGCTGCCATTAAAATGATGAAATTGATGAATGAATATCAACTATTAACCCCCTCCCCATGCCTCCAAAAATGATGAGATTGGTGAAATAAAAAATATCATCCCACTGCATTCCAGAATAAGCAGTGGGATGATAAGCTTGTTATGTAAGTGGATATTGGGAGCAATTTTAATGACATTTAGGTCAATGAAATATTATTAAAAGTGCTTAATCACAATTTTTGGTGACCAGCACATGGGCCTTGACATTTGGTTTAATGACATTTAAGTATTTTTTTTATGACCTTGACATGTGGTTTAATGACATTTAAGTATCTTTTTTATGGCATTGAAATTTGGTTTAATTACCTTTAATGACATTTAAGTAAATATTTAAGATGCTTTTTAATGGCCTTGGAATTTGGTTTAATTACCTTTAATGACATTTAGGTAAATATTTAAGACCATTTTGAGTGAGCTTAATGTTGCTTAAATATACCTAAATTCTCACTTTTGGTATACCAAAATATGCTTAAATCTCAAAATTTTGACATTTAAGTTTTCCCGGCAAGGTCGATTAAATGTCATTATAGATGATTATCCACGATATTTAAGCATATATATAATCGCCTTTAGGAAAAACTTAAATGCACTTATATCGGGTGTTTCATGCAGTGGGCTGTACTGTCCGAAGGACTTACTAAAAACTGCGCCATGAGTACGAGGTCATCAGATTTGCTTTACTTTAGATAAAATATTTTACTTCTACATAACAATTGAAACACCAGCCTTCTTCGCGCCCCAGGGGCGGCCAGTGGTGAGTTAATTAGGCTTAAGGCATGACTTAGTACGAGGTAGAAACACCAGCCTTCTTCGCGCCCCAGGGGCGGCCAGTGGTGAGTTATAATTTAGGCTTAAGGCATGACTTAATACGAGGTAGAACCAGATAATTAGAACAAGCTAGTGTCTTCGCGCCCAGTGGGCAACCAGCTGAATGACTAAACAACGCTTAAGGCATGCATAACGCATAATTTCGAGGGTGCCCCCTGCTAACTTGAACACTTCGAACTTGGAACTGGGATGGTGGTGTTTGATCATGGCGGACGCCCGACCGGCATTCCAGGCCTAGAACGCGGCCCTTCCTGCCGGCCCTCCGCAGGGTGACGGAATGAAGATGGTGAAATGGTGATGAGCTGGTGCGATGGTCGGGTGGTTAACCCGGCGGCCTGGACCAGGCCTGCTCCCGCCGGAGCCCGTCTCTCGCCTGGGTGACGCTCACTGGAACAGACAACATCAATTTTCCAGTCCCCGTCACTACTTCCATCCGCCGCGCACTTAACCCCTTCCCTCGTATCAGCTTCCCCTTACGTCCTTGGCCATGCCTCTACTGGCTGGCCGGCGTCCCGCGCCACATGAGCGTTCCCTGATGCTGCTACTCCCGTCCCTTCTGCCTACCCCAGTAGTTTCCCTTAATGTAAGGGGTGATGACCCACCTGGTCCTGCTGTCTCCGCTGGTCCCGCTGCTGCTGCTCTCGTTGCTGCTGGCGGCGGCGGCGGCGGTACCGCGTTACCACCGAGGCGATGACGTCGAACACGCCCGGCCCGACCACCCTCACGCGGCTAGACATGTCGCCTCCCACCGACTCGTAGTCGCCTCCCATGTGGAGGGGAGGCAGCAGGAAGGCGGCCCACCTCTCCAGACGGTCGGGGTCACGCCCTGTGACCGTCAGCCAGGGCATCCACACTCCTGGGGCGTTCGGTGAGGTTGGCAGACCGGTGCCGAAGGGGGGCGGGCTCCCGACCGGGGTGGTCCTCCCCGAACCACGGGATGACGGACCCCGGCGAGGCGACCTGGGGGGTGGGGTAGCGGCTCGTGAGGCCTGGGGGTCCCTTCTCCCTCTCTCCCGGTACTTGGCCTCAGTCTGCAGCCGACCCCAGCGTCCGGGCGCTCGGTCGCCTGTGGCTGCGGCATGGAACTGGGGCGAGCTGGCTGAAGGCTGGTCGCTGGGTGGGAGGCGGGGTGGTGGCGCCCGCGGGCTCCTCCAGTCCGGCGGGAGGGACTCCATCTCCGAGTCGCTAAGAGATTCCGAGGGGCCGGCCTCACCCCCGGCCAGCCAATCCAGTGCTGCGCGTTCATCCTCCTCCACCGTCGCCCGCGTAACGGGGGTCACCTCCGGCAGCAAGTCGGGCCTGTAAGGCTGGAAGCGAACTGCAACGGTGGGCTGCCGCGGGGGAAGCCGCACCGTCATGGTGCGGTCCCACGTCTCGGACTCGGTGCATCCCGCCAAAAAGGTCACAGGGGAGCACCGGTCCCACATCCGGTTGAGTAGCTGCATCACCTTGGGGTGGAGTGTGAAGGTGTCCTGTTCGGTGGCCCGGGGCGCATCCTCCCGACGCGAGGTACCGGCCTGGGGCTGCAGAACCGCCTGGCGAGAGTACTGCGCCTCCCCCGTGGCGTGTGTAGTGGACCCTCCCCCCACCGTAGCCGTAGCCAGGACCACCTGTCGAGTGTCCGACAGGGGCTGCTGCCGCGAGTCCGGGGTGTCCGACTGAGAGGTGCTGTGTGGTGAGGGGTGTGGGGTGCTGGTGGCAGTGTTGATGGGCACTGGCGTGTCCGAGAGGGGCTGCTGCCGCGAGTCCTGGGTGTCCGACTCGGGGGTGCTGGTGGCAGTGTCGATGGGCACTGGCGTGCGCACCGGACTCCCTGCTGCGGCGGGTGCAGTCGTCGGGAGCAACACCTCCCCGGCGTCTCCTGAGCCTGAACCGGCTTCAGCCTGGTCGGCCCGTGGTGATGAGTCGCCTGCACCAGGGGGCCCGGGAGCGGTGAGAGTCGCCTCCACGAGCGCGGCCTCGCCCTGCTCGGCCAACGCCGGGGACGAGCCGTCTGCACCGAGGGGGGAGGGCATGGTGGCGACCTCCGGTGCGCCAGCGGTGTGGGACGCCACTGTGGCATCCGGTCGCTCGGCCAAAGACGAGGGCGAGCCGTCTGCGCCGAGGGGGACGGGAGTGGTTGTGGCGATGGCGACCTCCGGTGCGCCAGCGGTGTGGGACGCCATTGTGGCAGGGGGCGCCCCTTCTGCCAGCGTGGCATCGGGTCGCTCGGCCAAAGACGAGGGCGAGCCGTCTGCGCCGAGGGGGACGGGAGTGGTTGTGGCCTGCGGCGCGTCAGGGGTGTGTGACGCCTCTCTGGTAGGGGACGCCCTCTCTGTACGCGTGGCCTCAGACCGTTCCGTCACAGGCGCTGAGGAGCCGTCTGCGTCGAGCCGGGAGGGGGCGGTCGGGGCCTCCGTGCTGCGGGGGCTGGGAACCGACGAGGCAGGTGCGGACAGGGTGTGGGCGCTACTCCGGCATGGAGTCCCCCAACCTCCGTGGCCTCCTGCTGCCGCTCCGTGTCCTCCGAGCTGGTGGCGGTACTGCAGGCCGTGTGGGGCGCCACCCCGGTAGAGGGTCCCCCGACAACGGCGCCATCTCCCCCCACCCGGACCGTCACCGAGCAGCCCTCCCTCCCAGGAGAGGGGGTCCGCAAGGTGGTCTGGGGCAGCTGCACGTAGACGTTATTGGTGGGATCATACCGGAAGAGCAGACCCGCCAAAGTGGGGCTGATGGTCGCCCCCTCCCTGTAGATGGCTGGCTGCCCTGTCCCGGCCAGCTGGGAGTGCAGCTGGTGCAGCACTGAAGAATCCACCCCTGTGACGTCCTGGGGCGCTGCCACCTGCGGAGGATGGGGGCGTACTGCAACCTGTGGTGGTGCATCCGGTGCCGGACGCTCTTCCTTGATGGCGAGCTGTCCAGAGGGGGAAGCCTCCTCGTGGGGAGGGGGGGAGTCGGGGTCTGAACTGTCCAGGTCGACCCGTGCGTACTTCACCTGGTCGTCGGATCGGCCCGGCCTCTCCCTCCGGGGGAGGTCTGGTGTCCTCATAGCCATGAGGTTCTCTGCAGCAGAGGCGGCCTCTCGCTGCATCGGGGAGGCCCCATCCTCGCTGCCGCTGCCACCCGGGGACTCTCCCAGGGAGCCCGGGGTCCGCAGGATGGAGCGACCTGCCGGCGGCGTCTTCAACTCGGCCTTGGTGCTGAGGCGCCTCAGCTTGGACGGAGGAGGCAGGGAGGGGCTGCAGTCGAGGTACGAGATCCGCGGCAACCGTCTCCGCGGGCTCGTGGGGCGGCAACGGCTCTCCACCTGTGGCCCAGGGGCTGCGGCCCTGGGGGGTACTCCGGCTGCCGACGTGCTGGCTCGGGGTGGTGGGGTAGCGCCACTACAGTGGGCAAGGGAAGCCCTCGTCCTCCTTGTGCCCGGGGTCCCGTGACCCGCAGCCGGTGCCTCCGATCGGGACGCAGCTGCTGGTGGCGGCAACCGGGGGAGCTGCGGTCGTGCTACCACCGGTGGTTGTTGCAACGGGAGGGGCTGCTGGCCTGGAACCGCTGGCGGTGGCATCGGAGGTTGCTGCTGGGCAGGAGCCACCGGCGGTGGAATCGGCGGTGGCACCTGAGGTCCCTGCTGTGCGCCCCCACCACAACTCGGCGGCGGCGCCGCGTGTAGTGTGGGAACTATGGGGTGTGCCTCGGGGAACTCTCGACTGCTGGCAAACCAGGGGTGGGCGACGCCCCGCTCCCCGTGGTGGCGCTGGAGGTGCCGCTGCACGTCCCCCTTCCTCTTGGCCGTGTAGGCCGTGCGTCCCTCCGCCACACGGTCTCCCCCGTCGCACCCCTCCAGAGGGCACATCCATCCCCTAGGGGGACCGTGGGCCTCCCTCATGTGCCTCGCCCTGTTCGAGGTGTTGGAGAAGGTGGCGCTACACACTGTACAGTTGTACATCTCGCCCTCCTCCCCCTCCTCCAAACACACTTGAACAGGGGGCAACTCACCGTCCGGCTCTGGGGGCACTGGCCCTGTCACTGGGGCAGCTATGGTGTGGGTACTCACGGGGACCGGGATCTTTAGGAGGCTCTGGAGTGGGGCTGCCTGCGTGGAGACCGCTGCTTCCGGCTTGTTAGGGTGCCCGGATCCTCCAAGGAGGCTAGCGACCACCTGTCCTTTGGCGGCACTCCCGCGATCCGCTACGGTACCGATCCGAAGACTCCCCGAGGAGGCTGACACTCTTTCGGCGGAGCTGGCGGATCGTCTCTGCTGTTTACATCCCGCGGAGTCCCGCTCCCTCTCGCTCCGCACGAGACCGGATCGTGCGGAGCCATCCGGCTTGGCGGATTGTTTAGCTCTCGCGGCCCCGCGGGACTTCTCGCTCCGGGCGAGATCTCCGGCGGATCCGGCGGATCGCCCGGAATGGCGGGAGCGGGAGCCATCACCGTGACCTTGGGGGCTACCGCGTGCGGATTCCCTTCTCCCTCTCTCCCTGGGGGGGGGTGGGCTCCCTTTTTGACCGCCTACCTCCTCTACCCTTCTTCTCCTGCTTGTTTTTCATTTTGGGAATGACGAAGCGTGCCAGCGACCTCTTCTTCTCTTTCTTAGATGCTCCCAATCTCGCCCATACGTCCGCCATTTTAACGTCCGGATCGCTGTCAAGGATCCGCCGCGCCGGAAGCGGAAGCAACCCAATCCGCCTCCCAGCTCATCCGCCAGATCCGCCGGATCCGCCGGATCCGCAGCACCCCTCCACAGCCTGAGTTAAGTTGGGGGGGGTACTTCTTATACTCCGTACTACCTGTCCCCCTGGAACCGTACCTCCTTCCTGCCCCTCCTCCTCTTCCGGGCATGCCGGGCGTGCCCCTGGGGGTGGATCAGGCACCACCTTCAATCGATCATACGGTACTATTTTTACGGCCCTGGGCGGCCGCCGGATCTCATATACTACTTGGGATATTTGTTTTGTAACCGTCCACGGCCCGGTCCATAACCGTTGCAACTTCGGGCTGAGCCCCACCTTCTTCCCGGGCCAGTGGTAGTACACCGTGGCCCCTACCGGGATTACGTCTCGCACTGCCCGGGCGTCGTAGTTACGGGCCTGCCTTTCCACTGCACATCCAATGTTCTCCCGAGCCAGAGAGTGGGCCAATGCGGTCTGCCGCTGGAGGTTGGCCACGTACCCCTCTGCACCCCCCCCCGATGGCTTCCTCTTGTTCCGGGTACAGGAGTGATAGCGGGATGTTCGTCTCCCGCCCCAACATCATCATGTTGGGCGTCACCCCAGTGCTAGAGTGGAGTGACGCCCTGTACGCGGCCATGACCATCCCTAAATGCTCGTCCCAGTCTTTGTGGTCCGAGGCTACCACCGCCGACAGGAGTGCCTCTATGGTTCGGTTGGCCCTTTCCACCATCCCGTCAGACCTCGGGTTGAAAGCGCACGTCCTGGTTTGCTTCGCCCCCAGGATCCGTACCACCTCCCGGAACAGGTTGGACTGAAAGTTCCGGCCCTGATCCGAGTGTAGCTCCGCAGGGGCTCCAAACCGGCATACAACTGTATCCACCAAGGCCCGGGCTACGGTGGCCGCCTCCTGGTTGCGCAGGGGCACCGCCTCGGCCCACTTCGTGAAGTAGTCCACGATGACTGCTATGTAAGCGTTCCCCCCTGGCGTTCGGGGTAGGGGGCCCATGATGTCTATCGCGACTCTCTCCATCGGCAAACTGACCGCTACGTGGCCCATCGGTCCCCTCCTGGGATGGGGCGGGGGTTTCCGCTCCAAGCATCGGGTGCAGACCGCGGTCCAGTAAGTCACGTCCCGGCGGAACTCCGGCCAATACCAGCGCTCCTGCACCTTCCGCAGCGTGCGGTCACGACCGAAGTGACCGGCTACCCCAGCCCCGTGCGCTGTTCTCCAGGCCTCTTCTGTCCGCTTTTCCGGCACTATGATCTGGAATGCCCTCGTGCTTCCCGGTACGAACCACCATCGTCCGAGCAGTTCCTGCCTTATTTCCAGCCGGCTCATTTGGCTGACTAGGGACTTCAAAGCGTATGGGGCGGCGGCTATTTCCTCTGCCGTGGGGGTCACCCCCTTTTCCACCCATTGGTATACTGGTCCCAAAACGGAGTCCTCCTTCTGGTCCTTCACCCATTCCGCCTCCTCTGCCACCGTGGGGTCGGCGGCGCCCTGCCGGGTAATGGCCCGTACCACGTGGCTAACGTCTTCCGGCTCCCCATCGCAGCGGCCGCACTGTCGACACGGCGCGAGTGAGAGGCCGTCGGCGTTACCATGTAGCCGCCCTGGTCGGTGCTGAATGGAATAGTCGTAAGTTCCGAGGATTTGCAGCCACCTGGCCACCTGCCCCTCGGGATCCTTAAACGCCATAACCCATTTGAGGGCTGCGTGGTCCGTCCGTACCAGCACGTTACGCCCCAGGAGGTAGTGCCGGAACTTCTTTAGTCCGAAAAGGACCCCTAGCAGCTCCCTCCTGGTGACGCAGTAGTTGCGCTCCGCTCTCCCCAAAGTCCGGCTCCCGAAAGACAGGACCACCTCCCGTCCCTCCTGCATCTGGGACAACACTGCCCCCAGGCCCGTGTCGGAGGCGTCCGTGTCGAGTATGATCTGGCCCTCGTCCTGCGGATACCCCAGTATGGGGGCCGATATAAGTAGCCCACGCAACGTGTCGAATGCAGTCTGGCATCCCCTGTCCCACCGGAAAACCCGTCCTTTCTCCGCCAAGGAGGTGAGGGGCTTGGCTACGATAGCGAATTCCGGTACAAAGGACCTGTAATAGCTGGCCAGCCCCACGAAGCTGCGAACCTCGGTGAGGCTCTCCGGTATGGGCCAGTCCTTCACCGCCTTGATCTTGCCGGGGTCCGTGGCAATCCCTTCTGCGCTCACTACGTGGCCTAGGAACGCTACCTTCCGCCTGGCGAGGTGACACTTCGTCGGCTTCACCTTCAGGCCCGCTGCCTCAAGGCGGGCCAACACCTCCCCCAGCCGCGACAGGTGGCTTTCAAAGTCCCGGGAGAAGACAACGATGTCGTCTAAGTACACCAAGCACGAGGTCCATTGCAGACCTCGCATGGCTACTTCCATCAAGCGCTCGAACGTCCCGGGGGCGTTACACAGGCCGAATGGCATGACCGTAAACTGAAACAGCCCCCGGTGCGTTGCGAACGCCGTCTTCTCCCGGTCCTCCGGTGCCATGGCTACCTGCCAGTAGCCCCTGACAAGGTCCATGGTACTGAACCAGCGGGACCCTGCCAGCGTGTCGAGCGAATCATCGATTCGGGGGAGGGGATACGCGTCCTTCTTCGTAATCCCGTTCAGGCGACGGTAGTCCACGCAGAAGCGCATCGTTCCATCCTTCTTCCGGACCAACACTACCGGGGAGGCCCAGGACCCCTCTGACTCCTCTATTGCCCCGGCTTCCAGCATCTTGTCCACCTCCAGGTCCACAAGGGCGCGCCTGTGCGGGGCCAAGCGCCGCGGGGGAAGCCGCACCGGTGCGTGGTCACCCGTGTCGATGCGGTGCTGCACCAGGTTTGCGCGGCCTGTGTCCCCCGGCCGGAGTTGGAAAGCGGCCTTATGTTTCCCCACCAGGTCGGCCAGCGCTCCCTGCTTGTCGGTCTCCACTCCGTCAGTCAGAGTGCTAACGACGGCTTCCGTCTCCTCCGACGTAGCAGGGGGCTGTAGGGTGACCATGCGGCAGCTCTGTCCCGCCGCCGGCGGTCCCCCTTCCTCCGGGGTGCTGACGACCTCCAGCGAGGCCAAGGTCATATCTTTGTAGATGATGACTGGGTTCTGGCCCGGGTTGAAGACCCTCACTGGCGTAACCTCCTCCCTGGTGTCCACGAGCGCGCGTCCCACCAGGACGCCCCTATGCTCCTCCATCTCTCGTAGGCCTTCGATCATGCCAACATCCTCCCCTTCCCAGTCTCCAACCAGGTAGCCTCCCAGGATGGCTTCCTCTCCCGGGCCAACCACAGCTGTCCGGCAGCTGATGACTCTGCAGACACGGAGCTCTTCCTGCTCCGTTTCGTCCCCCGCCTCCAATATTATGCGCTCCCGCGCCAGGTCTACCAGGAACCGTGATTCCCGCAGGAACTTCGTCCCCAGTATCGCGTCGGTGGCGATTTCCGCCAACTCGAACGGGACCGTCCACACCCACTTGCTGATTTTTAACGGCACCTCCACCTTGCCGTGTAGCCGCATGGGCCGGCCTTCCACCGAATACACCGTCTCCGAAGTAGTCATCAACGACCCGGGTTCCCCGTTCTGTCTCCACCATGAGAGCGACAAGATATTCACCGTTGCCCCGGTGTCCATTAAACACCCGACAGCCCTCCCCGCAATCTTGCCCTCCACCAGGAGCCCTGAACCGCCCGCCTCCAGTCGTCCCGTCACTACCTCTATCGTGTGCCCATGCTCTGACCTGTCGACCCTAGAGTGGCTATCCTCTAGGGTCGGTTCTAGTTTTCCGCCACCGGGACCACTGCGGGGGGCGCTGGGGCTGCTGGTACGCCGGCCGCTACGGCCCGCTCCCCTGGCTGCTGGGCCCTAGCGTCTGCAGCCGCCATCTGCGCCTTCCACGTGGGGCAGGTCCGGCGCTGGTGTCCGAGAGAGGCGCAGTGGAAGCACCGCATCTCGGACATCGGTGGGCGTGGGGGGCGGCTACCTTGTCCTCCCCCGCGATTCGACTGGCCGGAGGACACTCGGTTAGTGGGCGCCGACAGGGCGGCCGTCACGGTATCGCGGAACTTAGCGTTGGCGATACGCTCCTTCTCTTGGTCCTCCCGCACCCCCTTCAACTCCTCCCCCATGGTCTGCCCGGTGGCGCGCACCACCTGTGACCCGTAGGGCCTCATGCAGGCCTCGGCGTGCAGCGGTACCTGCACTGCTTCCAGGAGGGTAGTTGCGCTGCTCTGGTGTATCCAGATCTGCAGCTGCTGGTCGCGGAGGGACTCAATGAACCGATCTTTGGCCATAACATCTATGGTGGCCATGTCCGCGCCAGGGTACGCCAATCGGGTGTATCTCTCGACTTCCTCCGCGTGGGCTTGGAGGCATTCGCCCTTAGACCGTTCCTTCCCCCGCAGCAGCGCCTTATACATGGCGGCCTGGTTAGGGGGCTGGAACCGCGCCACCAAGGCGGCGCGCAACTTCCGATACCCTCCCTCCGCTGACGGCTCAATGCCCGTCAGCAGGCGCCGAGCCACCCCCGTGAGACTCAGTCCCATGAATACGCCAGCGCTCCGTTCGTCCCATCCACTGGCCTCCCGGCACAAGTCGAAATGAACCAGCCACTCGGTGAGGTGCCCTTGGCCGTCGAACTTGCAGGGTGCAATAACGGGCTTTGCCAGGCGACTAGCCCCTATCCCGGATGACGCGGACGTGTCGCCCTTGGCCTCCTGTTTCATGGGTTCCCCTTCCGGTCCCGTGACCTTTGTGAATGGCACCCCGAATTGCGGCTGCTTGTGGTGGGGCTCCAACTCGTGGGTAGGTGGGACAGACCCCCCCCAACGTGGCTGCATGGGTGGGAACATGGGCATGACCGCAGGCGTCGCCTGGGGCGGTGCCATGACCTGTACTGCCGGTGCGGCCGTGCCATATGATCCCACCTGGTGCGGCCCCGGTTGGGCGGCCGATGATGCCCACTCCCGCTCCGCCTCCATCCAGGTAGGTGCCCCGTACACCGGGGTGCTGCGCTGTGGGGCTATTCCCCTGTGCACCTCCGCGTCCATGGCGTCCCTGTAGGCGGCCTCTCGCCGCTGGACCTCTGCCCGAGCCTCATCCACCCTGGCGATCTCCCGCTGCACCGACTCGGCCGTCACCGCCCTAGCCTCGGCCTCTTCCAGCCGCTCCAGGTGTTCCTGTTCCGCCCGACGACGGCCCTCCTCAGCCATATCCCTCTCCGCCCCCCGTCTTGCTGCATCCCTTAATGCTGCGGCCTCCGTGAGGGCCCTAATGCGGCCCAACTGCTGGGACCTTTCAGTGGTTGCGGCGTCGGCCACCCGGCCCGTTCCTTGGGGCCCTCCCCCCCCGCTGCTCTCCAACAACGATGCGTGGCTAATCGTGGAGGTGTTGGTGGGGATCCCTGGGCCGGAAGCGAACGAAACGGCGGATCCGGCGGATCCGGCGGATCCGGCGGATCCGGGGGATCGTGCGGAGCCTTCCGCCCGCGGTTGCGCAGGAGCCACTTCCCCTTCGGCGCCGTTCTGGCGATGCGGGAGCCCGGCGGATCGTGCGGATTGTGCGGAGCCCTCCTGCCCCGGCTGCCAAGCGACCGTCCCCAGCTTACTGGCATCCTGGCGGATCGGGAGCCTTCCGGTCTGGCGGAGTCTTCCGGTCTGGCGGAGTCTTCCGGTGGCGGTTGCATAGCAACCGTTCCTTTGTTGACAGGCTGGCGGATTCCGCTGCAGATTTCGCCGAGCGGGGCGTAGGGGACTGTCTCGTCTTGGGCTGCCAGAACTTCCCCGATGGGACCCCACGTTCTGCTGCCTTCGTCTCCTCCCTGCTCCCCGGCTGCTACCCCCAGCTGCCCAAACATCTCCACAGCATCCGCCCATCTAGAAGCCCTCTCTGCTTTCTCTGCCTCCAACCGTTCCAGCCTCCTGGTCTCCTCCTCTCTCCACCGGATGACCCACTCCCTCTGGGCTCTCCTGTCTCTCTCCAGTTCTTGCTCGCGGTCTCCCTCGTCCGAGGGAGCTTCCCCCATTAGAATCCGAGCAGTCTCCGTGGGTAGCCGCAGGAAAACGTCCTCTCCCACTGGCCTCTCCATCCTTCCTTCAGTCCCTGCTGTACTTCCTTCTGAAGCCCTATCCATGGCGTGGTTCGTCTGTTAGTTGAAACCGCTGTCACCACTGTAAAAGGACTAGGGCAAACACTTCGCTAGGAAATAGAACACAACACAGCTCCAATCAAGGTTCAGGGAAAGTTATATTATAGCCTCACAAGATAACACAGAGCACATCAATTTGGTGTAACAGGAGCGAGAGCCGACGTCCGCGCACTTCAGCTGCAGGAGAGAGAGTGATCCGCCAGCCCCGCTGCGGATCATTATATAGGGTGGCGACCGCCGCGCCGTCTAGCGGAATCAGCCGGATCCGCCAGATCCGCCAGATCCGCCAGATCCGCCAGACGACGCGGGATCCGCCACCCGATCCGCCGCTCCCGCTACAATATATATGCCTGAAAGTATATATGTTTAGGATAATGCAGAGCTAATTTAGTGATAAACTGAGCATTTTTGGGGATATCAGTAGCTGTAATTTCCAAAAATCTCCAGAAATCTGTGAACTTCAATGTCTGACAACACAAAAAGTTGAGATATTTTCGAATGAAGGTTTCTCATGCCTATAATCATACATACTAGGGCTAACTAATATTGAAACTAGAAGTAACTGCATGGTCTGTAAGAGCTGTAGTGACAATTTCAATGTTTTGGTTGTAATGCCCCACATATATATACAAACTTATACTTACCGGTTAATAAAAACGAACCCCGTGGAAGTTAAGCTTTCCCTTAAGTGGAACCCTTGGGCCTATATATACTAGACTTTCAAAAAAAAAACATATTTTAGGAAAAATTGAGGTTTTGCAAAATTCTATGTTTTTTAGGGACCGGATTTGGTCATATTTAGGAATTCTGACCCTGATATGACCCACAATCTTAAAGTTGATATATAAGATTGTTTGGGCCTTAAAGGAATATTCTACATTTGCCAACAGACAGGCAGGTCATGCCGGTTGTAACATAGATATAGATATATAGGCTTTGTGGGATAAAGACTGGCTAGTGTATGGGCATAAATAGCTAATATATATAGGCTTTGTTGGATAAAGACTAGTAACTGTATGAGGTTATGGCCACTATATATAACCTTCCTGTGATCAAGATTGGTCACTGTATGGGCATATATAGACATATATAGGCTTTGTCTGATAAAGAATGATCACTGTATGAGTCATCAGCCATATGTATATATATATGAATATATATATATATATATATATATATATATATATATATATATATATATATATATATAGGCTTTGTGGGATAAGGACTGGAAACTGTATGAGCATCTATAGCCACTGTACACGCTTTGTGGGATACAGATTGGTCACTGAATGAGCCTATAGTTACAATAAACAGGCTTTGTGGGTTAACGACTGGTCATTGCATGAACTTAAAACCCTATATAACCTATGTTGGAATCAGTGTATGGCCATGTTTAGCCATTGTATGAGACACTCAGGCTTTACCGCCATATTTTTTGGATAAAGACCTGTGGGTGTCTTTATCCTACAAAGTAGTCCTAATATGAGAGATATAGGCAGCTTGTGGCATAATGACCCCAGGGGGGGAGGCAGGCTCTATAAACAGGTGGCAATGGAGGGGGCTTTGAAGCCGCACAGAGGGCAGGGGGACGCAGAAGCCCTACACCTCCCAAAAGTGACTTACTACCTCTTCCAGCCGCACACAGGGCACAGGGGGTAGATGTAGAGGTTCAAAGTTTGCTAGAGCTGTGCTGGCTACCTCACTTCTGTCCCCATCCTAGAAATGGGAGTCCCTGCTGCTCTACCCCCACCCCCCTCCAACTCTTAGAAGGAATCAAAGAAAGGTGAAGGATCTGCCCTAGGTCAGATAAACCAACTAGAGAAAGAAAAAGACAGAGAATATCTCAATTAATAAAATCCTAGCACAGCCATAATTTGCCCAGGAAAATTCACAATGAAGCATTAAGTTAGCAATCTGACTCTGACTACTGATAGCCTTCATGTCATTTGGAGCAGTAGTCTCTAGCTGCTGAATCCAAATGTGTTGAAGCTTTAGTGGTGTCTATAGTCTTTATTTGAT
Organism: Harmothoe impar; assembly: GCA_947462335.1. Classification (NCBI taxonomy): domain Eukaryota; kingdom Metazoa; phylum Annelida; class Polychaeta; order Phyllodocida; family Polynoidae; genus Harmothoe; species Harmothoe impar. Next base: position 76,651,248 of record OX381710.1, on the reverse strand, counting down.
CAGGGCAGTTGGATCCATACGCTACTGGCGAGAGGATATCAATATGAACAGAGAGGCCTACTGTAACAGCTAGCACCATCTTTTGCTACAGAATTTGATGACAGTTGTGGTGCCCCCTAATGGAAGATCACTGAACTAACAATAGTTCTTAGCTCTATCTCTAGGTGGCATCTTAGATGACATTCTGCAGGAGAGTGAGGGGTATGAAGACATCTCTGTGGCATCCAAAGCTCAAGCCGAGGCATTACTCCCAGCAGTTCACTGGTCATAACTGAAACCCAGCTATTTAAATTAACAAACATTATCTACCAGTGGTTAGATATTGCTGTATCTGGACAGACAGGTCATTGACCTCATCAGGTGGCCCCTTATTTTGCTACAGAATGGCTTGAAACTTCTGGTGCCCCCTAGTGAAGGATCCCTGAACTAATGCTGTTTCCTAACTCTCTCTCTAGATGGCACCACATTTACCAATCTGCACCAGAAGGAGCAATTAGAAGGCCTCTCTACTAGGTTAGAGCACACTTAAGATAACTAGTTATTCTATTGGTTCCCTTAGAAAAACACAATCTCCTTGTCATCATTTTAATTTCAACCATCCCCCATTTCAATAGAACCAATACCTATAAAGATGAGATGGTTCTTATGGACTAGAAGGCTTGCTATTATAGTGATAACTAGAAGTAGCTGGAGAAGGGGGTGGATATGGGATGGATATGGGCCTGAATAAGTCCAACAGTGGAGAAATCCCATTATTCTATTCCTTTCTGTTTCGACAGCAGGATCACGTTTATTTTTATGACAGGCGAGGGGGTCCCAAAGATAATTGGAGCATTTTTGGCAATGGGACCCATATTTCAAACGCAGGCAAGGGGTCTCAAAGAAAATTGGAGCATTCTTGGCCATGACGCCTTGATTTTAATGGTATGTCGAAGGGGTCCCAAAGTTGATTACCACACCTTGATTTTGATGGTATGCAAAAGGGTCTCAAAGATAATTGGAGCATTCTTGGCCATGACGCCTTGATTTCGATGGCAGGTTAGTGGGTTCCAAATGTAAATAGAGCATTTTTGGCCATGATGCCTTGATATTGATGGTAGGCGAAAGGGGTCGCAAAAATAATTGGAGAATTTTTAGCTAGGGCGCTGTAAAACCGTGATGTGTATGAAGAACGTGATGTGTAGTAACTACACATTTACTACACATCATGTCTGACCACCCAAACGTGATGTGTATCAAATAAACGTGATCTGTAGTAACTTAGAGCTGCCTGAATTAAGACACCTCCAACCGTTATATGTATCAACAAACGTGATGTGTATCAACTTTACCCCTCATATTAAAGATTATCATTGAATCAATCTCATGTATCGGGGTATAGGGGCGGGGGGCCATGTCCCATGTCGCTTTTAAGAAATGGCCATGTCGCCTGTCACCCAGTGGGCACAAAATCCAGTTCCATGTTGAATTAACATTGAATCAACATTGGATCAACATTGACAACCATCTATCAATGTTCATTCAATGTTCTGTGCCCACTGGGCACTTAAATTCCCATGTCCCACGTTGCTTTTATGAACATGTCCTGTCCCATGTCGATTTTGAGAAATACCCTATGCCATGTCTTTTTTTTTTCTCATGTCACTTAGCTCCATGCCGCATGTCGAGTTTAAGAAATGACCATGTCGCCGTGTCAAATAAAGCCATCCACCCCCATATTTGTAAAAAAAAAAGTACCCTTTTTCCAGTGAAGACAGGAAATCTTTGGGCATATAAACCCCTATTTCTAGAAAACACTTGCATCATTAGCAACTCCACCCTTTCATTAAAAAAACCGCTTTCATTAATATACTTTTGATATGTAGAGTATTATAAAATACCTTGATACAGATCACGTTGATACAGATCACGTGATTTTGATACAGATTATGTTATTTTGATACAGATCAAGTTGTTTTGATACAGATCACGTTCCCAGAGTCAGCCCTGATATGTAGTACTACACATCACGTCACTTGATACACATCACGGTTGTACAGGCGCTCAATTGTGATTGTAGGCGAGGGGGTCCCAAAGATAATGGGACATTTTCCAGACAGCGATGTTGTCATAGTGCACATGCTCAGAACAGGTTTTAACAATATCCGGTAAGTACACGTCACGTCAGGCCAATTCCTACGCTAAAGTTGTGGTGCAGAAAGTCACTCATCAATGCCCGGTTGCGTTTGTGTCACAATACTCGACCTACAGTAGTAGTACACATCTTGGAGACTTGTCATGACAACTTCAGTTAGTCATGGTAACATCATGCACATTTGACGTCGCTAAGCTGCTTTTTGATACATTGTAGCACCGTCGCCGTCCGGTTCCCGGGTATTGACGCCGGCCATTGACTGCATCCTCATCGTAGTTTCATCAGGAGAGGAGGAGTTGGCTGGGAAGATCTAAACCCGGGGATCTAGGCCTTCTATAGATCCACATTCTCCTTGTCCCGGGTCCTTGTCACATCTGCATAACATGCAAAGGGCGTGGTGTTATAAGGGTAAGTTCATTTCCATTTTAAAACGAGTATTGAGGCCTTTTTCATAGGCCTTAAGCCTGGGCCGTAAACTGTCCATGTAGACATCCAAGGAGGATGAGTGTACAAACTGACAAAACCCAGGGACAAAGTCTCTTGTTTCTCTTGTCAAAAGGCAGAGACTGGGAGAGTTGGACCCGGTCACTGTAACTAATATATGTAAGGTAGTAGTTATTACCTTGACCTGCAACAAAATATACTAGCAATAGTAATGTTGCCGATAGCATGATTGGTGTAGGCCTATAGGCTAGTACTAGTAGAGTTCATAGAGACCCAATAGACATAGTCTAGTCTATACCAGGTACCAGGTAGATGCAGGCCCACAGGGCAATCAAACTTTAAATTAAAGGGCATGGTTTCATTGCGACAGTGGAGACCAAAGGAGTAGTCGGGACTTGACTAGGGGAGTGTTATTATAGGAATGTATTAGGATTTATTAGTTACAGGGGGGAGGGGGGCGTACAATTGTTCACCATCACCACCACCCCCCCTGTAATAAAGAAATGAACAATCCCTATAGGGCAGGGGTGTGTGGGCCCTACACTAGATCTACCATAAATTTGACAACCACCAATGTTCAAAACGCGAAAATAGAGATTCTTTTTGGCCTTTGCACTGACCTCAAAAATAATGTTCCTAAATAAATATCAGCGAAAACTGGAGGCTAAGGAGTAAAATTGTCTGTCTTTTCCTAAAATAAGGGTTGATGATTAAAGCTCAGACGTCAATACTTAGGGAGTGTTCATTTATTAGTTACAGGGGGGGGGGGGGCCAAAAACCATTTTCCGACCCCTCCTTAGTGGGGAGGGGGGCATAAACAGTTCTAACCCCTTTTGAGGGGGGGGGGGCATAACAATTTAAGCCCCTTTTTAGCTAAAAAGCCAGCACGTTACTATAGTGGGGGGGTGAAAAATCTGTGGCACCTTCGGCGAGGGTGCCTGTGGAACATTCCACGCGCTCTCGAGAGGCATGAAAAAATGTTTGTGCCTCTGTGCGAAATCTCACCACCTCCCCCTGTAATTTATAAATGAACACTCCCTTATAGAAAGAAACAGATGTTAGTTACTGAAAATCTGACGAGGGGTTTAAGTTTTCTTTTTTCTGGAGGGTCTGATTGGTATGGAAATTATAGGGGTTCGCTTTGGACGTTTCATGAACAGGGCGTGGGTCCTACAATGTTTGGGGGATCAATGCAGGGAATCTGGGGAATCCACTTTTATAGGCCTGTACAGGGAATCATAATCAGGGTAAACACATGTAAAACACAGAACCATTTAGTGAATACTGGAATTGATTTTTCAACAATGGTGGGAAATTGTTGTGAAATTTTGCATAGATATTTTCTAACCGCCCCCCCCCCCCCACCTCCACCCCCCCCCCCATCACCCCTAAAACCTCCACCCCAGTGATGGTGTTTAAAAGCTACCACTTCTTTAGGGACCGTCTGTGAAGTATGTCACACAGATACGGACCACATTCAACACCCATCCAACCCTTTGTCACAGCTTTCCCCATACCTTCATCATTGTTTGTCACACTACCAAGACCCCCCTCCCCCTCTACCCCCTCTGGCATGACTCTATGGACGGTCCCTTAACCCTGAACTGCGTAGTTATGTTTTCTCTGCGGTAGGTTTCAACGGTTGGTCATAAGTGCATGGCTATCTAAGGGAGTGTTCATTATTACTTACAGGGGGGGGGGGGTGAGATTTTGCTTTGAGAAACGAAATCCCCCCTCAAGCATATGTGAAATGTTTTGCTCCCCCCCCCTTGCCAAAGGGACTGGAAAATTTTCGCCTCCTCCCGCTTTGAACTACAGTAACACGCTGTTTCCTTGCTAAAAACAGGCATAATCTTTTATGCCCGCCCCTCAAGAGACCTATAATATAAATTTGCCCTTATCACTCAAACGCTATATAATGATCCTATATACCTAACTGGCCTAAAATATCAACTTGCCCTTATCCCTCAAACGCTATATAGTGAACTTATATATACCTAACTAGTCCAACATATTAACTTTCCCTTATGCCCTAAACACTATATATATAGTGATCTAATATAGCTAGCATTGGTGTCACGCCACAAAACCCCTTATTATACCTTCATCAATTGTGTTACGTCATATTACGTCATATTACGTCATAATTATGATTTATGATTATTAATATTCATATTTATTATTATTTGTAATTCGCACAATACTTTATGCATATTTTCAATCCATATGTCCATCAAAGTACACCTAGACGTCAGACATACCTATCACTCATTAAGCCAAGCCTAACTTGCCCCCATACATAATTAATCCATAGATCACAAGCAGACCCTTATCCCATGGACAATAAGTAACGGACAGCCCCTCCAGACGATGAGGCACCGACCGCTCACCTATACACAAACAAGTGAACTATATGTTGACCCCAAGGATTAACTGTCAACACATAAACAAAGCTATAAGCTGGACACCCTTAATCAGTACGGCACTGCCAGGCCACTCAAGCCGGCTGGAGGCCACCTGGAGGTGGGCGACAAAGCCCCCACGTGTTCATGCTACTTATTATGTAATCTATTACCCATAGTGCACTGGACCCAGGCTCCCCACCCGCGGTCCAGCGCACGCCACATGTTAAAGCCATGAATATATAATTATCCAATCAAATGTCAAATGTATATTATCCAATGAAAACCACTGTTACATCTACTTCCGGTCACATGGGCACCCCCTCCACCTGCTGGGCACCTGTACTTATACCCCGGGCAGATGGAGGAGGAAAACACTTACCAACAACTTATCATCTTGCTACCATCAGTAACTTATATTCTGAGCCCTAGTGACTGGTATTCTGATATTATTGTTATTATTAATAAAAGATACCAAGTACCGAAACTGACGTCTCATCTCATCCTTACGCCCTCATTGACGTGGAAGGGATTTTCCCAGCCACATTGGATTCTTTGAACCAGGGGACCTATAGTAGTAGGAATGCCTGTGCGGGTTTTCCCAAAGTCGGGGCACGGGCTATGCACAAGATGCGGGTAGTACGGGGGAATCTACGGTAAATGTACTTTATACTTTGGTGCTAATGTCAGTCAGTTAGGGCTTGGAAAGCAGATTTGAAGTAGGGGGGATTGAGGGCTATTCTGACCCTTTTTGACCCCTTTTTACTTTGAGCATTTTGGTATGGCCTTTTTTGGGGTTGGTCAAAAAGTCCCCCCTCCCCCCCCCGTTGCCACCCCCCTGATGACACTAGTGACAAGGCTTTTTTCTTAGTGACATGTGACATGGCCATATCGTATAATATATCTTATAAGCATTTTCGGCCATGACGCCTTGATTTTTAGAACAGGCGAGGGGGTCCCAAAGATGATTGGAGCATTTCTTGCTATGCATCCTATTATTTAAATTATAGGCAAGGGGGTGCCAAAGATATTTGGCACATTTTTGTGTGTGACACCTTGATTTTGATGGTAGGGGAGTTGGTGGCAAAGATAATTGGAGCATTTATGGCAATGACACCTTAATTTGTAGGATAGGTGAGGGAGCACCAAAGCTGATTAAATGATTTTTGCCATGACGTCTTACATTCTATGATAGGTGAAAAGACTTCGGATAGGGCATTTCTTCACAAAGCCAACATGTACAAAATTGATGCAGATCACATTGATTTGATGCAGATCAAGGTTGGATGGTCTGACGTGATGTGCACTACTGCAGATCACGTTACTTACTGCAGATCACAGTTGCACAGCCCCCTTATCAAGGACCCCTAAGGGGGCCTATCCTCCTCAGGGCCAACATGCCGCACACCGGTGAGGTAGGAGGAAACAGGGGGAGGAGGGGGGGGGGCTGTGTCATATCAGCCAGGGTATGTAGATATGGACCTGTGAGGGAGAAGGGGACAGGGAGGGGCGGTGTAAGGGCTCTTTCTGTTCATAACTAATACCTGATCATAATCAAGGTTATGGCAAGCCTTGATTACTCTAACCAATTTTCTACACTATATATGAGAATACGACAGTGCATGACAAATATCCTCGTTATAAACAAGTGCTCGTTTTATGTCCATGCTTGTTGTAGCCACGTTTTCTGGAATCAATGAATTTCACCTAACATCCATATTGCACAATTTAAGTCCTCGAGCCCCCCTCCCTGGGATGCTGTCACCTGGTATGATTTAACAACCTGTTTCAACCCTATACATATATATATATATATATATATATATATATATATATATATATATATATATATATATATATATATATATATATATATATATCGCCTGTCTGGTCAGTGTCCCTCAGTGGGTGTCTTGTCAGTATTGAATATCTCTTTAATACGGTCTGTAATGGTTTTCAAGCAGGAATGGTGGTGGCCCGGGTAATGATCACACAGTGTGACACTCACTGTACACAGGTGGAGGTGGGGGGGGGGGGGGTCAGCGGACATCAAAGGAGGACGAGAGGTGGGCTGGGGGAGTCCCTGCTGCTGTCAACCCCATAAGCCGAGGAGGACAGCAAACACTGAACCTCCCGTCTTAACCATTTCGCGCTTACTCTAAAAAGAAGGACCTTAGAATTTGGATTCCTAAAATTTACCCAGAACAGATTACTATACAGGTACAGCAACCAAGCTACTAAATTACAAACTTGATCGCTTCTTAAAATGGATGTGTGGATGGGGGCACATCTGTGTTGATATCATTACTAGTTTAAGAACGATGGACATGACATCTTGTTCTATTGCCCACATATTTACCCTTAAAGGGCCGCATACTGAATTAGTGCAACATGCCCTTGGTCATCATGATGCATGCATGCAGCCCCGGCAAGTAGCTCCCCAGTGTTGCATTCAAGCATTATGCACACCCACGGCATTGATGCACTGCCGACATCCAAAGCATGGTTATGTACTCGACGTGTTGTGATCACGGTGATCATTCACCCAGTGATTAACCCGACTAATCAGTATTGATTGATTTCAAATATGTCAAAGTTTTCAGTGTGTATTCAATCTGTACCTTATGAATGGACATCTGAGCATCACAACAGTTCACAAAAGTAGGACTGTAATATATATATATATATGTTCTGAGAGAGTTGGTTTCATGGTATACTGGTGACAATTAACATGTTCATGTGTAGTTCAGTGTGTGTAAAGCAGCACAGGTTTGTAGGCCCTACAGTAGGGTGTTACATCCACACAGGGAAGATTTGCACAGGACACAGACTCGATGTTGCACTTATGCTCTCCACATCACTAACCTTTTTAGGACGGCATAGTGCATTAATGCTTAATGACTTAGTCGTTATGATGCATGAATGCAGCCCTGGCTAGTAACTCGTCAGGGTTCCATTTGTGCATCATGACTCCAAATGGCATAATTTAGCGACATACACTGCAAAAAAGGTGTTTAGATCCTAAACACAATCCTAAACACATTCCTGCCCCTTATTTGTCCACACAATATATTTCTAAACATGTTAAGACTGATAAAATGTTTAGCTCAGTGCTTAGATATTTATATGTTTAAATCAATGTGTTTAGGCCAAAAAAAAAAAGGTGTGTTTCAGGCAACCCCGCTGTAAACACAGATACGTAGCCTGGACGTAGATCTACATTGATTTGGAGTGTAAACTACGTAATTTTACAAGGTTTATGAACGTCAAAACGTGAAGGTTTACTTATGTTCAATGAATGTTTATCTCTGAATAACGTTTTTCTACGTCAGTTGGACGTAAATATACATTAAGATCAAATGTAAATTGATGTAAAATGAACCTATATTCCTTGTCAAATAGTTGTATTTAGCCATAGATCTGTGTCATTGATGTATATTTTGATTTAAAACGTGATTCATATAGATAATTACTGTAATTCAAATACCCCATTTAATGTTATATTAGATGTGTTATTTCCCTCTTGGTGTACCTTGAAAGACACAGTGTTCCCCGCATTAGGTACACATGCTGAGTCTTGGCTGCATTCAGGCTTTGTGGTGTTAAATCAGTTAAGTACCCTATTACATACATTACGTGCAGCTTTTTTTATCTATTCTCCTATAGTATGAATGTTCAATGATATATGGCTAATTTCACAAATATTAAATTCATGCTCATTAAGAGATTTCTACGTATAATATGGTAGATTTCCCCAGCTGTTGTTAGATTCTCTCGATACTTGATAGTGCTGGCACCTAGTGTGATACAAGGAAAATACATAATAAGTTTTATCAAGAACATTACCTCATTCAAACGTAAATAAACGTAGAATAATTACGTTTATTTACGTCTGAATTAGGTAGAAAAACGTAAATCAAACATGAACGTCAGTTGAACGTAAGTAAACCTTCACGTTTTGAAGTCCACAAACCTTGCAAAAAATCGTAATTCAAACCTGTGGTTGGAGGCAAACCTGTACAAACCTCTGGGGTAGGTTGGAATTACGTAGTGTGTTTACAGGGCCGACCCTAGATTAAAAAAAGGGCCGACCCTAGCATTTTTCCCCAATTTTGGAGAATTTTTTTTTTTTTTTGATTTTTATAATTTATTTTCTCTAATTTTACAAATTCTTTCAAGAAAAACAAGCTCCCAGTGACCTCAGAGGCCTGAATAATTGATTAACTTCAGAAAATGGCTTTTTGAGAGGAATATGCAATAACTTCTTGATATTCTGAGTCAACAGAGGAATTATTGAATCATTCTGGTGAGTTGCGAGTCGATTTCCCCATTCGCGACTCATTCCTGGTTCTCTCTATGTTAAAAAAAGTAAATAAATAAATAAAAAAATCCGACCTACCTACCCTAGAAATTCTGACCATGTTGCCTGAAACACACCTTTTTTTTTTGGCCTCAGGAGAATGAAAGGTTTAGAATTCAAGAATTTAGCATATTACTGTAAACGTAGATATTTTCGCACAGCTAAATTTTCGCGTACCTAGCACATAAAGGCACTTTCGCACAATTATATTTTTACGCAGCTGCAATCAGGAGATCTTTAGCTACATGTCAATTTTTACGTTTTTTCAATCGGACAATTATTAGGGTTTTACAGCGAAAAAATTATTGTTCAGATATTTTGTAGATTTGGTGAAATTTGAGTCTCTACTGCACTGCAATATTGAGTGCCAGACATCTTTGGAAAGCTAATTTTTTGTATAAAATGTTCGCGCTTATCATATTTTCGCGCAATTACCTATGTGCGCGAAATGCGCGAAAAAATATGTACCGAGCGAAAATTAATAGGTTTACAGTATTGTGTTTATCTGTTAAGTGTCTAAGGATAAAAGTGGTGTGTCTGGGGAAGTAGATTGTTATTATGTTTAGATATTTTATATTTAATTTCCATATAGTGCCTTGAAGAGACTTCTAGCAGCATCCCCCCCTCTTAGGGCAATATATGCGTCACTATTTCACATAGCCATAGGCCTCTAATTTAACATAGACACAACCTTGAGTCAATACAAAAGACCTTCAGAGAAAATAATGCTTTATCCATTCTTAGAGTTCTTAAAAAGTAGACCTTAACATGTTTAAAACCTAAGCACCTTTTTTGCAGTGTACGTCCTTAAAAGGTTAACTTGTATCACAGCACAATAAAAGTAGAATTCAAACGAAAGGTAATACATGTGTGTATACCTTAGGCTAGGACATCTTTGCTTTGGTATTAGGATACATGCCCCTATGGAGGTGGAAATGCTCAGTAGCCCCTTCGTTTTGGTATTGCATGTGCAGACCGTCCGTGGCACCGAGATCTATACATCTGAAATATATACATATCCTCAGTAAATGTCATTTCGGGAGGAGCCTAATTTATCCTTGACAATGACATAAATGGTATAGGATGTTCTAAACTTATTGGTACACAAGTTACACATTTTAATTATGACTAAAACATGTAGTGCAGATGTTATGACAAGAATTAGATTTATAATCATGTGAAGACCATTCTAGATTTCATAATTGCAGCCAACTCCTCCGGAAATTGAATAAAGCTAGGCATGTGCTACACTTCTGTCCTCTTTGATTATATATCCAGTTTGAGCTTAGGTAACAGAAGGGTGGTGAAGTGGTGCCCTGAGGTGCCGCCAGCCCCATGCCTTATGTATGGGAGGACTGGGGTAATGATATCACTAAAGTTCCAACTTACGGTGCTCCTCAATGTTACTGATGAAGATATTTCAGTTCTGATTTTTGGTATGGACTTGTATATATATGTCATATAATCCGGTACATATGATTATGTATTACCCAGTCTTTTTGTAAGTTTTCCAAGGAACACGGTACATGCAGACATACGTATGTATAGGTGTAGCTACCTGAAGTTGGTATACATGTATTGAGCTGCTGTAAATTTTCACATATATAAGCCTAACTCACTTATTAGCCTAACACCTAACTTTGACAAATCCTATAACCCTCAGAATGTGTCTGAAAATTGATGATGCAGTACTGTAGTTTACTACTCGCTTATGAAATCGAGATTTTCATTAGGTACAGTCTGTGTCTTACAATATATCACCCCATTACCTATGTCAATGCGGTGCATTTTAATACTTATGAATGACATTATCATATAGATTAAGAAACAATTCTCACAGCTAAATGAATATATTGCAGACCCACTAACACCTCTGCAGATCGTTATGTCTATTCCTCTTACAACATGATTTGAATGATAATCCAATCACAACTACTGTCCAGACTGGTTTTCATGGTGTTTATCGATCCCAAGCCTAACCACAAGAAGATCAAATATGTTCTTCCTTTTAAGGCTCATGATTATTCATTCAAATAAGTCTTTGCCCATATTGACACATACTTATGGACATTATCGGCAGTCCTGAAAGTCAATGTAGAAAATGAGAGAAAATGAAACAAAGGTAGAGGAATGTATAACTCTTACATTGTTACCAGATAGTAGGCAAGGCTATCAACATGTTGTATCTTCAATTGAGCTATGGTGATGTAAATATTTAAGGTAACTAAGTACACTGACTGCATGTCCCTCCTCACAGGCACCCCCACCCACCACTTATCTACATGCGATCTCCTGGAGCTGCGTGTTTCTTTGTTAAAGCCATGGTCAGGTCACGTATAGCAATGAAATATCTCGTGCAGTGGAGGGGGTTACCATATGCATTGGTTCCCTTTAAGGGCAGCATGATGCATTAATGCATGATGCCATAGTCGTCAGTATCCATGAATGCAACCGTGCTGACTGACTCCCCAATGCGGCATCAAAGCATCATGCCCACCCGCCATACACTCTTAAAAGATTAGCATGATGCACCAAAGCAGCATGAGCACATCACTTGCTGGGGCTGCATTGGTGCGTTATGACAAGAAAGACACATTTTGGGGACATGCTGTCTTTAGAGGGTTAAGAATGTACCCCTCTCTTTAAGATTTGAATGAGTTTGCACATTGGATCCGAGCGGTGACATCTCTATATCTGTATAACTCAGAACTGTCCTATTGATAGTTGATATAGACCAATGCTTACCATAATGACCTGTATAATTGATTTCAAGTAGGGCGCTTAAACCCGGTGCTCATTCAGGACCAGAATTCAATGCACATTGTCAATACCACTCTAACCTGGGCAGAGCTTATATTTGAAGATCTAATGCTCAAGCAAGTCATTTGCTGAAACTATTATTAGAGGGGGGTGTTAAATCACTAATTTTGTCGTACGGTTTCAGGGACAGGCTCAAACTATGCATTTGGGACCCAAAACTCGGGAAATCACAAAAACATTTTTTCGGACCCCTGTGACCCCCCCGTACGTGGGGTCCGAAGATCAGCCAAATAGTGAGAAAACAGCCCAAATTCAGGCTTTCAGATTCCTACTCAAACCTCACCATGCCTTCATGAAAATGGTCAGAAACCTTCATTTGGGACCCAAAGAGAGCATTTAAAGTCATATTGTTGTGATTATAGGGGTGTTTCCCCCTCTGGGGAGGGGGTGCTTCCATGGTAAAATACCGATAAATCAGCTATTTTGAAGGCATTTGCTCCTATACAATCAGGTCCCTATACTGCCATAAAACATCATCATGAACCATTTTGGAGGGCCCCCTGTTTCTGTTAACTACCCCCTATGACCCCTAACACCCCCCCCCCCCCCATAGCATATGCACCAATAGCCATCAGATAACTCCCTTCCGCCCCTCCGCCCTCGCCTCTATATTACACTGTACTCAGAATATCAGGATCTTTCATTCACAGACACCTTAGCCTGTTTTGGGAGTAAGACAGTGCTGTGTATAAAGGGGGATGGGGGATATGGAGGGGGCCCAGACCTCCTCCCTTACCCTATGCAGACATTAGAGGAGGGCTACCTCAGTTCATCTAAGAACTCCAACCATCAGACCTCTTATAATCTATTTATCATACATGCATGAATGGGTTTACCATCTCAACAGAAAACTGATGAGGGACCCAAAGAGACTAATACAGGTTATATTCTTGTGATTGCATGAATATAACCCAAATCTTGGAGGGCCTTTGCTTCAATGTATTTGAATTGTCAACATATTAAAATGAGTTTAGATCAGATAGATAAAACCCTTTTCAAAGGTCTCTATATTTATTTTGAGTTACCCTACCAATGATCACAGTCCCCCTCCCTCCATTCTATGCCTAGTACCTGACCCCATGTGTATTCATGGTCAAGATGACTGCTTCATGTTGTTACACTTATCATACATAGTAATTCTATAATAGTTATAGCAGAGATCTAAGTAGTATATAATGTATCGGAACGGGACTATGCTTAAGTACTGTTTATTACTCAATCGACATGCAGCCAATCAGAGGCCTCCATTTGGTCACGTGACCGGAAGTGACCTACTTAGGGGATTAGTGGTGACGTCACGTGACCTAGTTAGCCAATCAGAGGCCGCCATTTGGTCACGTGACCGGAAGTGACGTCATATGACCTACTTATGGACTGGAAGTGACGTCATATGACCTACTTAGGGGACCGGAAGTGACGTCATATGACCTAATTTAGGATCACGTGACCGGAAGTGACCTGATGAGTCACGTGACCGGAAGTGACGTCACATGACCTAATGGACAACCGGAAGTGAGTGATCTCATTGAGGATCACGTGACCGGAAGTGACCTGATTGATCACGTGACCGGAAGAAGAAGTGACGTCACGCGACTTAATGAAGAGATGAGCGTCTTTAAGGGGTCACGCGCTTTAAAATGTGATATATATTTTTTTTGGAGGAGGAGGAGGAGGCGAGTCTCTTATTTTTTTTGGTAAACCAATAAAAAACACATCAATATAAGTTTGTTTTTTCATTTTATTTTTTTATGAGCGACTGGAAGTGACTTATTGAACTAGGTAGAAGTGTTCTTTAGAGTGTATAAGGGGGGAGGGGAGGGGAGGGGGGGAGGGGGGAGGGGGGAGGGGGGGAGGGGGGCCCCTTTAAGATGCATGGGGAGGGGGGCGCTTTTAGGATGCATGGGGCGGGTGGGGGGAGGGGAGGGGAGGGGAGGGGGGGAGGGGGGCACTCTAGGGGGGTGGGGGGGCACTCCAAGGGGCGTTTGTCTCTTATAAGAAAAAAAGAAAGAAAATAATTTAATCGAGAGACACACTTCTTCCTTTTGAGAGGAAGAAGTGTGTCTCTTAATTTTTTTGTTTATCACGTGCCCAGATGAGGCGATCAGCCGCGACCGGAGGAAGTGACACTTTTAGAGGACACGCGACTTAATTGTTAAAATATTTTTTTTACTTACTAATAAAGAAGACGTATGAAAATAAAACACAACAATTCACATGTCCGTTGTTCTCGTTGTTTCTTGCTTGATAAAGTCAAGTAATATCGCGATGCCGAGGTCAAACTTTCCCATGTCCTCAGTCAACACTCGAAGGAGTTCAAAAGGCGTACTGCCGGCACCGTCAGCTTCAGCTTGCCACATTTTCAACACTCGGAAGGCCCACTCAGCGGGACTTCCTCCGTATTCGCATTCTTCAGCGATCTTATCTAACCTCTCAGGCGACAATTTTAAATGGCCCCCCACCTCTTTCCACCTGCTACCTAGGCGTCTGCCGAGGGCGCCCAAGTGCTTATGCATCGCGTGCGAGTCGGGGTTCTCGAAATCCAACCCCTGCCTGTGGAGAAGGGTCATCCACTGAGCCAACAGTTCCACTCGTCTAATGCGGGTGAAGACGCGGCCGAGCTCTCCCCATCTATGACGATGCGGGGTTTCACCCCACCAGACTCGGAACATCGCCGTACACAGCTCCTCCGGTGTCTTGACACTGCGCTCTACTAGAGCATCCATACGGGCGGCGGTAACTTTTAAGCTACTGCCCAACTCTCTCCAAGATCCGCTCAACTCTTTACCTAGTTGACGAAGCAAGGCGTCGCTATATGCTAAGCGCCGCTGTCCTACCTCTCTATTCTCCCCATCGGTCTGCACCGCGCGTCTCACGTCGTCAAGCCGCATTAACTTTTCAGGTGGACAAGGGGGTGAAGGCGAGCTTGAAAATGGAATAGCTTGAGCCATCTCGTCTCGTCTTGGCGGCGGCGGCGGCGGCGGCGGCGGCGGCGGTGGTGGTGGTGGTGGTGGTAGTAGACGTTACTGTGGTCAGAGGCGATATGGTTTTTTTCCAACAGAAATCAGAGCTTTTATACAGAGGGAGTTTAATCCTATTTCCAACAGCACCCCAGCTGTCTAGCGACCTGTCCGCATGACGCTTTTCAGCCGCTCCGCTCCTTAAGAGCTTCTTAAGAGCTTAGATGACGAGGAGTATGTCATCGCTATCGGTGGAGACCAGCTGAAAATGGTGTTTTTTCCTCATCCATAGCTTTACCTCCTACCCCCTACCTGAGGACGACTCTCTCTCCCTCTGACATTCATTGTAACAAACGTCAGAGGTCAGGTGAAAATCGGATTTTTTCATGCACAGCCTTACTCAGCTGTCACCCCTATTAAACTAGCCGGCCGCCGCCGGCCGGCCCGGTCTACTCACCACGGCAGGAGGCGGTGATTTTTTTTTGTTTTACACTTAAGTCGCTCACCACATGCACACGACTCTACTCACAAACAGACACACGCGTCTTAGGGGGTCCTGCTTCACGCCACACGCCTCCTGTAGTTTTTTTGTATACACACTCTAAGCTCATGACCGTTAATCCTTTATACAGCTAATGCGCGTTGAATTGCTGAACAGGGTGGTAAGTAGCTTAGCTCATGACAGTCTATCTCTCAAAAGGGGGGAAAGGGATCAAGCTGAAAACGTCATGCATTATGTCTTTTGTTTCTCTTTGTGAATGGCCGCCGGTCAGCCGGCGGCAGCTGAACAGGGCAGTAAGTAGCTTAGCTCTAGAAGCGAGAAGGCGTATATAAGGGGACTGGAAACCCCCATTCACTCACTCAGTCTTTTGCCGCGTTCTACAGTCACCACCATGAGCAAAAGACAACACCTAGCGCCGTCCAAGGATCTAAGCAAGTTCAAGAACAAGAACACTACGCGGAACAGCGCTCGTTTAGCGTCAGTGCCTCCTCTTGCTACTGAAGATGAGACTTCCGCCGCAACCGCTTGGTCTTATCACCCTCCCGCTGTAGCGAGCGCTCGCAGCAGTAGTAGTAGTAGTAGTAGCGGTAGTAGTAGTAGTAGTAGTAGTAGTAGTAGTGGTAGTAGTAGCAGTACTACTGGTAGTAGTCGTCGTGCTAGCGACGTTGTTACACTCGCGACGGTACACGTTGCTGCTAAGCGCGCTGCCGCTGCTACTGCTGCCCCGCCTGCTGCTGCTGCTGCTGGTGCTGGTGATCCTCGTGCTGCTGGTGCTCTTCGTGCTGCTGCTGCTGCTGCGCCTGCTACTGCTGCGCCTGCTACTGCTGCGCCTGCTGCTGCTGCTGCTGCTGCTGCACCTGCTTCTACCGCTACTACTACTGACGACAACGCTCCTGGCACAGCACAGTACTGGCAACCGGGTTTTTACCTCCCCACTACTGTTGCTGATTTTGATGACCTGCCGCACGTTGCACAGCCCCTCTCCACCACTACATCAACCGACGCCATCAACGCCGCTCGCGC
Source organism: Harmothoe impar (assembly GCA_947462335.1). Classification (NCBI taxonomy): domain Eukaryota; kingdom Metazoa; phylum Annelida; class Polychaeta; order Phyllodocida; family Polynoidae; genus Harmothoe; species Harmothoe impar. The sequence goes on along the minus strand of OX381710.1, from coordinate 76,634,606 downwards.
TGAGAGTTACAGCTATTTGGACACTCAGCCCCTAAACCAAGAAGAAGAGGAGGAGGAGGAGGAGCAGCAGCAACAGGGTGAGACAGAGAACGACGCTGACGACGAGGCGTACGACGAACCCGAAGGGCAACGGGTGGACGGTACGTTTTTTCTGCTCCCCTCTTCCACTACTTTCGACCTCACTTCCACTGGTAGCGCGTCCGGTCCGTGGCGACTGCCCTCACCGCCACCTTACGAGGGCGGCGGCGCTTCATCTTCTATCGCTACACTCAGCACCGACGGCGTGTGGCTGCTCTGTTCCAACAACGAGTCGTCGGATACCAGCGCTGACGCTGCTCCTGTTATTGGTTCTGCTGCTGATTCAGCTCACGCTGATGGTGTTACTCTTCTTGCGGGTCTGAAACGTTCTAAGGCGGGTTCCAGAACAACAAGGCCTACTAAGAAGAGAAAAATACAAGAAAAAGAAGAAGATGGACGAGAAGAAGCAGAGAAAAACCCCCGTCCTCTCGGGTTAGAGTTCTGCTTAGACGGGACTTTGACGCTGGAGATCTGGGAGGACGTGGCTAGACTGTCTAGGAGGCCGCGCTACACAAAAGACGGCCTGGTGAAAGAGGCATCTCTGACCAGAAGCAAGCGAGTGCACTTCACTGCCGACGCGCTGGGCGAGCTAATAGCGCGCATCGCCGATATCCGCGCAGTGGTGCGCATACGCGACACAGCGTCCGCGCAAGGAAGACCTAATCACACCCCCTGGTTCACAGTGCAGGATGAGGAGGGCGAAGTGTACGCAGCTGAGAGCTACTACAGCGGTAAGAACCTCATCCACGTGCGCAAGTACGAAGGTCCTGACAAAAAACCCACACAGCAGGGGGTGACGCTTTCCGCCAGAGCACTCAAAGAGTTGGATGACAAAACAGAGATTATTCTCAAATTTCTCGGTATAGATTTGGAATGAGAGACACTCAACGCTCACGCGCGCACACACACAGTGTTTGACATACGCTGTATGAGACAGACAGACGGATACACAGACAGCAGACAGATAGATAGATAGATAGATAGATAGATAGATAGATAGATAGATAGATAGATAGATAGATAGATAGATAGATAGATAGATAGACAGATAGATAGATTGATAGATAGATAGATAGATAGATAGACGGCTAAGTAGTTGGGAAAAAACTTTTTTTAATTGGTAACTAAGTGAAAAAACAAAAAAAACAAAAAAAACATGACGCAGTACGTCTGCGAAAAGTGTTTCAAAATTTTTAAAAGACCGTACAATCACGAGAGACACGTAGAAAAATGTAGAGTAATACCTAAGTTTTGCCCTCTATGCGGCGAAGGCGATTGCCGAAAGATCACCTGTCGACGCGAATCTCTGGACGGGGTGACTATCCCTCCGCGCATATGTGCTGTACCGAACGGTGAGGAAACGTTCACGGCGAATTGGCCTGCAATACAAACGGGCATCAGGATGCACGGGACTCGCGTGAGTGTAAGTGAGACACAGGAACCAGCTTTCCTCTTGCCGACAAGTCAAGTTGCGCTACGTAGGTGGCATCTACCAAAATTCGAGAACGATTTTCGAAGCGCTAGCAGACTTCTCCATTTTTCCTCCCGACGGACATTCCGGAATCTACCCTTACAAGATCACCTTCGATTTCGAGGCTTTCTTCAGACCGTGCAGAGAACCGTCGACGGAACACGTGTCCCTACTGTGGGATCACGTCCCTTTGTCGGCTAGCGTCGCATCCGACTTTCCTGGGTGGGAGGGGCCAGTCTGCTTTGTCAGAGAATCCGACGCAGATTCCGACCCCTTGTTGGACCGAGTTTTAAATCACATAAACGAGAACGCCAAAGTCATCGGGGAAGCTGTGCTAGAACTTTACCGACCGACGTTAGCGAAGTTAGATGCGGCGATAGGTGAAGCTCTCCTGCTGGAGGAGGCGACATTCACCCCTTCTCCAGGCGGCTTCGCTGCGGCTCAGACCAGACACCCGTTAGTTCAACTGAAGAAGTGGCTTCTGAGATACATCCGTCAAGCTCCAGTCGTGGGCTTCAACTCGGGGCATTACGACTTGAACCTGATCAAAATACGCCTTCACTCATTCTTTGCCTCCGGAGACCGAAGAAACCAAGAATTCAGCGTCATAAAGAGAAGCAATCAATACTTGGCGGTTTACACACAGCACACGGTTTTCTTGGACGTAGTCAACTATTTGGCACCCGGTTACAACTACACGAACTATTTGCGAGCTTTCACCAGAAACTAAGAGAAAGGTCACTTTCCTTACGAATGGATGACGTCTACCAGGAAACTGGGAAACAGAACACTGCCACCGAGATCGGCTTTTGACAGCGAACTGATGGGCGTCAAAATGTCCGAATCCGACTACGCAGCATGTCAGAAAGTTTGGTCTGACGAGAAGATGCAAACTATGGGAGATTACTTGATCCACTACAACAACAAAGACGTCAAACCTTTCATAGAAGCTCTGAAAAAGCATGCTAAATTTTTCCAAGATCGCGGCATTGACATGTTGAAAGACGGGATTTCTCTCGCCGGTTTGACTTTACGGTTCCTCTTCCAAAACCTAGAAGACGCGTTCACAACGTTCCCCCAGTTTGACGCCGTCCTCCACCCTCTGATCAAAGAAAATCTAGTTGGCGGTCCTTCCATCATCTTCCATAGATTTCACGAGAAGGGCACCACGCGGATAAGGGAGCACAAGTACGGCGAAGAAGCGAGACCGTGCCAGCACATCCTAGGCCTAGACGCTAACTCTCTGTACTTGCACTGCATGAGCGAAGCGCACTGCACGGGCTATTACGCGGTGAGACGACCTGAGACCGAGTTCAAGCCCGAAATTAGGCAAAGAAACTCTAACAGCGCTTTGGAGTGGTTACGCTTCGTAGAGCACGACCGCAACGTGAAACTGCGCCACGCTTTCAACGGCGGCGAGATGGTTCTAGGCTGTCGAAGAATTCGCGTCGACGGGTTTCACGCGGCCTCTAATACGGTTTTCCAGTTTCACGGGTGTTGGTTCCACGCTCAGGAGTGCATACCGTTGCACCGATGATAGTGCGCTTCACTGAGGGAGGAGAGACGCGACAGAACGGCTAGAGTAAGCGCTTACTTGAAAGCGCTAGGTCACAAGCTGGTCGTCGTGTGGGAGTGCGAATGGAGAGAGATGAAGCGTCGAGATGAGCGGGTTAAGGCCTCCCAACAACACTGGAAGGTTGACGCTTTGAAAGTGTCTCGAAACGCAATGAGCGGGAGCGACATCCTTTCCGCTGTCAAAGACGGGAAAATGTTCGGTTTAGTTCAAGTGGACATCACTACGCCGCCTCACCTACGAGACTACTTCGAAGAAATGACCCCTGTTTTCAAGAACGTGTCCGTTTCAAAATCAGACATAGGAACTCACATGTCAGACTTTGCGCAGGAAGAAAAGCTGTTGAACACGCCTCAGAGATGTCTGATAGGGAGTTACCACGGAAAAAATATTCTCTTGGGAACGCCCCTTCTCAAGTGGTATTTAGAGCACGGTTTGATAGTCACCAAAGTGCAGCTGGTCGTAGAATACCTACCTAAACGCTCCTTTGCCAGTTTCGCGGACGAAGTCACGGCGGCGCGAAGACGTGGCGACGTGAACGAGAACGAGAAAATTCTGTCAGACTGTTACAAGTTAATGGGAAACGCCACGTATGGTAAAACAATCTGCAACAAAGAAAAACACACGGCGGTGAGATACACTGACAGTCGGAAGTTCGAACTATTGGTCAATTCGTAGCGCTTCAAAAAGGCGTCCGAGTTGAGTTCTGATCTGTTTGAAGTCGAACTACAACCGAAAACAGTCAAGAACAACCTCCCTATTCAAATAGGGTTCATGGTATACCAGTACGCGAAGTTGAAAATGTTAGAGTTCACATACGACTTCTTGGATAGATTCGTCGATCGGCGCTATTATGCTCTTTGTCAAATGGACACCGACAGTCTTTACATGGCTCTCAGTGGTGACACGTTGGATGACCTAGTCAAACCTCGCCTGAGAGAGACGTACTTCAGAGAGAAACGAAAGTGGATTCAGACAGCGGTGTGCGACGATCACTTAGAGCTTTTCGTGAAGACAAAAACGGAAAGAGTGCGAGAATAGTGTCCGCCGCCCGGCGGATGTTGTGAGAGACGTTACCTTCACGATCTGAGAACTTCGGGGCTTATGAAAGCGGAGTGGGAAGGTGACGGGATCCTAAGTCTCAACCCTAAGACTTACATTTGCTACGATCGAGTCAGCGGCACCGGTGAAAGAAAAATCCAAAAAATGGAGTGCAAAAGGTGTACAGAAGAAACAAAACCCTAAAGAACCAGACGACTTCTTGGATGTTCTTCGCCAACGAAAAACTCTCCTTGCGGTAAATAGAAATTTCAAAGTGGTGCGAAACAAAATGGTCACCTACACCATAGAGAAAGACGGCGTGCGCTACTTGTATTATAAGCGTCGCGTGCATTCTGACGGTGTGACAACGAGTCCTTTAGAGATATGAAAAAAATAATAAGTGTGTTATTGATTGATTGAGTGCATCTTTTCAAAAATAGAGTGTTTATCAAGATTGAAAAAAAATAAATAAAAAAATAAAATAAAATTATTGTTGTGTTTTTATTTTCATACGTCTTCTTTTATTAGTAAGTCGCGTGACCTCTTAAAGTGTCACTCATGTGACGACGTCACTTCTAGTCACGTGCCTCATCAAGTCACTTCCTAAACAAAAAAGTTAAGAGACACACTTCTTCCTCTCGAGAGGAAGAAGTGTGTCTCTCGATTAAATTCTTTTCTTTCTTTTTTTCTTATAAGAGACAAACGCCCCTTAGAGTGCCCCCCCACCCCCCTAGAGTGCCCCCCTCCCCCCTCCCCCCCCTCCCCTCCCCCCCACCCGCCCAATGCATCCTAAAAGCGCCCCCCTCCCCAGGCATCTTAAAGGGGCCCCCCTCCACCCCTCCCCCCCTCCCACCCTCCCCTCCCCTCCCCCCTTATACACTCTAAAGAACACTTCTACCTAGTTCAATAAGTCACTTCCAGTCGCTCATAAAAAATAAGATGAAAAAACAAACTTATATTGTTGTGTTTTTTATTGGTTTACCAAAAAAAATAAGAGACTCGCCTCCTCCTCCTCCTCCTCCTCCTCCAAAAAAAATATATATCACATTTTAAAGCGTGTGACCCCTTAAAGACGCTCATCTCTTCATTAAGTCGCGTGACGTCACTTCTTCTTCCGGTCACGTGATCAATCAGGTCACTTCCGGTCACGTGATCCTCAATGAGGTCACATACTTCCGGTTGTCCATTAGGTCATGTGACGTCACTTCCGGTCACGTGACTCATCAGGTCACTTCCGGTCACGTGATCCTAAATTAGGTCATATGACGTCACTTCCGGTCCCCTAAGTAGGTCATATGACGTCACTTCCGGTCCATAAGTAGGTCATATGACGTCACTTCCGGTCACGTGACCAAATGGCGGCCTCTGATTGGCTAACTAGGTCACGTGACGTCACCACTAATCCCCTAAGTAGGTCACTTCCGGTCACGTGACCAAATGGAGGCCTCTGATTAGCTGCATGTCGATTGAGTAATAAACAGTACTTAAGCATAGTCCCGTTCCGATACATTATATACTACTAATCTAATATCAACATCACTAATAACCTGATACAAAAAGAAAAAAAAAACCTGACTCTCCTCCTTAACCAAGTGGTTAAATGCATAGAATGATGGATGGTAGAGGGGTGAGGGGGTGGGGGAGCCTGCAAATGACTCCAAATAAGGACTGGTGTCCATATCTCTTAATCTACACCTTGCATGGTTAGTATCCTAGATATAAGACAAGAGATAATTGTTTAATTCAATTCTCTGAGGTGTTAAATGAATACTCTGAACCCTAATATTATTGAAGCCAATAATAAACCTTGCAATTATATTATGGGTAGGGGTAGGTAACCCTGATACCTCATTTGCAATGCTAAAGATCAGATTTTGTCAAAGACAGGCATACATGCAACATCTCAGGGTGCTGCTATAATATTCAGATATATGAAAATATAACATAGGCATGGTTCTTGGTAGACCTATGCCACCCCCTATAATGGGTTAAGGGTAAGTTGGTAGTACCTAATATCAAACTTTGAGGACAGATGAATACATATCTTGATATTAAACCAAATATATAACCCAAATTTGACTTGAAGTACAGTATCCCTCTACCAGCTGTAGTAGATACACCTACCAGGGTGATCTCAAGGACCCAGCTCACTCATTCTTCTTTTTGGAGGGGGGCCCCTCTTTTAATCACACCACTGTCCCACTCCCAGGCATGATACATACCATGAGAGGCAATGCTGTGCACTGTGCCACATGGAGGGAGGGTTGGGCTGATGGTTATATTGTGTAATATGGAGCTGAGGGGGGGGGGGGTTATTTCATGGCTGTTAGTTTGGGGTGTGGGTGGGGATGGGGTGGAGGTGGGTCATAAGGGGTGGTTAACAGGAACAGGGAGCCCTCAAGAAAGGTTTAAACTATCAGACAGGTCTTATGTCAATACATTATTTGAGTGTAGGGTAGTTATAGAGGCAAAAGGGGGGGGGGAGAGTTATCTGATGGCTATTGGTGCATGCTGGGAGGGGGGGGTCATAGAGGGGAGTTGACAGAAAGAGGGGACCCTCCAGAAGGGTTTAATCTGCCTGATTAGGTGTCCTGAGGATCTTTTATGGCAGTATAGAGATGTGATTGTAAGGGAGCAAATGCCTTCAAAATAGCTGATTTAAAGGTATTTTTACCGAGGATGAACCACCTCCCCAGAGGAGGAAACACCTCTATAATCACAACAATATGACTTTAAATGGTCTCTTTGGGTCCCATATGAAGGTTTCTGACCATTTTCATGAAGTCATTATTTGATTTTAGAAGGAATCTGAAAGCCTGAATTTTGGCTGTTTTCTCACTATTTGGCCGATCTTTGGACCCTATGTACGGGGGGGTCACAGGGGTCCGAAAAAAATATTTTTGTGATTTCCCGTGTTTTTGGACCCAAATGCATAGTTTGAGCCTGTCCCCGAAGAAAAATAGATTTATCACCCCCCCCCTACTATTATTTTCTGAAATCTTTGCGTACATAAACCCTTCATGGTAATGTGTACAAGAACTTTAGGGATAGGGGAGGGGGTGCTCAATGAACTCCCCTAATGCTATAAAGCCTACACTGTAAGAAGTAAGTACTGTACACCTACAGCAAAAGTTGCTGGCAACTTTTGTTCCAGTAGATCTTGCTGTAGGTGTACAGCAACTGACTTGTTGTACATGTACAGCAACTTCTACTGTAAATTTACAGCAACTTCTAATGTAAATTTACAGCAACATCTACTGTACATCTACAGCAAAAGTTGCTGGCAACTTTTGTTCCAGAAGATTTTGCTGTACATGTACAGCGACTGGGTTTCATATTATTGTTATCATCAATTTACATCATTTAATGTGCATGCATGGAGAGTACTTTTCCTGCCTTAGTTCAATTTGAGCTAGGACAATACACACTACACAATGCAGTGGTTTAATCCTGCTGTAGTACAGCTGAACTGTTTGTGATACCAGCTTTTCTCCCAGTCCATGCACTTAAGGATTTAACTTTTCCCACCAATGTGGTGTCTAGTCTAAAGTTTTGCTGGTTTTTGTATTATTCAACACAATTATGCAAATATCAATACACTTTATGATAACTGCATTCAGTCCCTTTCACCCATTCTTATTCTACAATGTCTTGAGAGTTTGTGAGGCTTTATTTGCCTCGGGAGAGGGTTGGATTGAATAATAACTACGAAGATTGTATACTGCTGCCACCTAGTGGCAGAAATCTACAGCAGAACATTGCTGTAGACCCAATTTACAGTACATAGTGCTGTAATGATACGGCAAATAGTGCTGTAATACCAACTATAGCAAAAGGTGCTGCAGATGTACAGCACATTGTGCTGTTTAAATACAGTAACTTTTTACAGTGTAGCAGACCATGTCCTTCACAGATTGTCCAATGTTCTTCAGAGGTGAGTCTTATATTCCAACCACACATCCAACCGCAGGCATTCTCTCCTCCTATTTCTGAGCCCTGGGTTGAGGTTTGAGGGCTTAACCTTAAGTTAAGTTAAGTAGGGGCTCCAGAAAGAAATCGAGAATTTGTATATTATCACATCTTTTTTCTTCTATGGTGTAGAATGTGAGAAATCTTTTGGAATTTTCTTTCTATCTTTCTTGGGACAGAGACAATCATTAAATATGTGTCAAAATATCTACCAAGTTCCTCTAGTCCAATCTCAATATTACAGTTGGAGTTACTCTGGGGACAGTTGATAGTGGCAGGGGAGGTTGTTAGGGTCATGGGTGAGTGGGGCTGGTATTTGGAAGATAGTTATGTAAGGAGTTTGAAAGGCATTTGGGGTACTTGAAAGGCTAAGCTGTGGTTGGCAGTCTCTGTCAACATGATTACCCGATCACCTCAGTGAGTGTGAGTAGATAGTAAACCGATTGCCTTAATGACCCAATCATAATTATAATGATGTTTTGGTCTGGGAACAGCTGAGAGCAATCTCTGATTACTTCAATTTTTTAACATTATATAGCAAGATATTGGATCATATCATAAACCCAAAAGCAACTACCAGGATCAATAACTTCATAGGGTTTCCCCTGTTTTTGATAAATCTATTATATCACCAATAAATTTGGTCACTAATCATAGGTTTGGCTGGAAAGGCCATTCTCTTGACTGCATTTCTGAGTGATAAACTAACAGTAATAATGTAAAAGTCACCCCCAAAAAGGGGAGTTTCATAACAGTGTCTGTGAGACACAGCTGCACCAAAATGTTGACCTGTAGTGTGCACTGTGCACTGGGGCTCATCTAGCGGACTCTGGGGTCCCTACCTTTACCCTGATCAACAAAGCGCATCAACTGACATGCAATCTTCCTTCCTTTTCAGTGATCTCTACTCCGAGGTTGGGGCAGTGACGGAGAGGCGCGCAGAGTGAGCGGGTGTGCCACTACATCAGTCGGTGAATGCCGCACCACCCCTCCTACTTCTGACACCTGGGTGGCAGTTAGAGGTGCACCGCAGAACGGACATTGAGGGTGGACAGCCCTCAGTCAAGTAAGTCAGCAGTCTGTAACTTGAAAGTCTAAGTCCGTTGACAGGGGGTATGATACTATTCTTGGGAGTAGACTTTCTCTAGTTGCCATGCATGGTGCAAGGGGTCTACCTACATAGGCAATATACTATTAGTAAAAATCACGCAGATAATGGCATTGAGAAAAAAGAGGGCTTCTAAATTCTGAAGCTTCTTTCTATTAGATCCAATTGTGTATTGTAGCTTGTATGTTAATCTTCTCTTATAGGGATTTTAACACCATTTTCTGGTACATTTCCTATTCAGTTGGGCCCCTTTTGGCGTGTGTTATTTTAGGTGAGACACACTGTGTGGTGGGACTTGGGTTCTGCCCCAAAGAACTACTGACACGTCCGAGGATGTCAGAGTTTAGTCTCAATATATCAGGAGAAAGTCATTTATAGTCGTAACTCAGTAGGCTAAATAAAGTTGCAGCGATTTATTTCAGAGAACTATATTATAGTTAAAAATATAGGAACAACTACAATATATACAGCCCAGGTAATTGAATGTAACAAAGTTCAGTATAACGGTGCAACCATGGTACAGCTACCTAGCCATGTGCAGGCCTCTAGCAGCACAGGAAACTTTTCTCTCCCCTACTGATTGATTTACAATATAGGCCTACTTGATTGTTTATATTTTATGTGGGAGGTGCGGTGGGCAAATAAACCACTAGACTGTGACCTCTAGATGGGAGAATTAATCAGTTATATCAGAACGAATCTGGTCCCAGGTAGCAGAACGGCCAGACAAACCCAATGAAAAACATGTTATTTGAATACATTTTTGTCAAAATAAAAACTTTTCAAAAAACATAAATATCTATACATGTATTACGAGGTACATAGATGATCACATATATTAGTTTAATATAGTGTATAGATAAAGCTGTCCATCACTATATCCCAGGGGTAAATGAAATAGTTTAATGTAAAGACCCTTGCTGTGAGGCTCTCATGGTGAGGTTACCTATCCCCACGCACCACTTCTCGCCATCCACACCCCCTTGTATTTAGGCTTGTATCAGGTCCTGGCAACTCCCACCTCCTTGTATATGGCTACCTCTCTAGGCGCCCTCATCACGGAGGACGCCCGTAGTGTGAGCCATAGCAGCGTCCTAGTGTATTACTGACATACAGGAGTAATCTCCGAAAATTTGAAATCTAAAAAAGTTATTGTTCTTATTGGTGTTAAAAAACACATCATGAGTTTTGTTCCAAAACGCAATAAGCGCCATTTTGAAAAATGACACCAAATTTTTCCTCAAAATTCAATTTTTCATGTCTTTAGGTTCTCTCTGATATACACATTATATCTTAGACACTTTATATACCGATATGGTATCCTAAGAAAATCATTATGTGCTTCAATTCTGGAATGAATTTATTGCGTTTTGCAATGAAACTCTTCACATGCAATGTGTAGACAGATAATGACCCTACATACTGGTATATTTTTTAAGCGATTAAATCGCATAAAAAATGACCAATTGTCTTTATTTGACCAAATTGATAGACAATTTATGAAATTCGGAACTATAACTCAATTGTGTTTTTTAACAAGTTTTTGAAAGATTTCGCTCAGATGATATCATAGATACGTATCCCCTCTAGGTGAATCCCTAAGCACTAAGTTTTCCTTACTGGAGCAACTGAGGAATGTTAAGTTAAATGATGCCGCATGTATGTACATTGTGCACGGCATGGCATGCTATGGCATCCCTGCACCTCCTGCTCGGTTGGTCACCGCAACCCCCTCCCCCCAGTACGGAGCAGAGAGGTGGCCATTGGGGTGTGACGGGTGAGCTGAAGTCCTAGACAACAGCTATAATTCCACAGCTTTGTTTATATGTCGGTAGTGGAGGGGAAGTGGAGGGGGGGGGGGGGTACAGGCTCAGTGTACGTAGATGTGGCATCATTGAAATCAAAAATCCTCAGTTGTTCCAATAACGAGACCTTGGATAAGTGTCTCTGGATTCACCTGGAGAAACCACATTGTACATGTGTGATATCATACGTATACGTATATAACATGCAACTTTAAGTGGTAACGTATTGCCGTAATAAGGAACCATAGAGAAATGTTATATACTGTATCAGGAGTATTGCTATACATTGCTATATAATAAGCAACGGCCGGGAATGTAGTACATCCTGGCTTTAAAAGTCCATCCTCATTCCCGGGGTCTGTTACTCCCCCCACCCACCTCCCCAAGCCCAACCCTGCACCTGCACCTACCCTAGTCCCCCCCCCCGCCCTGTATATAACATTTTCTCTATGGTTCCTTATTATGGCAAAACGTTATATAACGTTAATAACGTTATTTTGACGTAAAAAACTGTATTTTTGTTAGCTGGGATACTCCTCTGAAGGAGGGCTATGGAACCGGAAATGCACCAGAAAGTATGACGAGAAAACTAAATATATGTTTGTGAAATCGGATGTTATGTAGCTTGACAATAACTGTGTGTGATTGATGTCATGCCATTGTACTACTGTAATGATTGCCCATTGCCTATTTCAAATGTACCTGTGTCACCAAGTCATTCTCTTGTTATTCATCCGGCTCTCAACCACTACATTGTTATGTGTAAAACACTTCAAATGATTCATGGTGTATCACACCTGTTTATTATGTCATGTCTCATGTCCTTATAATGGTACTCACTTCATACCTAGAATTATACCGCCATGCTTACTTACCAAGTTGACAGATGCTGTATTTATGAACATCACATAGTGACAATAAATGCAATATGAACTCAAAGGACCCCCTTGCCTATCATACAAATAAAGGCATCATAACCAAAATCACTGCTATAATACTTTAGGTAGCTGTACCAAGGTTTGCACCAATGTGATGGAATAAGGTCAGGACTTTTCAGATGTTTTACCATAATTGTGGGGGAGCCGTTAGATTTGGCACTTAGTGCTATAGGTACTAAGGCCAATCGACTTTTCACTCATTCTCTTCCTCGGCCACTGCACCTCAATTTTAGATACCCCATCCATCTCTAGGTTCTACAATTAGCAGGATTGATACACTGAACATTCGTACCCCCCCCCCACCTTTGCTGTTACAAATTTAACACTATTTTGCTTTATCTTTTGGCAGTTGATATATGGCAAGGTGGTCTCAAAGTTTTATAGCAGTGATTTTGGTTATGATGGTCATGATTGGCGAGGTGGTCCCAATGATAATTTGAGCATATGTAGCCATAGCACCTAGATTTGTATGATAGGCAAGGGCGTCTCAAGGTATTATAGCAGTGATGATGCCTTTATTTGTATGATAGGCGAGGGGGTCTCATAGATAATTGTAGCATTCCGGGTCATGAGAACTGAATTTCTATGATAGTCCGTAAGCTGAGCAATGTGATTTTGGCCTTGATGCCTTGATTTGTTGAATAGGCGAGGGGGTCCCAAAGATAAATAGAGCATTTTTAGCCATGGCACCTTCATTTGTTATATAAGGCAAGGGGGTCCCAAAGATTATCACAGTGATTTTGGCCATGACATCTCGGTTTGTATAATAGGCGAGGGGGGTCTTTAAAATGACTGGGAGATTTTTGACCATTACGACTTGATCTCTAAGATAGGCGAGAGTTGATGAAAATGATTTTTCTCCATGACACCCTGATTTCTATGATAGGCGAGGTGGTCGCAAAGCTGATTAAAGTGTTTTTGGTTGTGACGCCTTGATTTGTATAATAGGCTCCCAAAATTAACTGGAGCATTTTTTGACAATGACACCTTGATTTCTATAATAGGACAGGGGCCGCCTAAGCTGATAAAAGTGATTTGGCCATCATAGAAATTGATACCTGGATTTTTCTGATAGGAGAGGGGATCCCATAGATAATTGGAGCAATTTTGGTCATGACACCTTGATTCCTTTAGAAATGATTGATTCAATTCAGTGCTACCATCAACGCTGTCATCTAGTGTGTTATTCAGCCTACTTCCCAAAGAGTACATCAGATGGCCAATAATAATTTTTGGCGATGACGCCTTGATTTCTTTAATAGTACAGGGGCCACCTAAGCTGATCAAAGTGATTTTGGCCATGACGCCTTAATTTGTACAATAGGCGAGCGGGTCTGAAAGATATTTGGAACGTTTTTGGCCATAACGCCCTGATTTCTATGATAAAAGTTGATAAAAGTCATTTTGGCCATGACGCCTAGTTTGTATCTTAGATGAAGGGTCTGTTACAGATTATTACAGTGATTTTGGCCACGACGCCTCAATTTCTATCATAGGCCAGGGGGTCACAAATAAAATAACTGTGATTTTGGCCATGACACCTTGGATTGTATGATAGGTGAGGGGGTCCTAAAGGATATGGAGCATTTTTGGCTATGATGCCTAAACCTTTTTTAAGAAAGGCGAGGCGGTGCCAAAGCAGATATGTTTGATAGGAGAAGGGGTCCCAAAGATAATTGGAGCATTTTTGGCCATGACTTCTATAGAAATGATTGATTCAATTCAGTACTACCATCAACGCTGTCATCTAGTGTGTTAGGCACACTGTAAGAAGTAAGTACTGTACACCTACAGCAAAAGTTGCTGGCAACTTTTGTTCCAGTAGATTTTGCTGTAGGTGTACAGCAACTGACTTGCTGTAAATTTACAGCAACTTCTATTGTAAATTTACAGCAACTTCTACTGTAAATTTACAGCAACTTCTACTGTAGATCTACAGCAAAAATTGCTGGCAACTTTTGTTCCAGTAGATGTTGCTGTACATGTACAGCAACTGGGTGCTGTAAAGTTACAGCAACTTCTACTGTAGGTTTCATATTGTTGTTTTCATCAATTTAAAGCAATTAATATGCATGCATGGTGTGTACTTTCCTGCATAATAGTTCAATCTCAGCTAGGATAATACACACTACACAATGTAATGGTTTAATCCTGCTTCAATACAGCTGAACCGTATGTGATACTGATCAGCTTTTCCCCAGACCGGGCACTTAAGCATTTAACTTTTCCCACCAATGTGGTGTCTATTCTATTCTTTTGCTGTTTTTTTGTATTATTCAACACAATTATGCAAATATCAATACACCTTATGATAACTGCATTCAGGCTCTCTCATCCATTCTTATTCTACGATGTCTTGAGATTTTGTGAGGTTTTATTTGACTCCGGAAAGGGTTGGGTGGAATAATGAATACAGAAATGGTCTACTGCTGCCACCTAGCAGCGGAAATCTACAGCACAATCTACTGTAAATGTACAGCAACATTGCTGGAGACCCAATTTACAGTACATAATGCTGTAATTATACAGCAAATAGTGCTGTAATACCAACTACAGCAATAAGTGCTGTAAATGTACAGCAGATTGTGCTGTTTAAATACAGTAACTTCTTACAGTGCAGTCTAGCTCCCAAAGAGTACATCAGATGGGTAATAATGGTTTGCGAGAGCATTGTTTTGCAAGTCCCAAAGGTTATGGAACTTTTTTGGTTATGATGCCTCGATTTTTATGAAAGGCAAGGGGGCACCAAAGCTAATTAAAGTGATTTTGGCCATGTTGCCTTGATCTATTTGTTTTGATAGGAGAGGGGGTCCCAAAGATAATCGGAGCATTTATTGCCATGACGCCTTGATTTCTATAGAAATTACTAATCTAGTGTTTTAGACCGTCTAGCTCCCAAAGAGTACATCACAACGCTAATAATGGTTTGCAAGATCTTTTTTTTTAGAAGGTGTACACTTTTTAAAAAGCGATCTATACATGTTGAAATAATCACAATGTTCAAATACCTTATACATTTAAGGTTTTGTAATTCCAACTTACATGTAGACTCAACAGAAATGTACTATATGGATTGGTTATCCTCTGACAGGTATGTTGTTCTAGGAATATCAACACTTGTTCTGTAACAATTCAATATAAATGTAACCCACACTCCTAAAAACGCATCTCTCGGACAATCTCAGAGTAACAAAACTCATAGGTTAACCATATTTAAGTGAGGTGAACCAATTAATGACTTTCAAAGGAAGCCGTATGGTTTAGTAATTTGGTTTTTCACTGAGGATTATACAGGTACAACCCTATTTTCAAGCAAAACATGGCTAACTGAGTTCGTGATGTTGACCAACCCTGATACTCTATCATTCCTAAACATCAAACGACAAAGGTGGGCAGGTTATTATTGGCTGACCTGACTGATCTGGGTTGGACGTATTGGGAGATAAAAAAACGACTTATAAAGCTGGTCAGTACACAGTAAGGGGTGTAAGTGTCGATGGTCTTTAGTTAGATCTATTATCCTGTGCACTGTAGGGATATTGCTCTCATTAAGAGTCCTTGATTGAGTACCTGTTTTCAGATTTATTTGGAAGACCTTCAGTACAGACCCAATTATTACAATAATATCTCACTTTTTGTAGTACTTCCAATGAACAGGGGCCTTACAGGGTTGATTGGTACCTTCAGGAAAACCCGTTTAGCAAGGTTTGGGCAATCCCTTTTTATGGCAGTTTTACCATTATACTTTTTGGGCACATTCAAGTTCCATTTCAGTGGTTCGAAACTAACCAAATTGACTGCCCAAATCAATATAATAAAGGAGATCTGAAGGGGTTAGGTTGGGGTTGGGGGTCAGAGGGGTTAAGATAGATATAATACATAGAAAAAGGTCCATAAGTACATAGTTCCTCACTGAGTGATTATTCACGGGTGTGTTCCCGTTCCAACCTGTTAGTTAAAAAAATATAACCATGGGTCTAAGAAAAATGTATTTCTTGACATAGGTTTCAGGGCCCATACGTCATTGCCGCCTATCCATCCTCTATTCATCCTCTGCCCATCATAATATTTAAATAATATAAACATTATCCCCTGGAGCAATTCTCTGGTTTCTATGCAAAGTGCACACAGTTTAGCTACTAGGCAACGTACCAAGATAGATAGATGAAATCTTATCTAAAATAATTCTGAAAGAGTTGTGAACCTAGCACCAAAGGATTAACGTGGTTAAATTGATTTGTCTTGAACTGTCCTGTTTGAGCCTCTTTGTCCATGAAGTGGATTTGGCCAGAGATAGCCTCTCCTGGTGGAGTGTAAGTGATGGGGATCCAGGTGCAGTGCAGTGTGACTTACATAAGGAAAGATAGATCCACATAAGTGTACATCTGCTGGCCAATTCTTTTCCAATCACTTTGTTATTCAGACAGGAGATAATAAACACATATTGGATTTAAATGTATGCTACTGCACTTTAATGATCCGCTATCTAATGATGATTCCATGACTTATAGGAAATGTCTTGAAATATTTACTTATCACTTATTATTATTATCCGATACATTATGGCATGGGAATTACAGAACTATTTTTGCTTAAGCTCTGTTTTGATTGGTTATCTTTCGAGTACGGGCAGCTTAATATGGGTATTTGTAGGAGGAAATTGCAATGATAAATCCACCCCCAGGCCTCCCAAATTCATGATGTTTCCGCTATTTCTCAAGTAAAACCAATACTTTAATGGTTGATTTTGAATTCCGGCCACAAGCCTTAGTAATGAATTTGAAGAGGAGACTTTTTTCTTATCATGGTAACAGATTGTATCTCTGATGTATAACTTGCCAGTGCACGTTGTGGCACTGGCGAGTTAGTCATCTTGCCTGACAAATGAGTCACTCTCCCCTCCCACCTCCCAGATAGGGGTTTAATGCATAGAACTGAATCTATAGAGATTTGAGGGGTCCGCAGCTTCTAAACTATGTGTAGGTCGTATGTACCGTAGCAATGAGGGTCCCCATGTCGCATGTTGATTTTAAGAAATATCCGTCATTTAAAAACCTTATGTCCAATGTCACCTCTATGAACTTCTCATGTCCCATGTCGATTTTAGGAAATACCCCATGTCATGTCCCTTTTTTTCACACATGTCACTAAGCTCCATGTCGATTTTAAGAAAAGGCCATGCCGCCATGTCAAATTTAGAGATCAACCCCATAACAATGCTTTTGTACATACCGTAACATCTGTACAACCATGGCATTTCTTCCAGTTTTCTCATTCATGCCACCATACCTCCCAGTCAAGTGCCCGGTCAACTCCTCCTAGTCACCCCCTCCCCAAGCCAAGTCCCTCTAATCAAGTAAGCTGCCTCTACTAAGTCAGTCAGCCCCATCGAGTCAGTCTCCCTCATCAAGTCCCCACAGTCAAGTCCCCCTGGTCAAGTACTTGCATTAAGTCCACCCAGTCAAGTTCCCCAGTCAAGTCACCTCTGTCAAATTACTGTGGTTATGTCACTTGCCCCCGTCATGTCAATCACCCCTGTCAAGTAAATTGCCCACATCTAGTCAGTTGGTGGTATGTAGATCATAGGTCCCATTTTTGCTCTCCCTCACTGATCCCACCATTTAAGTACTCCGGTTCAAGTCCCCCCGTCAAGATTCTAATATTCTAGTAGGTTAAACAGATTTGATGTCATTGAAGTTTCTTTCAGTCTCACCCTCAGACTGAACTTTTACATATTTATTACAACCATGTGAAGAGAGATACCAATTCCATACAGCATAATATTGAACTAAAAGGTCAATTTCAAAAACAAAACTATTGTGCGATCAACTGTGGCATGCTATAGGTAATTATGTTTCAAAATACAAAAGGATTGGACTATTGGTTAAGAATCCATGGCAATATTTGTAGTGCATTTATAGCATTTGTGACAAGGGTATATATCACTGATCTTGGAATTTTTAAACACATATGACTCAATAAGTACAAATCGAAAATGATATGGAAAAAATTATTCATGTTTTTTATAACGGTTAGCTACATTAGATGTAATAACAAACACAGTGGTACGGGATAAGCGACTGAAATGTTAGACCCTTGTGCAGCTACTGAGCTGACATTTATGACCAGTGATCATAATCTGCACCATAAACTCGACAGACTAACATGCACATGTCACAGGATACACCACCCCCCTCTCCCCAGGGCCTGACCTTCTTTAAACTGTTGACTTAATACTGTCATGCAACAAGTGCAGGACAACCTGTCATACCTCAGTGTATGGACCCAAGGGGCATCCAAATTACACTGCTGTCCTGGGACTAAGTTGACATTTACGACCAGGTAGCGGCCTTTGATTATCATCTGTAGCACGTCGTGAACACCTTAAACTCGACAGGGCAACATGCATAGGGAACAAGGGATCACTACCCCCCCCCCCAACCACTCACACTGGGGATCAAGAGATCACCCCCTCCCCCAACCCTGCACCCGATCTTCCTATAACTGTTTACTTGATACTGTCATGCAACAAGTGCAGGACGACCTCCCACACCTCAATCTACAGACCGAGCCCATTAACTTAAATGTCTCTATGGGCACCAATTTATGAAATAATAAGGAAAAGGCAATTTATGCCAAAACAGATGCCCTAGGAATGATCTTAAAAACATAGTAATTAGCTTATGAATTATATGTGATATTCTCATTCCGAAACTGTTGGTCGACAAACTACACTACTATAGCATAAACACCTGAAGGCATGAGGTAGGCTACCAAGTCAAGTGCTAGGAGCATTTGATTCCTTAGCAACAAAAGGTCTCCTTAACAACTACCGTAAAACCTTGCGTACAAGCCTAACTCGCGTATAAGCCGCACCCCGACTTTGGGCCGATCCTATAAGCCGCACCAGCGACCTGATTCTGGTGACTTTTATACTGTACTATAGGAGCAAAAACTCGCGTATAAGCTGCACCCTGACTCTGTGCCCATCCTATAAGCCGCACTGGCGATCTGATTCACGTACAAGCAGCGGCTTATACGCGAGGTTTTACGGTAATGCTGAGGACAAATGAGAAAGTACATTGTTTTATTTTCATAGAGATTTCAATGTCTTGTATTTAGTATAACTTTGTCATATTCTCTTTATTTGATGCAGCAGGGAATCTCCATATCCACAAGCACCATAGTCATCTGTAACGTCAAGCCAACGTCAAATTATATGCAGGGGCTTAATGGGGCCCCTGCTTGGGGATATGAAGATTCAAAATCGATTTAGACCTTGTTATGAATGTTCCAATATTAAACTTAAAAGTGGCTGCAACACAGAATACCCATGGGAAAGGGACCTCATCTAGCGTGCACTGTCTGTATTATAGGTTAAGGAGGTGTAAGGATGGTGTCGTGCAGAGTGCAAGAGCTGTCAAATCACACAAAGCAGCTTTGGGAACATGACAGTGATTGACATTTATGACAGCAGGTACTTATCGTCACAGATTGCCTGAGAAGATACAACTAAAATCCTACAATGTCTGTGGGCACTGGAGCATGGCCATCTGTGTATGTGCACGAGAAAGTAAACTATTACAGTCAACTCCCTCCTAACGGCCACCTCTCCAGTGCGGCCACCCCGCCATTAAGGCCATTTTTGGGAAGTACCAAACGATTTCCCCTTTATTCTAAAAAACTTCCTCTAATGCGGCCACCTCGCCCTACGGCCACTATATTTCCAGGCCCAAAGGACATGTTTCTTCCTCTAATGCGGCCAATTTGTGAAGTCCATACCGTTTTTCAATACATCATGAAAATCTGTCAAACTCCATTATCCCTCTACACGTGCATATGTATATGGCCATCACATACAGCCAGCACTTCTTCCCACTACATAGACGCTAATAAGTTAACCCTTTAATGACCATAGTCATAGTACTTTAATGGATTGTGCTCTTTGGTCGCTGACCTGGTGAATACCTCGCTAGGGCTGCATCCAAGCATCATGCCAACCCAGGGATGATACAGTCCCTCAAGGGTAGGGATGATGCATCAATGCAGCCCTTGCTAGTACATTCGCCCCTACTGTAATTATACGTAATGACGACTATGGATATGATGCATTAAAACATTATGCGGCTCCCAAAGTGTTAAAAACAACACGCACTCACCCCCCCCCCTTAACCCTTGGCCGGCCACATCATAGGAGGAAATCCTGACATAGCCCCCCCCCCCCGTTTATCTGCCCCCCTCCCCCGTACCAACCGTGCATTGGCCTAAGTGTGAAAGCCAATGTGAGTGGACAGTGTCAGTGGCCGTGCACGAGCTGCTGTCGCACCTCAGTCTAAGACAATGCAAACCACTGCTACTTTGTCTCGTGTGTGCGGGGGGAGGAGGGGGGGGGTGTCAAAAATATACATATTTTGAGGTTTATAATTGATCGTGAATTATTAAATGTTTCTCTATTGAGTGGTACATACATGTATGCCCTCTTCTACCACATTGGAAGGCCGATCAGAATCTACCAAAGAACTATTTTTTATTCCCTGACAATGAAACCTTTCATACCTCTATATAGCATTTACATATACGCCAATGTATCCTTAGGCTTACACTTGACTCCCTCCACTGCGGCCACCTCCCTAATGCGGCCATTTTCGGAAAGTCCCAAGGGTGCCCGGATTAGAGGGAGTTGACTGTACTATTAATAATTGGGGTGCCAAGCGTCCTAAATGTCATTATTTAACTTTCATCTGGTGCAATAGATGATATGAAGGTTGGATAAGGGTAATTTGAGTATGCTGGTTCCGAGTCTGGTGTGTGTAGAATGATATCTAGGTCAGAACAAGGTCAAAATCAAGGTCAAAGGTCATGATTTTAAGGATATCTTAAAGGTACATGGCTATGACTAATGAGAGCGATACAAGTCCGGCCAGATTCTGACTCGCCGTTAAGCGCGATTCTGACTGATTCTGACCGGACCAAATAGTATGTATTTTGACCGAAATCCTTTTTGGGGGTGTTCTACATACATATAATAACAGTACCTACTAGTTGGTTCGGTTGGGAAATACAGCATCCCTCTCCTATAAGGGCCCAAACGTTTTCCCCAAAATCGTTCTAGTCCGATTCTGACCGGCTACTTTGAACCTTTGTGTAGGGTGGAGTTTTAAATCATTTTAATTTTTTTAAATTTTATTATGAGCGTATACATTTTCTGTCTCAGAATATGTTTTACTTTTGATTAGGATCCAACTATTTCTCCCCCAAATCTGCATCCTCCTTCGCTGTGTATCCAAAACATGGTACAGAATTTCCTGGAAGAAAAAACTCATCCAACTTTGCACTTAGATTACGCAAACCCCTTAGGGGGGGTAGAATAAATTCCCCCAGGTCATGTTCCTCCATGTCTCCGCATCCGTAATAACCATTATTTTGATATAGTTTCTGTGATTAAATTTAAACTAGAGAGAATTGAATGTAGCTTGTCTTACATCCTGTCAGAAGCGGGCTACCACCCAGTCAGAATCGGGCTACCACCCAGTCAGAATCGGGCTACCACCCAGTCAGAATCAGGCTGACAGAGTGCATGTACATTAAGGCATTATGCGGCCCTAAAAGGGTTGACTATCGGTACATGGTTAGGTACATGGGATTTATGTACATAAGGTGTAGTTACATGGGGTGTATAGGTACATGGGGTGTAAGTAAACTGGGTGTATGTACATTGTCAGAATCGGGCTACCACCCAGTCAGAATCGGGCCACCACCCAGTCAGAATCGGGCTGACAGAGTGCATGTACATTAAAGTATTATGAGGCCCTAAAAGCGTTGACTCTTGATACATGGGTAGGTACATGGATGTATGTACATAAGGTGCATGGGATGTATAGGTACATTTGGTGTAAGGAATTAGGTGTAGACACATGGTCAGAATCAGGCCGGTCAGAATCGGGCCGGTCTGCAGTCAGGCCCACACAGGAGAGAAGCTTCTGCAGTGCACATAGACCCTTGACCTGCTGGTGGCCCGATTCTGACCTGCTGGTGGCCCGATTCTGACCTGCTTGTGGCCCGATTCTGACCTGCTAGTGGCCCGATTCTGACCGGATGTGAGACAAGGTGCATCCAATTCTCTCTGCATTACAACAGTTGCTGGCCACATAGGGGGGTCGCACAAAAGGAATGCAAAGTTAGATTTATTTTTTTGAAATTTTAGTACTCTCCCCCATTTTAACTACAGCTTGTTGAGAGGTGCATTTTTGGGAGAGAAATATTGTAATATAGACCAGAAATGAAAAGGGATTGGACGTACAATAGGTGTAGCCTTCCCCCAAAAAAATAATTTTTGAAAAAAACTAAAATATTGCACCCTATGCACTGCTTCAAAGTAGCCTTTCCCTTGGAATTATGTTCACACATAGGCAGTAATGCTGAGGGAGTGGCTCCCGATTGAAGAGGATGGGCATGGATCTCTTTGCGTAGCCATGCGTATCACACACTGAGGAGAATCTGAGACCAAAACGTCCATACTATGTGTCGGTCTGGCAGCTCTCACAGTAATACATTATCTTTTTGATAAAAACAGCCTAAAGTATGATAAACTATTGATCCATAGCTATCCATCTGTGGTAAAATCACTTTTCAATTCCCAGGATTACTATAGCTTCTGGAAACGGAAGTTTGAGCCCTATGGGCAACGGCAGCCGGTGCCCGCTACACCATCACGCAAGCTGGCCTGTCTCATATATGTAACGCAAAATCGGCGAGTCAATCTTTCGTCACTGATTTCCGCGAAGTGCATTCTCTCATACTAGTCATTCCTCTCTGCTCTAACCACCAGTAAGCAGATGCACATTCATAGACCATACTTTTAAACTGCAGTAATTTATGTAGCCTAGCTATTATACAGTAATTATGGTCACTGGGGGTGGTAAGTCCCCGTGAGTGGGGGCGGACAGCTTTGGGGCACCCCCACGTCCATACCACCCCTGCCGCTCATTCTTACCCACCACTCCCCACCACCTTCTGATTTCTTAAAGGGGCCAGCATTCTAACATTACATTATAGGCTAATCACCTGTCTACTTCTTTTAAATTTTGTTGAGAATATGAAATGTATGTATAGGCCTATACTGTAATCCTCCCCTTTTAATCATAGCAAAATATATCATAGAAGCTAATAACCTGTATTGAGTCATTGAATAGATTAGCCAAATGTAGTTCTTTATTTTATCATGCCAATTGGCTGAAGTGCATAGGGCATTCGGAATTTAGAGATCACTGTTTTTCAATGCTGAGAATTGCGTAGGGCGTAGTTCGGTCATATATCTGAGGGGAGGTTGGCTGGGGTGAGTGAGGGAGGGGCTCGGCCTGTCTGTACCTCTGATGTATGTGATCTGAAACAAATACCCTCCCTCAGGAGAAACTCGAATATTTAGGAAAGTGAGGAAGGTTGGTTGCATGTTTTCTTATTTTAAGCTACATATTCAGATTTTTGGATGGCGAGCTCACCAGTTATGCAATAGATACTACATGTATTCCCAATTCCTATGTGTGTGTTGTCATTTATAAGGTAATCCTCTGTACTTGGGTGAATTTCTCAGGTTTAGTTATTTAAAGAATGAATTAGCTTCCCTTAAAAGGTTTAATGCATGAAGGACAAGTCCCAGTTGTCTGCTGTAGAGTGGTAGCTTGCGATACCCCTTTAAGGACAACTTGGTGGTATTATGTGCTATGTCCATGATGTATGCATTTCGAATACATTTCGAGGTAGTGTAGTAGTGTAGTAGTTTAGTATGTTTTCATTTATAAATACCAAAACCTTGCATACCATGCGTTTGACAGAGTTCACCCTCCTTAGTGTAAGGTAATAAAAGAGAGTTCATAGGTCAAATATGCAGACACCGCTTATCTCCGCCACGGCCTCCTACTGTCAAAGTATCTGATGACTCTGACCCCGAACATGGAGATATTATACAAGATACACGCAATCCATTGTATTCTGTCTGGAAGATTCCGATATCCCCTGATTAAACCAGGCAGATTATCGCCACAGTAGAAAGATACCTGGTATTGCTCCCTAAAGTCTTTTGATATATGGACATATCAAAGGCCCTATCTTTTTCAGACCTGGGGGGGGGGACCCCCTCTGCAGTCCCTGTAATAGGTTTACAGAAAACGATTTTCTTAGATACTGTTGTAGTTTATCCTGTAAACCACAGTAGATGTTACTGCTCACCATGCCATGGTGTGGTCGGGGGGGGAGGGGGCAGCGATGCATGGAGACAGTGATGCAGGAACCCCTCCACCTCTGTGCCTCTACATGGGTACCCGCATAATTGACCGTGTCGCCGTATCGATTTTTAGCAAAAGGGCTGTGTCGCCGTGTCGATTTTTATTCATATAGAATATACCAGGGCCTAATAAAAAGGTCTGTGTCCGTGGATTTTTACCTATGTAGAGGCACACCTCTGCAGTCTGATTTTCTCTTAATTGGCTAGCACTGTGTATGTAAGCTTTTGGTATATTTTATTATAATTCTCTTAATAATATTCTTAAAAGTATAAAACACTGATAGATAAAACAATATGACAAAATTATAAAAAGAACTACGAAACGTTGCAGTTTATCATTTGGTGTATGGAGGACAACCTGTCTATGTCCCCATTTCATGAGTGCCATGTCAAAGTTCATGTCTCACCCCCCCCCCCTGCACACATACATGCAGGAGGGATCTTGTGTGGGGAGGTGAGACGTAGACATACAGGGAGAGGTGGCTCTGTGTATATACTGTACCTTAGGTATAGTTTGTTATTTTGAAATGAACAAATTAGATGCGGGTGTATTTATATTCAAATGGTGAAATTCATTTCAATTTCTTCCAAAACATGAGCTTAGGTATTCGATAGTTTATTCCATATCGGGTAAATTAAAATGTATTTGTAAATTAAAATGTAATTGGCATGTGAAGAAGCCCATGGGCTGCCCATGTAAGTTACCGTATGCCACATTAAAGCTAAGCACCTGGATAAGTGCCTGGATAACAGCCACATACTTATGTACTGACTAATGATTCCCATCCCGTCAAAATATTGTGAGCCAGGCTATATATTTCCTATATGCCACTAGTAGATAGTATTTTAGACCAATTGAAATAATTCTCTCCATTTACCACAGAATTATTAGGGGTCAGCTTGTACCCATGTGACAGCTGTTATTAGTGCTTATTACACAATCGGGTCACTCATCATGCTTTTTAGGTGATATCCCTGGCTGATATATATAGTGTATTGTGGTGCCAAATTCAGCACTAACTTGAATTTGCGGGAAATGAGGGGAGGTTGTGTCGACCCTTGTCGCTAGGTAGTAAAGACCACCATATCTGATAGATTACATTGCCTTAAGATAGTAGTCAGAGGTGTCTAAGTACACTAACTGCATGCTTCTTCTCCATGCACCACCTCCTACCACTTATCTACACGCCATCTCTTGTAGCTGTGTGGCCCTTCATGTTCAGATCATATGTTATAGTCATGTAATAGCCATGCAACCACCGGAGCCATTTACCTCGGGGTATCAATTATAAGGCCTCATAACCACCCCCTACTACATGCATGTCATCTCTATCGTGTGATGGGTTCAGGATTTAGAAAAGGGCTATTGGGAAAATCTTTCATGTCCAACTTTTTTTTCAATATTACCAAAAGGAAAGATTTTCGCAATACTCCTCCTCTTGACTACTTGTATAGTGGAAGTGTCATTGTACTAAGATGATTTGTGTTGGGCATGTAACAAAAAAAGGAATACAATGAGATTTAGCCTGAAATATTTCCATTTTCCTATAACCTAACAAACAATATAAACCAGTGTTAGAAAGGATAAGAGAAGTTTTGTGTGTTTCATACATAATAGTATTTGTTCCCACGCCAGAGTTCAGAGGTCAGCTCCTTTATACACCACTTATCTCTGTCAACAACATCTCCCACTACCAAACGACAGGTGGCATGAAACTTAACATGCAGGCCTTCAATAATTATTTTAATGCATGCAATCCTTTTTCCTAGGTATTTTAAAAACCAACCTAGCGTGGCCACTGACATGCATTCTGTCTTCCTTTAGATGTGGTCTCTACTCCAAGGTTGGGGCAGTGACGGAGAGGCGCACAGAGTGAGCGGGTGTCCCACTACATCAGTCGGTGAATGCCGCACCACCCCTCCTACTTCTGACACCTGGGCGGCAGTTAGAGAGGCACCGCACAACGGACTTTGAGGGTGGACAGCCCTCAGTCAGGTGAGTCACCCGTCTGTATGGTGAAGGTTTGGGCCGTCAATTTGGGTATTGCTTTCAAGGCTGGTGTATAGTGAAGTCCATGGATTATTCTCCGGAGCAGTTCTCTGGTTGCTATGCAAAGTGAAAAGAGTCGAGCTATAATTTCTATTTTTTATTTTCAAATTTCGTTTTTCATTTTCAAATGTCAATGTCAAAGTGTAAAATGAAAAGTCAAAAGTGAATTCAACTTTGGTAATGGGTGGTGTCAGTATGTCAACTCTTCCAAAACAGCTTGTGACAGGTATCTTTTAGCATGGGGCATATAGTCATGGTGAGACAATAGGCTATGATCAGTAATCATTCGAGGGGACAAGATGGCTGCCATAAGGGGGTGACCCCTGTAATGCTAGTGAGAGAGTCTCCAGCCACCTCCTTCATTAAAAGTGCCAGGAATTGAGTATGCTATGGCAAGCCAATTTGGTTCGAAAAATAATGATTGCCTATTGTCTATGCATGGTACTCAGTAGTGACACAGAAGTCAGGTACAGCCACCATCTTTGTATGATTTGACACAATTATAAGCAAATCACCCAATACACCCCTATAGCTCTCAAGTTGAAATAAAAACGAAATTACTTTTTGACCCTTCTGGGCCACTGTAGTACTTTTTTTTTAAACTTTTCGTCCTTCCTTGATGATATTACCCACAGCAATAGACCCTAAGTATTTCCCATCATTTTATAATTAACAGCTAGACTGCAGATCTTGTATAGCCATAGGGAGGGAGGGGTTATTCTGGTGTGTAGGGTATCGCAGTAGCGGTCACAGTACAGTCACGTCACCCAAGTCTGAAGTATGCACGGGTATGTGCGCTATTTGCAGGTAGGTAATGGATGTCCCATAGTGGGAAGTTAGAGGTTGTCTGTGCCATGGGGATACAGTAGGCAGTTCAGCGACCAGGCAGTTTTGGCCACTCCTATCTGACACAGGATTAAAGAAGGTCAAATCATATTGGATTATTTTACCTGTCATACTATAACAGGTAAAATTCATACTATAACAGGTAAAATTCATACTATAACAGGTAAAATTCAGGTATGGTTCATCATCACCTGTGTTAGTGTTATATCGGGTCATCGTCAATTAGCGTTGCACTAATATCTGAGATTTGATATGCACGAAAGTAAGTAACACTACAATCAGCGGTTAGGTGTGTAGTTTGGGTTTATTGTACATTAGGTATGCGATGGTATGCACCTAGTACCCTACCCAGCTCTCTCTGACTGGCTAGTAGCGCTTGCCCCTTATAAACAATAGGGTGGTGCAGCGCCACTGGTGGTAGGTGTAGGTACCAGGTAGCAGGTGTTTGTATGCTTTGTCCTCGGCTTGTAAGCAGAGATGAAGGAAGGATGAGGGACCCTAGAGGATGGATTGGGCACCCTGGAGGTACAAATAGGGGAGGAATAGGGGACCTGCAGCAGGGGAGAGGTTGAGATGGAGGAGGGGTGGGGGACCCTGAAGGAGGGATGGGGGACACTGGAGGATAGGTGGGGGACCCGCTTCGCCGCCATCCATTACTGACCTGGCTACTCACCTGGGGCCTTTCTTATACTATGATTCTATAAAACTATAGTCTAAACAGAATCTATGGTATTTCAAGACTATACACACGGTACCTCACTGGTCCGCTTATTTTGTATTATCACCACCCCATGTCACTCCCATTCTTTGGATGACTGCTATATGGTTGCTATGGCAACATACTCTCCAGTATGTACACCTTCTCCAGGCAGATTCTTTCTGATTAAAACTGCATAGGAAACGGGGGGGGGGATGGGTGTGTGTGATGTGTTCTGAATGACCTTCTGAATGAAACTATAGGCACACTATTGATGTATGTAAAGTACAAAGCATTTTACACCTCTTCTATAGTGCATACAGCTAGTGGTATAAATAAGTTAAAGGCCTTGTACCAAACTGTATGGGCATTCAGGGCTCCCTTCACTGTATCTCACATGCAGCTTGGTACTCAGGCTTTAAATTCCAGATAAACTGTAGTATAGTTACGGATTTGACATTACATAAACTTAATTGTAGACAAAGGCGGGTTTGATGCATATAATTACTACAGATCCCCCTGGGAAGTGCCCCCCCCCGGGGGATCCACACCTACACAAAGACCAGAATCAACACTGGATTTATAAATACACCTATTAAAGTTCAAGTACATTATGGCCTCTCATTTCCTATAGTAATGTATGTATAGGACTGATGCCAGCTGGTACTTTCTCAGTAGTTAATGTCAGAGATAATCATATTGATAAGCTGACCTTTTGGCTCTCCTGTATTACATAATACAAGACACTGTGGGAATGTAAGAATGTATAGAAGACTGGTGCATGCCCACACCTGTTAAGATTTAATACTGGGGTAGTTTGGCATCATGATAATAGCTGTGCCACTAAGTCCTCACTAGGAGAGGCAGCGTCCATAAATCCTAGATAATCACCGGGACGCGTCACCTTTTGGTCATGCAGAAGCCAATCACTCTAACCACAAACCATGGCCGGACAACATGAATCAAAGCGACGTGGGAACATAACAATGTACCCACCATCTGTGGCAGTTAAGTTTAAAATCAGTTATGATACCAGCACTAATTGGATGATTTGACATTTATCTTGGCTCATCCAGGGGCCCTTGATAGTAGCAGTGTAGGACCATGACAGTGTAATTCACATGCCATCAGGGGTTGTTAGGTTTAAGTGTATGATTTAATTGGCTTTGATCATGACTGATCCACGGACACTTCAGACAATGTGTAAACAATGGTTGCATGCTGCCTGCAGTCTTAACCCTTTAAGAATGGTATGATGCCTATGGGGTTGAGACACATCTGTAGGGTCGGCATGATGCACCAATGCAGCATTGGTGAGTTACTCAACTGGGCTGCATTGATGCATCATGATGACAAATGTCATCTGCCGTTGAGTGCAGGTTGACCTATTCTGCAACCATTATCCCCCTTGTCATGAGATTTACCCTTTAAGGACTGCATAATGAATTAATGAATTTTTCTTCATCAGCCTGATGCATGAATGCATTCCCAATGAAATAAAATGGCACGGCTGTATTTATGCATCATATGCAGACTCTTAGAATGTAAGTGTTTGTAATTTAGGGATTGTACGTTAGGGATTGTACGTTAGGGATCATACGTTAATGTTCTTACATTATTGTTCTTACATTATTGTTCTAACATTAGTGTTCTTACGTTAGTGTTTGTACGTTAGTGTTCGCACGTTCGTGTTCGCACGTTAGTATTCGCATGTTAGTGTTCGCAACTTAGTGTTCGCATGTCAGTGTTCATACGTAAGTGTTCATACGTTAGTGTTCGTACGTTGTGGACTAACGCTCATGGGTGTGTGTTGGGAGTATTGAACCAGACTACACCCCTGGCGGGCGTTCTAGGAACTATTACTACACCTGGTTGGCACACCTGTAATATCCGCCATTGTCCCAACGCAAGCACCGGCAACAGATGTGTAACACCCACCTATAGCGGTTGAACTAATTTTTTTTGTGTTCACACGTTAGTGTTCATACGTTAGTGTACATACGTTAGTGTTTGTACGTTAGTGTACATACGTTAATGTTCGTATGTTAGTGTTCACACGTTAGTGTTCGCACGTTAGTGTTTGCACGTAAGTGTTTGCACGTAAGTGTTCGCACGTAACAGGGTCAATGTTAGGGGGGTAGGTATGATTATAATCAACCTCAGGACCCTGGAAATTTGTGTTGTTAGGTAGATAAACAATTAGAATAGCCGTTGCTAGGCAACCAGCTGTATTAGCAATAAACCAATAGAACCATTGGATTCCTTGGGTCAATGTTAGGGGGGGAGGTTTGATTATAATCAACCTCAGGACCCTGGAAATGTGTGTTGCTAGGCAGATAAACAATTAGAATGGCTGTTGCTAGGAAACCAGCTGTATTAGCAACAAATCAATAGAACCATTGAATTCCTTGGGTCCATATTGGGGGGGGGGGTAGGTATGATTATAATCAACCTTAGGACCACAGAAATGTGTGTTGCTAAGCAGATAAACAATTAGAATAGCTGTTGCTAGGCAACCAGCTGTATTAGCAACAGGCCAATCAAACCATGAATTCCCTGGGTCAATGTTAGGGGGGTAGGTATGATTTTAATTAACCTCAGGACCATGGAAATGTGTGTTTCTGGGCAGATAAACAATTAGAATAGCCGTTGCTAGGCAACCAGCTGTATTAGCAGCAAACTAATAGAACCATTGAATTCTTTGGGTCCATTTTAGGGGGGTAGGTATGATTTTAATTAACCTCAGGACCCTGGAAATGTGTGTTGCTTGTCAGATAAAAACTTAAAATACCCGTTGATAGGCAACCAGCTGTATCGGAAACAAACCGTAGCTATGATCAAAGGTTGATTAATATTATTGTTATCACACAGCATACATTTGTGTTGAGACTCCTTAATCTAAGATGGCCAGGCCCAAAATAATTTAAACTGGCAAACAATTCTAATGGATTTACAAATATTCTCAACCCACTTAAAAATGTTGTGATTCTCTCTGTTCAGATTTTATTGTATTTCATCATACTACCTTCTTGGAAGCATTTATCTATATATTTGAAATGGTGCTTTCAGTTGTTGTGTTTTCATTGCCATATTTGATTGTGTTTCTCTCTATCTAAAATCCATCTCTGCCAGGTATGTCTTTGGTGTGAAGATCATAATGGAATACCCCCTCATCAGTCAAACACTCCTGCTTTTAATGACTGTGTAAAATCAAAACACACTTCAAATCATATATTTGAAAAATATGCAGCCAAAAAAATATAGGAAAGCTGGCAATTTTGAGTATGCTCAATCTGAGACAAGAATTAAAGCATGGGAGATGACAGGTAACACATGTACCACACAGGTAGAAATACAAGAAACATCTACCATCCCCATACATCAGTTGTAGAAAATTAGTCACATTAACTAATAGGTATTTTACCTTATTTTCTTGACAGGGGATCCAACAGGAATTCTGGCCCTTGGCAGCTACACATCTAGACTGGCTCACTGGTAAACCTCATTATAGAGATGACTCTTTCCACAACATGTGTGTACTATCCCATGGCCTCCAGGTGGGTAACAGATATACTTCAATAATTTCCCTTTACTTGTCCTTGCTATGTCTTGTCTCTTCCATAGAGCAGGAGATATCCAGTGAACCTAGTATGCATTAGGCTGACTGAGATGGGTACCTGCCCTTTATGTCTAACCATTGTTTGTATTATGCCCCCTGCCTTAGTTATTTCAGCAACAGTAAGCCATGGAAGTGATGCTCAGAAGATTGCTTCCAACTTTGGGTTTTAGATTCTACTACTGTATAGTACAGGTTTGTCTAGGTTTTGACAAGAAAATTACGAATTTCTGGCTGTCAGCTTGAAAATGCACATTAAAGTTTAAATAGATTGTGGCTATATCGCTGTGCTGATAAGGCATATATATATATATATATATATATATATAGAGAGAGAGAGAGAGAGAGAGAGAGAGAGAGAAGTGCATCATGTCATATATAAGTGCATCATGTCATATATATTATATATATCTTGTATATATATATATATGTATATATATATATATATATATATATATATATATATATATATATATATATATATATATATATGCTTGTCTCAAAACCATAATGAATATACACATTTCAATGAGGACAGCCTAGCCCAAGAGTGTTTGTTTATACTTGAATATGTCAGGGCACATATCCTGCCCATTTAGTGCTTATTAAATCCTACAAAGAATTAAGGATGGATGACATTTGTTTTTTCGATGCAGCAATGCTGCCCTGGTGAGTAGCTTGTGGGTGCTGCATAAGTGCATCATGCCAAACCCACAGGAGTGGATCAACCCCATAGGGTTGGCATGGTGCTTGAATGCAGCACAGGTGAGTTACTTGCCAGGGCTGCATTCATGCATTATGACGATACAAGGGGATTATGCATTAATGCACGATGGCGGCCTGAAAGGGTTAATAAGCACTTGATAAGTGGTCTGTGTCCACCAGGATACTTTCCAATAATTTCAAGTTAATTTCATCATCCCCAAAACCTACTTAGGTTGGTGGAAACGTGTTCAAAATTATCATGTTTGTCATATATGTCCTGCTCCTTAAGAGATAAATTTACAGTATTTTGGCACTGGCTCACATCACTATAATTGAGAAATGAGAAGACACTCATTGAATAATCTAAGGATATTTGGGAATGAGTAAAAGTATCTCAAGTATCATAGTCCTACACAGATACATAGGGGTACATACATGTGTGTAGTATAGTTAAAGCCTGTTACTCAGATCCTAGCCATTGATGGAACTGCCCCTATAATTATCCATTATATTCATCATCATTTACTTACAAAAGGGGTTAGCTGGTGGTGAATCGGGTTTTCTATTGGTCATTTTTCCTGGGCCTCCTTTGATGTCACTGTCAGATCCTTCAGGTGTTTTTCTAGTGGCTTTAGCCATGTCGACCTTTGGCCGCCTCGTAATTTCTTTGTTTCTCTTGCTTCGGCTAGCGGTTGTTTTGTGTGTTTTTTCGTGGAGGCGTTCTGTGTGTCCATACCATCTCAGCCCCCTTTGTATTAGTATTCTCCGCATAGTGCAGTATGCTGCCTTTAAAAGGTTGCCTAGACTGCTAAACATATATAGCAGGCCTTACAGGTTAGGTGTTAGGAAAGGCAGGTTAGGTGGAGGAGTAGGTATGCTAGGGGGAGGAGTAGATAGGTTAGGGGGAGGAGTAGGTAGGTTAGGGGGAGGTGGAGACATTTTAGATATCAGAAAAGACAAATGGACAGTATGGCAAATTAGGGGTTGGAAAAGGCAGGCTAGGTGGAGGAGAAGCTAGTTTAGCGATAGAAGAAGATAGGCTAGGGGGAGAACAGAATGTATCAGGGATCAGGAAAGACGATTAGTGGTTATCAAGATCTGAGTGGCAGGCTACTTAGATTATACTACTCACAAAAATACAACTCTCTATACCTGTGTGGGCCTACTGTAGTTGAATCTCTTAAAGCTCATTCCCCGACATCTATGGTTCATTCCCCCTATCAACCTCAAATCATTCCCTCAACAGAAACCTGCGAACATAAATGTTCAAAGGCTAACATGCGAAAGCTAGAGGGGGGACGTTAGCGTTAGGATGTTAGCATCGGGATGTTAGCGTTTGGACGTAAGCGTTGGGACGTTAGCGTTGGGACGTTAGCGTTGGGACGTTAGCGCTGGGACGTTAGCGTTGGGACGTTAGCGTTGGGACGTAAGTGTTGGGACGTTCAGAACTTGAATGTCCGAAGGCTAACATCTGAATGCGAAAATGGGGACGGTAGGTTTAGGACGTTATCGTTGCCGCATTAGCGTTGCGACGACTACGCATGTTCGGATGTATGTAGGTGCGTAATCTCCTGTTGGCTACACGTTGCTTGAACAGAAACCTAGAACGCAATAGCGTTTCGACGCTTACGCATGTTCGGATGGTTTGTAGGTTCATAATCTGAAATTGGTTACATGTCCGCTGTACAGAAACCCACAAACTTAAATGTCCAAAGGCTAACATCCGAAAGGTAAGTGAAGATGTTAGTGTTTGGACATTTGCATTTGGACATTTGCGTTTGGACGTTGGTTTTTGGACTTTGGCGCTTGGAGGTTGGTTTTTGGACTTTGGCGCTTGGAGGTTGGCGTTTGGACGTTGGCGTTTGGACGTTGGCGTTTGGACGTTGGCGTTTGGACGTTGGCGTTTGGACGTTGGCGTTTGGACGTTGGCGTTTGGACGTTGGCGTTTGGACGTTGGCGTTTGGACGTTGGCGTTTGGACGTTGGCGTTTGGACGTTGGCGTTTGGACGTTGGCGTTTGGACGTTGGCTTTTGGACGTTGGCGTTTGGACGTTGGCGTTTGGACGTTGGCGTTTGGACGTTGGCGTTTGGACGTTGGCGTTTGGACGTTGGCGTTTGGACGTTGGCGTTTGGACGTTGGCGTTTGGACGTTGGCGTTTGGACGTTGGCGTTTGGACGTTGGCGTTTGGACGTTGGCGTTTGGACGTTGGCGTTTGGACGTTGGCGTTTGGACGTTGGCGTTTGGACGTTGGCGTTTGGACGTTGGCGTCTGGACTTTGGCGTTTGGACGTTGGCGTTTGGACGTTGGCGTTTGGACTTTGGCATTGGGACATCAGGTAAGTGAGGATACTAGCGTTTGGACGTTAGCGTTTGGACGTTAGCGTTTGGACGTTAGCGTTTGGACGTTGGCGTTTGGACGTTGGTGTTTGGATGTTGGTGTTTGGACGTTGGCGTTTGGACGTTAGCGTTTGGACGTTGGCGTTTTGACGTTGGCGTTTGGACGTTAGCCAACGCTCCAACACCATTTTCCCATTAGTGTGGATGCTTACGCATGTTTGGATGGTATGTAGGTTTATAATCGGACAATGGTTACACGTCAGCTGGAACAGAAACCTGTAGGTTGGCGTTTGGATGTTGTCGTTGGGACGTTGGCGTTTGGATGTTGTCTTTGGGACGTTGGCTTTGGGACTTTGGCATTGGGACGTCAGGTAAGTGAAGATGCTAGCGTTTGGACGTTAGCGTTTGGACGTTAGCGTTTGGACGTTAGCGTTTGGACGTTAGCGTTTGGACGTTAGCGTTTGGACGTGAGCGTTTGGACGTTAGCGTTTGGACGTTAGCGTTTGGACGTTAGCGTTTTGACCTTATTGTTTGGATGTTTGCGTTTGGATGTTTGCGTTTGGATGTTTGCGTTTGGATGTTTGCGTTTGGATGTTTGCGTTTGGACGTTGGCGTTTGGACGTTGGCGTTTGGACGTTGGCGTTTGGACGTTGGCGTTTGGACGTTAGCGTTTGGACGTTGGCGTTTGGACGTTGACGTTTGGACGTTGGCGTTTGGACGTTGGCGTTTGGACGTTGGCGTTTGGACGTTGGCGTTTGGACTTTGGCGTTTGGACGTTGGCGTTTGGACGTTGGCATTTGGACGTTGGCATTTGGACGTCAGGTAAGTGAAGATGCTAGCGTTTAGACGTTAGCGTTTGGACGTTAGCATTTGGTCGTTAGCGTTTGGACGTTAGCGTTAGGACGTTAGCGTTTGGACGTTAGCGTTTGGACGTTGGCGTTTGGACGTAAGCATTGGGATGTTTGCGTTTGGACGTTATAGTTTTGACCTTATTGTTTGGACGTTTGCGTTTGGACATTGGCGTTTGGACGTTGGCGTTTGGACGCCGGCGTTTGGACGTTGGCGTTTGGACATAAACATTGGGATGTTTGCGTTTGGATGTTTGCGTTTGGACGTTATTGTTTGGATGTTTGCATTTGGACGTTAGCGTTTGGACGTTAGCGTTTGGACGTTAGCGTTTGGACGTTAGCGTTTGGACGTTGGCGTTTGGACGTTAGCGTTTGGACGTTGGCGTTTGGACGTTGACGTTTGGACGTTGGCGTTTGGACGTTGGCGTTTGGACGTTGGCGTTTGGACGTTGGCGTTTGGACTTTGGCGTTTGGACGTTGGCGTTTGGACGTTGGCGTTTGGACGTTGGCGTTGGGACGTCAGGTAAGTGAAGATGCTAGCGTTTAGACGTTAGTGTTTGGACGTTAGCGTTTGGACGTTAGCGTTTGGATGTTAGCGTTAGGACGTTAGCGTTTGGACGTTAGCGTTGGGATGTTTGCGTTTGGACGTTAGCGTTTTGACCTTATTGTTTGGATGTTTGCGTTTGGATGTTTGCGTTTGGATGTTTGCGTTTGGACGTTGGCGTTTGGACGTTGGCGTTTGGACGTTGGCGTTTGGACGTTGGCGTTTGGACGTTGGCGTTTGGACGTTGGCGTTTGGACGTTGGCGTTTGGACGTTGGCGTTTGGACGTTGGCGTTTGGACGTTGGCGTTTGGACGTTGGCGTTTGGACGTTGGCGTTTGGACGTTAGCGTTTGGACGTTAGCGTTTGGACGTTAGCGTTTGGACGTTAGTGTTTGGATGTTGGCGTTTGGACGTTGGCGTTTGGACGTTGGCGTTTGGACGTTAGCATTTGGACGTTAGCGTTTGGACGTTAGCGTTGGCGTTTGGACGTTAGCGATTGGACTTTAGCGTTTGGACGTTAGTGTTTGGACGTTGGCGTTTGGACGTTGGCGTTTGGACGTTGGCGTTTGGACGTTGGCGTTTGGGCGTTGGCGTTTGGACGTTGGCGTTTGGACGTTGGCGTTTGGACGTTAGCATTTGGACGTTAGCGTTTGGACGTTGGCGTTTGGACGTTGGCGTTTGGACGTTGGCGTTTGGGCGTTGGCGTTTGGACGTTGGCGTTTGGACGTTGGCGTCAGGACGTTGGCATTGGGACGTTGGCATTGGGACATTGGCATTGGGACATTGGCGTTTGGACGTTGGCGTTTGGATGTTGGCGTTTGGATGTAGCTATCGTCCCAACACTAACTTCCCATTAGTGTGGATGCTTACACATGTTTGAATGGTATGTAGGTTCATAATCTGACATTGGTTACACGTCAGCTGGAACAGAAACCTGCAAACTTGAATGTCCAAAGGCTAAAATCCGAAAGGTTAGTGAAGATGTTAGCGTTTGGACGTTGGCGTTTGGAGGTGGCGTGTGGAGGTTGGCGTTTTGATGTTGGCGCTTTAACGTTGGCGTTTGGACGTTAGCATTGGGAAGTTAGCATTAAGACCTTAGCATTAGGACTTTAGCATTGGGTCTAAACACTAACGGATGTTCTGAATGTATTTGGTTCATTATCAGACGGTTATATCTACACTCGAAAACAAGCGTTTTGACGTTGGCGTTTGGACGTTGGCGTTTGAACGTTGGCGTTTGGACGTTGGCGTTGGGACTTTGGCATTGGGACTTTGGCATTGGGACGTCAGGTAAGTGAAGATGCTAGCATTTGGACGTTAGCGTTTGGACGTTAGCGTTTGGACGTTAGCGTTTGGACGTTAGCGTTTGGACGTTAGCGTTTGGACGATAGCGTTTGGACGTTAGCGTTTGGACGTTAGCGTTTGGACGTTAGCGTTTGGACGTTAGCGTTTGGACGTTAGCGTTTGGACGTTGGCGTTTGGGCGTTGGCGTTTGGACGTTAGCGTTTGGACGTTGGCGTTTGGACGTTGGCGTTTGGACGTTGGCGTTTGGACGTTGGCGTTTGGACGTTGGCGTTTGGACGTTGGCGTTTGGACGTTGGCGTTTGGACGTTGGCGTTTGGACGTTGGCGTTTGGACGTTGGCGTTTGGACGTTGGCGTTTGGACGTTGGCGTTTGGACGTTGGCGTTTGGACGTTGGCGTTTGGACGTTGGCGTATGGACGTTGGCGTTTGGACGTTGGCGTTTGGACGTTGGCGTTTGGACGTTGGCGTTTGGACATCACTTAAGTGAAGATCTTAGCGTTTAGACAGTCTTAGCGTTTGTACGATGGTATTTGGGCGTTGGTGTTTTGGCGTTGGTGTTTGGACATTGGCGTTTGGATGCTGGCGTTTGGGACATTGGCGTTGGGACCTTGGCGTTGGTACGTTGGCGTTGGGACGTTGGCGTTGGGACGTTGGCGTTGGGACGTTGGCGTTGGGACGTTGGGACGTTGGGACGTTGGCGTTGGGATGTTGGTGTTGGGATGTCAGGTAAGTGAAGATGTTTGCGTTTGGATATTAGCGTTTGGACATTGGCATTTGGATGTTAACATTGGGACGTTGGCGTCTGGACGTCATTGTTTGGACTTGGTGCTTGGACGTTGGCGTTTGAAAGTTGGCGTTGGGACCTTGAATATCTGGAAGGTAAGTGAAGATGTTGGCGTTTGGATGTTGGTATTTGGGTGTTGGTGTTTAGGCGTTGGTGTTTGGGTGTTGGCATTGGAACGTTGGCATTTGGAGGTTGGTTTTTGGAGGTTGGCGTTTGGAGGTTGGCGTTTGAAGGTTGGCGTTTGGACGTTTGAGTTTGGACGTTTGAGTTTGGACGTTGGCATTTGGACGTTGGCATTTGGATGTTGGTGTTTGGACGTTGGTGTTTAGACGTTGGCATTCGGATGTTGGCATTCGGATGTTGGCGTTTGGACGTCAGCGTTTGGACGTCGGCGTTTGGACGTCGGCGTTTGGACTTCGGCGTTTGGTCTCAGCACTAACAGATGTTGTAGGTTCATCATCAGACGTTTGTTACATTTACGCTTGAACACAAACCTCCGAACCTGAATGTCAGAAGGCTAACATCCCAAAGCTAGAATGTGGACTTTAGCTTAAGGATGTTAGCGCTGCAACCCTTTCGCATGTATGGATGGTATGTAGGTTAACAATCTCCCGTTGTTTACACGTCTGCTTGAACAGAAACCTGCGAACATGAATCAGCAAAGGCTAACATCCGAAAGCTAGAGGGGGGACGTTCGCGTTAGGAGGTAAGCATTGGGAGGTTAGCCTTAGGGCGTTAGCGTTGGGATGTTCAGGTTGGGATGTTCAGGTTGGGATGTTCAGGTTGGGATGTTCAGGTTGGGATGTTCAGGTTAGGTTGTTAGCGTTGGGACGTTAGCGTTGGGACGTTAGCGTTGGGACGTTAGCGTTGGGACGTTAGCGTTGGGACGTTAGCGTTGGGACGTTAGCGTTGGGACGTTAGCGTTGGGACGTTAGCGTTGGGACGTTAGCGTTGGGACATTAGCGTTGGGACGTTAGCGTTGGGACGTTAGCGTTGGGACGTTAGCGTTGGGACGTTAGCGTTGGGACGTTAGCGTTGGGACGTTAGCGTTGGGACGTTAGCGTTGGGACGTTAGCGTTGGGACGTTAGCGTTGGGACGTTAGCGTTGGGACGTTAGCGTTGGGACGTTAGCGTTGGGACGTTAGCGTTGGGACGTTAGCGTTGGAACGTTAGCGTTGGGACGTTAGCGTTGGGACGTTAGCGTTGGGACGATAGCGTTGGGAGGTTAGCGTTGGGAGGTTAGCGTTGGGAGGTTAGCGTTGGGACGTTAGCGTTGGGACGTTAGCGTTGGGACGTTAGCGTTGGGACGTTAGCGTTGGGACGTTAGCGTTGGGACGTTAGCGTTGGGACGTTAGCGTTGGGACGTTAGCGTTGGGACGTTAGCGTTGGGACGTTAGCGTTGGGACGTTAGCGTTGGGACGTTAGCGTTGGGACGTTAGCGTTGGGACGTTAGCGTTGGGACGTTAGCGTTGGGACGTTAGCGTTGGGAGGTTAGCGTTGGGACGTTAGCGTTGGGAGGTTAGCGTTGGGACGTTAGCGTTGGGACGTTAGCGTTGGAACGTTAGCGTTGGGACGTTAGCGTTGGGACGTTAGCGTTGGGACGTTAGCGTTGGGAGGTTAGCGTTGGGACGTTAGCGTTGGGACGTTAGCGTTGGGACGTTAGCGTTGGGACGTTAGCGTTGGGACGTTAGCGTTGGGACGTTAGCGTTGGGACGTTAGCGTTGGGACGTTAGCGTTGAGATGTTAGCGTTGGGATGTTGGCGTTGGGACCTGGTATTGGGACGTCAGCATTGGGAGGATAGCGTTGGGAGGTTAGCTAACGTCCCAACGCTAACATCCCAACGCCAAATGTTAGGGTTAGGACGTTAGGGTTGGGACGTTAGGGTCGGGACGTTTGGGTTAGGACGTTAGGGTTTGGACGTTAGGGTTGGGACGTTAGAGTTGGGACATTAGGGTTGGGACTTTAGGGTTGGGATGTAGAATGTCGGGTCGTAGAATGTCGGGACATAGAATGTCGGGACGTTATTGCTGGGACGTCACCGCTGGTGCTGACCTGGTATTGATTTATTTTGTTGTTCATGTGACTAACTTTTAAAAAATCATGTTATATCGACAGTCTCACAATATGAGACAGGGTTCTTTCCGTCCAGGTTCCATACGCCAGCTAAGTCTTTACTTACCTCCCCTTGGGTAGGTAATTTTCCTGTATTACTTCACCACCAAGAGGACTGAGATCTTGGTGTCTCAGTCAGCACACAGGTCATTTTCTGTCTGCCTGGCCTCAACAAGATTTTACCCAGGTGAGTGTAATTTCTCCTGCTCTGCACTTCTTCTCCTGCCCCTTGAAACTCAACACTACAGTTCCCTTCTGCTCCAGTGTAAAACACTTTTCCTTGCTATTCTTTGCCATGATATTTCTAAATCTGACTCAATCACATGGTGAAACTTGTCTGCCCTTTCTTCTGCTTTAATTTGTCAATCTGCAACAAGTTTTATTCAGGGGAGTCTTTTACTGTCCTTATCTCCACAACAACCCTTCTGCTCACAGGAATTCTATGGTGCCTTTTCTGCAATATATCGCTTATCCTGGCTCCATCAACACTTAGGGAGTGGCATTAAGTTGATAGCCGGGGGGGGGGGGTAGGGTGTAGGGTGTAGGGGGTAGGGGGGAGGGGGGTGTAATTTCCCGAAAACCTTTTTCAATCACCCATTAAAGAAGAAACACTTTCCTCAATCCTCTTTGACTGGTCTCCTGTTAGCTGCTGCTAAACCTAACCCTAAACCTAACCATAAATGTAACCCGAGACCTAAATATTAACCTAACTCTAAACCTAACTCTAACCCTAACCAAAACTGAAGCTTAAACCTAACCATGAAACAAACTTTAAACCTGAGCCTAACCCTAAACAAAGCCTTAACCTAACCCTGAACCTTACACTAACCCTAACCCAAACCATAAATCTAAACCTTACACTAACTCTAACCATAACCATAACTACATAGCTCAGATTTACCAATACTCAAGTAGGCCAAAGGACTGTCTCCGCTAAGACACACATAAAAAAGACTATTCTAACACAGATCTGCTGCCACAGTTATCTATACATTCACTTTTTGTTAAAACTGTGCACCTTCTTTGTACACTCAGATGGCCATGCATCATACCAACTTGTTTGACATACATGTATTTGAAGTTGGTGTCTCGGTAATTTGGAAGGTGCTCAAACTTATTCATGGTTGAATCATACACACAAATGGGTATACATAACACAACCTTGTTTGAAATATATATGAAAAATGATATCTAGGTATTTCTGAGTATATTCATTCTCATTCATTGTTGCATCATATATACAAATCGCCATACAAAACAACACCTTGGTTGAATTGCATATTACGATTTGGCTCAGAACAAAGTCATTCTTGATCGCATTATATGATAAAATGGGCATGTATAACACCATATCATTTGACATATATGTGAAAATTATATCTATGTACTTTGGAAGATGTTCACACATATCCATGGTTTCATGATACATACAAAGAGTCATACATCACACCAGCTTGTTTAATACACATACAAAGGTGATATATACACATTATTTTGGAATATATTTATACATGGTTGCATCATACACACGAATGGACATGGAAAACAATACTTTGGTCAACATGCTGATCAACTTTGGACTCCGTTTGACGGCTACAGGAAATCTCGTCTGGTGGGGATTGGAGTGGTAAGTATATAAAAAAAAAAGACTCTACCCCACCTAGCCAGGACCAGGAGAAGTGGAAGGATAGATAAACAGCTGACAACCAAGGTCAAAGATCATCACAGGACCCTTGGCAAAACATACTTCAAGATACCACACACTTTAAGTTATTCATTTAGACAAACCATTATGAGTACTTTGGTTGACATTCATAATTATTCA
This sequence comes from Harmothoe impar, assembly GCA_947462335.1. Classification (NCBI taxonomy): domain Eukaryota; kingdom Metazoa; phylum Annelida; class Polychaeta; order Phyllodocida; family Polynoidae; genus Harmothoe; species Harmothoe impar. Next base: position 76,592,676 of record OX381710.1, on the reverse strand, counting down.
TGATTGCATCATGTACACAAAAAGGCATGCATGACACATACTTGTTTGACAAATATATATAGGTACATGTTTTTCTGATAAATTCATACTTATTCATGGTTGCATCATATACACAAATGGTTATACATAACACGACCTTGGTAGATGACATACATCATGATTCTTGATTGCATTATGTACACAAAAGGGCATATATAACACATACTTATTTGACATACATATGAAGGTAGTATATATGTTTTTTGAGTTATTCATACTTATTCATGGTTGCATCAGATACACAAATGGTCATACATAACAACACCTTGGTAGATACACACATTAAGATTTGGCCCAAAATGAGGCCCACATCAAACATTGTCTGGTGGGGAGTGGAGTGGTAAGTACCCGATTCAAAATGACTCCATCCCCACCCAGCCAGGAACAGGAGAAGCGGAACGGTACTTCAACTTTGGACTCTGTTTGACGGCTACAGGAAATCTCGTCTGGTGGGGATTGGAGTGGTAAGTATATATAAAAAAAGACTCTACCCCACCTAGCCAGGACCAGGAGAAGGGGAACGGTACTTCAGCAGATGACAACCGAGGGCAACTATATTGAGGTTCAACATTTGTCACAAACACCTAGGCATAACATACATCAATATACCACACACTATATTATTTATTAAGAAACACAGTGAAGAGTTCTTTGAATGGCATATATGATATTTCATGGTCGCATCATATATTCAAAATGACATGCATGATACCACCTTGTTTGACATATAAATCAAGTGTCTTTCTAGGTATTTTGGAAGGTACTCATACTTATTCATGGTTAAATCATACACACAAATGGTCATACATGACACCAGCTTGTTTTGACATACATACACAGATGGTATATTCACATTCTTTGGCATATATTCATACTTAAACATGGTTACATCATACACAAATGGGCATGTTAAACAACACCTTGGTCAACATGCTGATCAACTTTGGACTCTGTTTGACGGCTACAGGAAATCTCGTCTGGTGGGGATTGGAGTGGTAAGTATATAAAAAAAAAAGACTCTACCCCACCTAGCCAGGACCAGGAGAAGTGGAAGGATAGATAAACGGCTGACAACCAAGGTCAAAGATCATCACAGGACCCTTGGCAAAACATACTTCAAGATACCACACACTTTAAGTTATTCATTAAGACAAACCATTATGAGTACTTTGGTTGACATTCATAATTATTCATGATTGCATTATGTGCACAAAAGGGCATGCATGACACATACTTGTTTGACAAATATATATAGATACATGTTTTTCTGATAAATTCATACTTATTCATGGTTGCATCATATACACAAATGGTTATACATAACACGACCTTGGTAGATGACATACATCATGATTCTTGATTGCATTATGTACACAAAAGGGCATGTATAACACATACTTATTTGACATACATGTATATGAAGATGGTATATATGTTTTTTGAGTTATTCATACTTATTCATGGTTGCATCAGATACACAAATGGTCATACATAACAACACCTTGGTAGATACACACATTAAGATTTGGCCCAAAATGAGGCCCACATCAAACATTGTCTGGTGGGGAGCGGAGTGGTAAGTACCAGATTCGAAATGACTCCATCCCCACCCAGCCAGGAACAGGAGAAGCAGAACGGTACTTCAACTTTGGACTCTGTTTGACGACTACAGGAAATCTCGTCTGGTGGGGATTGGAGTGGTAAGTATATAAAAAAAAAGACTCTACCCCACCTAGCCAGGACCAGGAGAAGGGGAACGGTACTTCAGCAGATGACAACCGAGGGCAACTATATTGAGGTTCAACATTTGTCACAAACACCTGGGCATAACATACATCAATATACCACACACTATATTATCTATTAAGAAACACAGTGAAGAGTTCTTTGGATGGCATATATGTTTAGTTATGGCTGAATTATACACTCAAAATGACATGCATAATACCACTTTGTTTGACATGCATATTCTAGGTATTCTGGAAGGTACTCATTCTTACTCATGGTTGAATCATACACACAAAATAGCGTGAAGATGGTACATGGGTTTTCTTTCAATATAGTGATATTTACTCAGGGTTGTATCATATACACAAATGACAATATAACCCTTGGTTGACATGCATATTATCAATATGTTTTCTGAATATATTTATACATATTCATGATTGTATCATACATAAAAGTAGGCAAGCATAGCACTACCTTGTTTAAATTATCTATGAAGCTGATCTCCAGGTATTTTGGAATATATTCACAATTATTCTTGGTTGCATCATACAAAATCATACACACAACATGGCATATGTAACACCACCTTGTTTGAAATAGATGATTTCTAGGTATTTCAGAATATAATCATACTTATTCATGTCAAACTACATATTAAGATTTGGCTCAGAACAAGGTATTCAGAAATCATTGTTTGGCAAAACATGCTTCAAGATACAACAAAACTTATAGGATTAAGATTTAACACCAAACAAATACATCACACATAAAAAATGCTTTGGCAACTAACAATCAAGCCCAAATTAACCCAAGTCCAGATATCATCACAGATACCTGGCAATAACATATTTTAACACATACAACACATTAGTAATGGAGAGCTACCATAATAAGTACCAGAGATCTATAGTGCATAAATATAGTTCTATATATTGTAAGTATATGTAGAGTGGCTGTTATCAAAACTTGGGAAGGGGTAAAGTTACTATATAGAGAGTCTCTCGGGATGGGGAAGAAGCTGATATTGACCTTATGATACAATATTGATGTTGTACTATGTTAACTGACCCCTTTTAGCTTTGCAAATCGTGGATCCTTTATTCATTTTCATGGATGTTTCCTGTTACGGCATGTTCCCCTCTGTTAGACTTATCGTTGATAGTCATGTCTCCATTGTACACTCCCTGCTGGTGACGTTTGTTTCATCAGGGAATATCAATATTATGGAACCCCAGACTTGGTAACAGGTTGTATCCTGGGTGAATCTTTGGCATCTCCAGTTTATTGTCCAATGTGCTTTTGAAAGATTTTTTTCTTGTGAAATTAACTATGACAATGACTCAATTTCAATTTATTCCCACAATTCTTTTAAAAGATTGAGTGTAACTAAGCTTTCATTTTAAAATTCAGGCATAATTGTTTTTCTGAAATGGACCATATCTTCTGGAGGATCGCAATGTGGATGCAACTAGGTCATCATCGTTGAGGATAAACCTTTACCTATCACATGATGGGCGTCATTATCAAGGATATTCATCATTCTCGAGTTCTGCTGCTGATGTTGGCTTCATTCTGCAATCTCCTGATGCCGGAACCTTGGACTGAACTGATTAGTCACAGTGGTGAATATGGGGCTAAAATGTCGCCACAGTCTAGGTCACCAGGCTCCTTCTCCCCTTCATACTGACAGAATTAGAGAGGTCCAAGTAGATCATAGTGTGCTGAGGACATACAAAGGCTAGAAAACCTGTGGACTGATTTCTGCAATGATATATATAAATGGTATATTCATGTTTTTTAAGGCAGTGAAGATGTATCATTAAGGGCTACACCACTTACTATTAAAACATCCAGCAATATCTCTAAGCGTACTCAATCTGAGCACAATTTTTGGATGACTTAGAATACTTGTTTACATGAAGTATAAATAAATAGAAAAGTATCATCATGACCAAAAAAATATAATTGGTATTATGTTAGAAGATGATTCATTGCAATATCTAATAAGGCAATCGACATATTGAAATACTGATGGCTTGCAAATTAAATAGTCTTAGTAATCAATAAGTGTTACCTTTACTCTTGCATAGGAATTGTTGAGTTATTGAATGTTCTATGCTCATAGATATATGTATCAGATAGTGCTGTGTGTTACTGCTAGACATCAACGTAGAATGTAAAGGCTAGGCACCCCTTGACTGGTTGCTGATATGTGGTACATTTATATTTCTAGTTCGTCAAATTGTATGATCAAGTGTGACATTGATGTCTGTGATAAAACCATAATAAATATATATCTAAATAACTCTAATTTTACTGTGTTCTTGTTGTATCTCAATGGTCCTTTTTGATTAATAACTCAACTGCAGTTACAATGCATTATAATCTTCTAGAGGGTTACAGTAGTGTTAAAAACATGTCTCCAGATTAATAGGGAAAATTTAATAAATCTGAAATCTGACCATACCCATATTTTTGTTTATGAGCGCAACCCTTTCTAAAATGACATTGTTGCGCTCATAAACAGAACTATGAATATCACAGACTTGTTGTTAAAATACTGATGTTTTAATTATTGTCCTTTGCATTTAACACAAGGTTATCTTATTTTGATTCATTGCCAATGGCTAAAAATTCAATACATAATATGTGATTTGCAATAGAGTTTGATAAAATGAGCATGTGCCTATTTTGATGCCTGCCTTTAATTTTCAAAATTTTCATGTCATGAAATTATATTTACCAATATTATCATAATTGACCACCTCCCAATCATCAACTTCAATCATCCAGCCTTTTCCAAGGGTATGTTTTAGTCCTCATGATGATTAACAGATAGCTGTCAATCCTCCCACTTCTATCTTTAGTTTCAGACACATCAAAGGTGTCTTTATGTTTAGATATCAATAGTTTAGAAATTTCACAGATTATCACCTTAGCTAACAGCACTTGTACCAGTAAACTAGAATAGTAATTGTGTGTTTCATTTTATATCTTAATGAAATATGTTGGGAAAATACCACATCCATTGAGAGAGTAACATAATGTTTCTAAGAGGGTCTTAGAGTTTTAACTGTTTATTCCCTCATTGATAATAGTTATAGATATATATGTACAATGCTATAACAAATTAAGTGTACATACTACTTTCAATTTCAATGAAAGGTAAAAAGGTGCTGCCCTTTAAATAAACAGGGAATGAAATAAAAGAAAAGCTTCCCTCATTCCCAACTTTTTTCTACAAGCTGATAGTTAGACTTACATGGTCTTACACTTATAAATATGTCTATGTAATGGGGTACCATACAGTATTAGTATAGTGCAAGAGTCTCATAGTATCACAGTGTGACATGGCCTGGGCTTTCATTTATAACACCTGGATGTACCTTAGGCTATGAGACCCCCTTTATGTGCCAAGTTTGTAAATAAGTATGTATTCTGTGTAGCCATTGGTACATGAATACATGCAACATGTTTTAGAAGGGATTATAAGTGGGAAAGTTTTGGACCTTTCATGCATGCTGAAGGGGATTCGTGACATCCCTGCATGACCAGACACACCAGTATGCAGCATTTAGCATCAGTTACCCATATGTATGGTTTATACCAAGGCAGACATATGTAGCAGTAATGTATTGAAAGATCAATAACCAGTGTCTTCTTCTATATAGATGTTCAAATTGTGTGGTGCTGTCATGTGAGTTGAAGAGATTTATCAAATTCTTAGCACAGGGTAGTGACTGTACCCAAGAATATTGAGAACTATTTTGCTATTTTGAAAAAAGATTTTGATATTTGAGAGTGGCTGCCTCTAGTATACCTGGCCATCCAATATTATATAAATGATCACATCAAAGTGTCACAAGGTGGGAGTTTATTCCCTCCCCTTCCTTCCCTCATCAACCTCCCCAACCAGCCACTTTATGGGTTAATCCTGTAAGTACCATCCCCTTCAGGTGCCAACTTAAGTACAAGTTAGGGTCAGTTGATGGCTCATTTAAGACAGTATTCGGTTAGACCATTTATACATGAATATAGTTCTAAAGACCTTGCATGTTACAAGTGCAGACATTCGGGGTGAGTTGGACAGGATGTCGTGCAATCCCTGCCTGGCTGCACACCACATCATGCAGCATTAGATGCCTCAGTTACCTGTAAGTGCAGCTGGTACTCAGACATACATGATGTAGGTCATGGTGGTAATGTAGTAGATGACCAATAACCAGTGTCTGTATTTCTAAATAATTTCAAACATGCAAGATAACGGGATTCATTATAGTTGCATGTGAGCATATCAGATAGTTGTGATCATTCCTGTCTTGATAATACTGCAGCAATGGTTGGACTATATAATATATTAGGTTTACCTTTGTTAAAGCCCTAAAGTGTCATAGGCTTTAGCTTTTTTTGCAAAGCTTTTCACGTTGGGTAGTGAGATGTCAATCTGCGAAACATATAACACCTAACACACATTTCACAAAATGAACAAAGAATTTGCTGTTTATCATGAGAAACAAAATCAGAATTCGTTCTTGAAGTAGAGATACATTACCTTCTATAGTTGTAGGCAGCATCTGAAGTTAAAAGTTGGAATAAATTGAATTATTATCACAGTGTCATAGTATGTTTGTGGGCCATTCTGTGTTGGATTGACAAATCTGATCCCCTCAGATCAAAATGTATTTTCTTGGGGGGTTCTCTTACAGATTCATACACTTGGGTAATGCCAATGTTGTATGGTCTTGATAAGGCTTTTACTTGAACAATGTGCATAGATAGAGCTAAATTTCCCAATGTAGGATTGGAGAGAGTAGCTTTTCTCTCTGTCCCAATACTATAATTTTTTTTTGGATTTGGAAAGATTTGGAAATATGCTATTATAGAATTAGAAACTGATGTTATTGTACATTTTGGTCATCATAAGGTCCCTATTAGTCTCCTTTGGGGCTTGTTGGACGGACAGGGTTAGAGTTATGCCTAAGATGGTGGTGGTTAGGTCTACATCCAAGTAAGTCTTTATCTGACTGGTGAACTAGTTTAACTCTGATTGCCCTGACCTCTACATGAAGTCTATTCATGCTCTTGTCAAGAAGATTAAAAAAAAACTTTTTACTATTCAATGACAGTTTATTACTTTTAATATTACCAATTTTGAAAGTTTTGAGGTCATTTTTTTATTAACCTGAAAAAGTAGATATTTGGGTTGTGTGCAATATGTGCTACGATATCAGCTGCATAATACTGACGGCTTTGATAATCCCGACTAGTATATAAAGACAAAGGATATTGATGAACATTGCTTTATTTAGAAGGAAACAACTAGGTAAGTGTTGGCATTGTATCAGCAGCATTAGACCCAGCATGTAGAGCTTTTCAAAGGAGAGTTAACTACTCAGGCAAACCCTTTTTTCAGACTTACGTACTCTAATACTTCTTAGATTGACAACACCATACAACTCTAGCTGATATCAACATATCTATATATCATAATATTCTTTAATACTGTTTCCGCATTTGGAAATCACTTTGTACATGAATACTTAATGAATTCAGTACATATCATTCCTATTTCTTGTGAAAAATAATGATGTGATGTATCATAATATACACATGCATCATGCAAAATGGAGTTTGGTAAAATGAGCATTTGTTTACATTTAGTCCATGTCTTCAATATTTAGATATGCCTTTATTTGGATAGCACAAATGTGATGAATGGGCCTGTGTCCATTCTTTCAAACCATACTAAACATGAAAAAACTGGTTTGGGTGTGATGTTATTCATAGTGATACTTACTCTCGAGAAATACATAATATATTCCATGGAAATAATGTGTTGGATGAGCAAAGATTGTGGGGTAATAATATGAGTCAAAGGGATTTATAGACATCGAGGCAATGGTGCTAGTCCAAAATTTCTGACTAGGCTATAAAAGTCTCATGATATATATGTAATTTTATTTATTAAATAGAAAAGGACTATGTTGGTGTTATTACTGTATTTGTAGCAGTAGCTTTATCATTTACAGGATTGAAAAGAAGAGTTAACCACATACCAAAACCAAATTTCTAACTCATGTTTTGTATTCCATTACAGAACGACTGACAACAACTTCCCACTCTAGCTGATATCAATATTATTCATATAATATTTCGTGATTCAAACACTTTTTCTCCTTGTAAATGAATACTTAAAGAATTCGAAACATAGTGTGGGATATTAATGTAAGTTCAAGGGATACCAAGACTGCAGCTAGATTCGATAATATAGTCGCAGAAAAATCATCTGGAGAAAGCGGGAGTCGAAATCACAACCTCCTGACTCCGAAGCCAAGTGCTCTACCACTGAGCTACATCCCTGTCTGACAATCTGAATCGGTATAGTACGCAGGGGAGCCGGATTACCCAAGTGATACCCCCTACGGGCTTACCACCGAGGCACGGGGAATACGACCCCTACACTACTCCAACCAGCTTCCATCATCTCTAGATTCAGATTTTTTTCGGGGGGCTTACCAATCTCTCCCTCCTAGAAGGGGCTTTATCAAGCAGTTAGAGAGAGTCCCAGCCCCCGGAGTATAGAGGCACCTAGCACCAGGCGGTCTCACCCACTGGAGACCGAAAGTCCCAATGGGGCTTTATCAAGCACTTGTACAAGTTGGTTGCTCCCAGTCAGGCTGAGGTCCCATTCCTGGGACCCACTGGGGGCTGACCCTGTTTCCAAGGTCACCAAGCCCCGACCAAGTTACTTCGTAACGCTTACCAACTGACGTTTCAAAGTGTCACCGTTCACTCACATGCATTCTCCACCAGTGTCACGGTCGTGGAAAAATCATCTGGAGAAAGCGGGAGTCGAACCCACGACCTCCTGACTCCGAAGCCAAGTGCTCTACCACTGAGCTACATCCCCGTTTGACAATCTGACCGCGCCGTACATTACTAAATCGGTATAGTACAGAGGGGAGCCCAATTACCCAAGTGATACCCCCTTGCGGGTTTATCACCGAGGCACGGGGAATCAGACCCCTACACTACCATATAAAGGCGGAGGGTATTGATGCACACTGATTTATTTAAAAGCAGGCAATTAGGTTGGTGTTGGCATTGTATCAGGCGCACAAATCTTTAGAGGAAATTAAAGGATTTTGGTAAGATTTTATTCACACTAACACTGGGTATCGAGAAATACATGATTTAGGTCATGGTACAGCAAGAGCAACTACCAGTGTCAGTACATGTACTGACACTGGCATATGATATAAAATATTGTGATGCAGTAATGTGAGTTCTGAGAAATTTAGGTAATGGAGCTGGGTTTGATAATACTGACTAGTCTAATGACAGCTCAGGATATTGATGAACATATTTTTTTGTTGAGAAATAAATGACTAGGTGTAGGCATTATAACCTTGTAGCCTTGGAGCCTAGGTTTGGTGAATATGATAAATATAATGCACTGACATACTCTATATGGCAGTTTGATGGACTTCACTGCCAAGAGATGTGCTAAACCAAAGGTGGTGGTGAGCCTGCGAACTACCAGGTTGAGGCATTATATTGTTTTCACTTTACAGGAAGTCAGTAGGGATGTCGCCATTTTGTTTTAAGGGGTGCTGCCATTTTTTTTTAAGGTGTCACGACACAAATTTATGCATATAATGATAACATTAATATTAATCAATCTTTGATAGGTCCTGCGGTTGATTATAATCATACTTATCCCCCTAACATGGACCCAAGAAATTCAATGGTTCTATTAGTTTGTTGCTAAGACAGCTGGTTGCCTAGCAACAGCTATTCTAATTGTTATCTGCCTAGCAACACCCATTTTCATGCTCCTGAGGTTGATTATTATTATATCTACCCCCCTAACATGAACCCAAGGAATTCAAAGTAACTACAATATTTGAAGTTATGTTATCCTCCCGCCCTGTTTATTTGGTGTCTTGAATGGGTCACCTTCAAATATACCAACAATGTAGACATTATGTTCCTTCAAATGCAATTCTTGTTCAACAGTATATTTTAGTCATAAAAAGGCCAAATAAAGCAGATAACATGTATAACAGATGGCTGTCAATGCTCACACTTCTAACTTTGGTTTCAGACACATAAAAGGTGTCTTTATGTATAGAAATCAATAGTTAAAAAAGTTCTGACCTAATTTTCTTTTTAAACTGTGATTGTCTTCATATATACTCCAACTTGTAAACAGTTATGACCATTATTACTATAGGTTTTAATCATAGATCACATGGAGCAGGGGCTATATGTTACATTGTTGTATAGTAGGCCCCCCTAGTGGCAAAATTATGTCCTCGATGATGATATAGTTTTAAAACCAACACAGCTGAAGGCTGGTCAGCAGGTCCACAGGGCCCATACGGACCGAACCTGGGATATGTCCTCTGTAGTGAGTACCTTCATATAAGCCCGGATTTCCAGTGCAGGTTCTCATAATGGCAACCTCAGTTCAGGGCAGCAGGTACTCAGAATGGAGACTCTGGAGAATCACCTATGATGACCCTAATGATGAGGAGGTATGTGCTCTGGACAAAAAGTCATCACCAGTGACAGCCTTTTTGTCCCGTTGAGCTTTCAGTGTACGCACAGAGTTAACCTGCTTCAGGCCACACAACACAGATTATCAACTTAGCTAACAGCACTAGAATAGTTATTGTGTGTTTCATTCCATTAAGAGAATAACATAGAGTTTAAAAGAGGGTCTAAGAGTTTGAACTGTTCATTCCCTCATTGACAATGGTTATATACAAGTGGATACATGAACTCACCTTTGTATCGAGGAACCCACACATGGGATTTACTAGGAGACTGGTTTCAAACAAGCAAAGACAAGAAGACATATAAGTTAAGATTGACACGTGTTGAAGACCCACTGAAAAAGACTCCAAATCGAGCTGATGAACCAGAAGCCTGACGTTACTGAGCCCTGCTTGAGAATTGCATAATGTATATTCTGTAATAACAATCTTCTAAGAAGGTGTGGTTGTACCTGGACATGGAGAGCAGAAACCTGACGGGAGCTGTTGTAATGAAGGCACCGGAACAAGGCGGACCTTTCTGTGCCCAGGTGCAATCATACTGATGTGATGTGATGCCCAGGAGCTGTTGTAACGATAGCACCTGAGAAGTTGTGTCTCTGACAGATTGAAATGATGGGAAATGTTGTAATGACATCATCCGTCAACTTTCAATCTCATTGAATCAATGTAAAAACAGAAGAATGATATTCATGTGCAAGAGCCCGTTTATTGAAATTGTTACAAGTGGATTTAGTACTGCTTATAGTGTGTCCCTTTATATTACTTAGAACATATAAAACTAAAACTATACCCTGGGAATACATATCGACTGGATAGATGTCAGTCTTGTACTTTGTTGCCCATGATGTCGAAACTTCTCTGATTTGATTAGAAAGGGTCCATCATGTACTTTCAATTTCAATGAAAGGTAAAATGCTTCCCTCATACTCCACTTTATTCTGCAAGCTAATAGTTAGACTTATATGGTCTTACACTTATAAATATGTCTATGTATCGGGGTACTATACAGTATTAGTATATGTACGAGTCTCACAGTATCACAGTGTGACATGGCCAGGGCTTTCATCTTATAACACATATGGATGCACCTCACCCAGTGACACCCCCTTCCTGTGCCAGCTCTGTAAGTTGGTATTCTGTGTAGCCATTGGTACATGAAAACATGCAACAGGTTTCAGAAGGCTTTATGTGGCAAATTCTCGGACCTTTCATGCATGTACAAGGAGATTCGTGACATCCCTGCATGGGCGGACACCACATTATGCAGCATAATGCATCAGTTACCCACATGTATGGTTTGTACTAAGGCAGACATATGCAGCAGTAATGTATTGAAAGAGCAATAATCAGTATCTCTCCTTCTATACACGCTCGAATTGTGTGGTGCTGTCATGTGAGTTGAAAAGATTTATTATAGTCTTAGCACAGGGTAGATGACTGGACCTAAGAATGTTGAGAAGTATTTTGCTTGCTAGATTTGACCAAAAAGATTTTGATGTTTGAAAGTGGCTGCCTTTAGCCTACCTGGCCATCCAATATTATATGATGATCATATCAAAGTGTCACAAGGTCAGAGTTAACTTACTCCTTTCCTCTTCAAACTCACCAACCAGCCACTCTACGGGTTAACCCCCTTCAGGTGCCAACTTAAGTTCACGTTAGGGTCTAGCTAATGGCTCATTTACGATAGCATTAAGCAGGCCCACTGATATATGGGTGAGACCATCTATAAATGTACAATTCGGGTGTTCGGACAGGTACCGTTCTGTTCACTATGCTACAGAGAGGGCAAATCGGTACCAAATTGATTTTTTTTTTGTGGTGTTAGACAATAGTGTAGGCTTTGGGAAAAAATTTACTTTGGGTCTGCTCGATGTGTATTGGCCAAGTTGTGGCCCTGCAAACCTGAGATACCCGTAAATGTAACGTCCGTCAGATGTTTTTGAGGGGGCCAGATGGCTGGTTAATAAAATGAACTGAATATCCATATTTACACATATGTAGAGGGTTATTATGGGGGTTAATTTGAAAAAAAAAAAATTTAGGTTTTCTCATTTTTTCTTAGTCTGGGGGCCCAAAAACCGAAAACGGACGAAATAGATATTCGGACGTTACACTCGCATTAACCCTTCTGCAGCATAAGTATAGGCGTCTATAAGGTCGTAATCTATCTTATTCTAAAGGAAATTACACATTTATTGATGTTAATCCATATTTGCCACCCTCATTCGCTCGAAATCTCTCCAGTCGCCGCTTTCGCCTTACGTGTAACATCCGTCAGATATTTTGAGGTTTGGCGCGCGAAAACTAAAAGCGTCCCTGGCTACCGGGCGGAAGTCGTCTACATACAGGTACCTGTGCGAAAGCAAACCAGCGGCATTTTGGATGTCGACGAGACGAAAACTTCACGATTAGGCTACAATTTCCCCGAAAGAGACCGAAAATGTGAGTATTTTTTTCTCCCGGACGTTACACCTCCTCTCTAACATGTCCTAGAACAAGTATACATGCTTTTACGCTGTTCGAATCGATTGAAATAGCTGCGGGAGGTGCTTTTCTAACATCGCTCGGCGAAACTCGCCGTCGATAGGCTCCGCCATGTTGGATTTCGGGTGCTTTTCGATATGTAACGTCCGTCAGATATTATTGTGTAACATACGTGAGAATTTTTTTCGGCCCGATGGTGCCTACATAACTGCTGAATTCTCTCCGCGTTTGGTTTCAACCTTACATATTATTAAAGATCAGACCTGTGGCCCTCCGCCAGTGTGTTTTTGAGCTATTTTAACAACTTTAACCTAGCCTTTTGGCGTTACCATGTGCTCGCCGGCCCGTAAAATTTGGAAATTTCCATTGATTTTCTCCTCTCACATACTAAATATCCCTTACTTTGAGGTCTTATGTGGCTGAACTACACACTAGCCAGCATTAGATGCTTCTGTTACCTGTAAGTGCAGCTTATGTCCAGGCATACATGATGTAGGCCACATGAGTAATGTAGTGTATGACCAATCACCACTGTATGTACTTCTATATAATTTCTATATAATTTCAAACATGCGAGATGACGGGATTCATTAAGGCCAACTGTTTCTAGCTCCAAGAATCATCACTGGCCATACACAACCTTAATAACGCTGTTCTACAAATTTTCAAAAGTTGTAAAAAACCGGGACAAGACACATTTATTCTTATGTACCGTAAAACCTCGCGTATAAGCCGCGGCTTGTATGCGAATCAGACTCAGCTTTCTTTTGATACCAAACATGCCCATATAGGGTGAGGCTTATACGAGAGTTTTTATAAGTATACTACAGTACCAAATTAACAATTCTCAGATGGCCTCTGCGGCTTATAGGATCGCACCAATCTCGGGGTGCGGCTTATACGCGAGTGAGGCTTATACGCGAGGTTTTACGGTAATTAGACCTGGGGAATTCAAAAATAGCACTTTAAATTGTGTGGTAAGTCACAGTTTTAAGATATTCACATGGTCTCTCTTTGTATGACTGGCTAGTTCTTATATATACACTTTCTAATCTAAAAGTAGAAAAATGCCTTTTTTCACCTTAAACCTATTTTAATCCAGCTACCAGATTGATATGTTACTGATTTATTGCAAAATTAAGTACTCTTGATGAATGATTAAGTATGAAATATCACATTGCAACATATAACTATTGCTTAATAATGGCCGTTTTGCCTTCCTATTGTATTCAGGAAAAGGAGCTTGCTATATACACATGTGTTATGAGAGTTGAGGAGAAAAACCTTTCCATCTATTTCCAATATGAATTGAATCAGTTTGCTCATTCAATCAGATTCAAATAAAACAGTTTTTTTATATAGCTCACTGCAAATTAGGCCCTTTTTAGCCAGGATGTAAGCATGCTGTATCATGGGATGCTTTTGCAGTGTACCTAGGGTCTGCTAGGAGTACAGTAAGGATCATGATCACTACTCACCATTAATCCCCCTCATAGTGGAACACTAGACTTAACCTCATTGTCCTTTGCACTGGTACCTAATTGAGGGGTGAAGTCACCAGACCTGTGTGTGAGAGGACCTGGGTAGTTACCCCAAGAGAATACCTGACACCAAAACTTCCCAAGTGAAAAAACTCGTCCTGACAGGAGTCACGTCTTTAAGTGTCAGTAGACAGACTGCAGTGAACCTTCAGGATCCTGGTCTCCCATGAGACTTTCCCTGATCCATGTTAGCCTCTAGAAGAATAATACATGTATGACTGGTTAAAATATAGCAGATATCAGTGGTGACAAAGGTGGTCCTAGCCAAGAGAGGAAAACGCTACAATGGACCACTAAGAAAAAGGTTTTTAGAGCAGCCATCCCATGCTATCTGACAGTGTGTATGGTTAAAACACATTCCGCAACAGTCACAGTTGTTTATCAGTTGTGTCAGTTTCGCCAGGGTCAGGAGCTAAGGTGTGTTTACAGTGGTTTACTATGAACTGTAGACTGTCAATACAAACTGAGTTTTGATATAATACTTCTATTCCCACATTTCTGTATATTGTAAGAGGTTCAATAAACACTTTTAAAAACCAAATAGAAGTAGAGAAGAACTCAACTAAACCTTTTGTATTTGGTTTATGCAAAGAACATGTGTTGAGGAGAAAAACCTTTCCATCTATTTCCAATATGAATTCAATCAAATTCAAATAAAACTGTTTTTTTTAATATCTCACTGCAAGTTAGGCCCTTTTTAGCCAGGATGTGAGCATGCTGTATCAAGGGCTGCTTTTGCAGTGTACCTAGGGTCTGCTAGGAGTACAGTAAGGATCATGATCACTACTTACAATCAAGTCTCATAGTGGACCACTAGACTTAACATCTGGAGGTATGGAGTTCGACTCCCACTGAGAACATTTCTGCAAGATGCATGAATTACTATAATGTATGTATACTAGGCTACTTATCAACCACAGAAAGGCTCAGTTGATATACATTTGTAAAATACTGGCTGATTTCAGCTGTAATTTAGAAATAAATTTAACCTTATTACTGAAGTATTGAACCTCTTGATAAGCACATATTTGAGGGGCTTAATAAGTGCTGCAGATCAACTACCTAATAGCCATTAAATTTAGCCACAATGTAGATGGATAATAAGCACTTCAGTGTAGAGCTTATTAGTCACTTAATAAGTGTTGCTGTGCCCACATGGGGATAACCCTTTGCAAGTCATTGTCCAATCAAGAATATTCATTGTTATTAAGTCCTTGCTGCTGATATTGGCTTGAATCTTAGGCTGAAGTCACTAGTGATGGGGGATCAGAGCCGTGAATCTCACCATGCTCCAGGTCAGCCAGTCCCTTCTACCCTTCATATTGACAGAGTTTGAGGCATCCTAGTAGATAATAGTGTGCTGGGGCCATGCACTTGCTAAAATCCATTGGACTGGTTATTACAATAATACTGTATGGTATATTCATGTTTTGAGGCTGTACATGCTATTGTATTATCAAGGGCTACACCACTGTCTGTGATAAAATTACTATAAATATCCTGCAATATCTCTTAGCTTACTTAAACTGAGCACAATTCTGTAGAGCACTTGCTTACATGACATATGAATAAACAAAATTAGCATCATGACCAAAGAAATATAATAATTGGTATAATGTTAATTGATACTTTATTATAGTCTATAATAATGCTATATACATATTGAAGAAATAGTGATAGATGGTTTGTGTAGCAAATTAAGTCTTAGTGAACAATAAATTGTAACATTTTCTTCTTGCATAGGGATTGTTAAGTTATTGGATCTTATATATATGTATAAATGTATGTGCTCACATAGTGCTGTGTGTTAAGATTATAAGGAACAAGCTTTAGACATCCAGGTAGAGTATTTAAAAAGGCTAGGCACCTCTGAACTGGTTGTTGATATGTGATATGTTTATATCTAGAGTCTATCATATTGTATGATCAAGTGCTCCACAGCTGTCTGTGATAAAACCATAATAAACATAATTAAATATCTCTAAGTTTACTGCATTCTTTTTCTGTCTCAATAGTTTATTGATTGATAACCTGACTGCAGTTATGAGAGATTACAGTCTGCAAGAGGGTTACAATAGGAGGTAAATTTGATGAATCTAAAATCTGGCTGTGTATTAAATTTTGTTTTGCCTTCTGTGAAAAATAACGTAACCCTTTCTAAAAAAAAGAATTCATCAGAGCATAGTGTGCATTTATACCAACTAGGCAGCCACAAATCAAGCATTGCTGTGAGGTCTTTATCCCATAAACAGTCTTTATCCCTCAAAAAAGGTCTATTACACGAGAAAGCTTTTCTAACATTATTTTATTCTTACATGTCAGTATATATCATCTTGATTCCAGAATAAGATTCTTGATTTTAGAATTCTCTTGTTTATAATGCTGACTACTGGTATAAGTATCTTAACCTCAGCAGAGAGAACAATTATCTCATCCTACGGACAAACTTCTTTTCATTTAATTTTGTGTATACTTTTATATGTTTTTTACTGCAATTATTTCACAAATATAAAGTGTCAGATATAATGTCTCCCACAATGAAACCCTTATCACAATCTCTTCAAGTTGAAGAGCCACAGTAGGCCACACCTTCATTGCCTAGAAGTGTTTAATGGGGGGCTTTTTTCACAGGTGATAATTTTTTCACTACAGGATATTTCTGTGACTTGTGCACCCATAACACATCTTTTGGCCACTTTGATGAACATTGTGTTGAGCCAAGATCAGTAGTCCATGCAGACCGCTGCTTAGAAGGGAACATTCTTGTGTATCCCTCACCCTTTAAGAATTCAAACATTCTTGTCACCAAGCGCTTGTCCTCTGAGTCTGGAACCTCTACCCCACACAAGGAAATCTGTATAGTTATCTCCATAAATATGAAGGGAATTTTAACCACCTTAAAGAAACCTGAAGCTCTTGACAAAGCCAGGTGTTGAGCACCTTCAATATCCATCTTCAATACAGCAGTGGTAATATTTCTGGCCTGGACCAGTGGAACTAGATCATCCATGTAGACACTCATGGCAGAGGGGCACGTCACATTCACACATGCTGTTTTACCCTCCCACATGCTGGTTCCTCCTTTGTTCTCAGAATAGGTTTTGAAGTAGACCTTCTCTCTCATGTTTGCAATTGCGTTAATGACCAAGTCAACATGATTTTCAAATGAATTGATCTTGATGGACTTGTGTAAACGTTGGATGTTAACTTCCAGTGGTTCAATTGCTATTGCCTGACGTCCCATACTTGCTGCTATCAGTGTATATACCCCTAGATTAGCTCCAATGTCAATTACATCAAACGTAAGGTCAGACCTAAGGATATTCTGGAATAAGGTCATCAGGCCTGGCTCCCACACTCCCTGTCTTTTAAGTTTTCCTGACACATAAGCATCCTGTCTAGTATCATGTATGCAGATCTTGGGGTGTTTGGGAATCTTCAATGGAACGCACATGGAATTGTCTGTGGTGACTCTGGTTAATTCAAAGACATTGAGAATACCATAGTATTTGTCCTTTTGCCTTCCAAATATGTATGTTGTCGACCTATTTTATTTCTCTGAGATAACACCTACGGATGAATGTGTACTATGATGTGAAACATGGTTTTGACTTGGCAGTGTCTTCATATATATGCGATTATGCAACAAATACATTAGTGTATATACAATTGCAATTACATACATTGTCCTGACCATCAGTGACTTCAGCTTTCTTAGCCTCATGACTTTTACGACCGAAAAAGATAGGATCTGAAAAAAAAGTAATAGAGTTGTATTCATTCTGTTGAACAACAATTATTGACTGTTGCAGTATATTATTCTATTGCTAATCAGTGTGAGATGTGAAGATTGCATGCCTGACCTATCCTTTACCAATGCTGAAATACTTGATTGTATCAAACATGCTGATTTTTCTAAGTCTTCTGCCATAGAATATCTGACTACAAAAATCCTCAAGGAAGCTTCATTATATAACCCTTCACATTTCATAATTTCTTAAATTTAATAATCCATATACAATTTAATTTCAAAAACACTCTGTCAAGTCTACCCTGTTATTGTTGACCTGTGGCGTACTCCAGGGGTCAATTCTAGGTCCCCTATTTTTTCTTATTATATATTAATGACTGTATTTATGTTGATGCTGAGTACTCTACCCTGTTATATTAAGATAACTTGGTCTTGTGCGTCTCTGGCAGGAGTCTAAATGTCTCATCAACCAAGCTCACTTCTGCTATGGAAAGGTTTTCTACATGGTCTTCTAGGAACAAGCTAACTATAAAAGAAAGTAAAACAGAATTGATGGTCTTTTCATCTTTTAAAAAAGCAAGCACTTCAAAACCCCTCCATATATTTAAATGGCAGTACCCACCTATGAATATTTGGCATCGCATTCCAGGAAGAACTAAGCATTGAAAACCATGTGGGAACCTTTATACATAATACAAGGTTTAAATTATATATCTTATAAGCTGAAGGACTGTATGGACCAGGGGTCTTTGCCTAGAATTTGTATTTCTCATGTTTTATCAGCTATCGACTTCTGTGATATTCTAAATGCGAAGGTTTGTATCCTTGAAGAACTACAATGACTTTAAAAAAAAAGTTTGAAAACATGTCTTGCGAAGCATATTCTGACCAATTTTTGAGTTTCTTACAATGATTCTTACAATTACGTAAACATGGGTAATTTATCTGTAATTACTACTGCTACCCCCAGCCCAATAACATCTGGACTGGTTCCCCACTACCCCTGTGTATTTCTTGTCTAACATTGATTATATATATATATATATATGTTCATAGTTGTATTCAACTCCTGAAAATCGCAGTGAGAGCCACGATTGAATAAAAAATCTTGAATCTTGAATCTTGAATCAGACAAAGTTACATGTCTTATCAGGTCTACCCATGTTGAGTAATAGAAGAATCTTTCCTATTTAGAATTATGCATTCCAAAGGTCAAGAAATCCAGCATTTAGAGAGGTCAAGGTGTGAGTTAATCGCCAATCTAGTGCGCCAAAACTGGCATATTCTAGTATAAAATGTGCCTAATATGAGCATTCATCAGCAGTAGTAGGTGCTCAGGGGTGGAATGTCCTTTTGGCTAAGATAAGAAATATAGATGATTATGAGGAAATGTCAAACACCATTCATGTAATACCTGTGATTTTGTCCAACAAACCCATTTACCCAAAAAATTATTTTGTAAAGAGGGATGACATTGTTTTAGTGAATTTTAGAGGGAGGGATGTTTTCAAGAATCTTGTGATGTAGGAAGCCCCCATGTTTCCCAAATTTAAGCTGTTATATACTCGGATCGGGACACAACGTCCATGGCAACTAGTACAAAATTGGTATGCATTTTGAAGGGGGTGATGGACATTCCGTTTTGTTGATTCCAATTACTTTCTTTTTTTGGTCTTGATTTTCCGTTTTTTGTCAATCTAAATTTGGACCATGAACACCCTTTATTTTTATTTTTTGTTTTATTTCTTCGGCAAATTTCCAAATCATGCATATTAAAAATAGACCGACTAGGGAAACCTCTATCAACCTCCCTTCCCACCATCCACCCCTCCCGTCTTTTCCCCCCATGTTGCCTTCCCATGTGTCGTGGAATCGAACCTAATGGATCATAGATATTAAGTTGAATAAATGTGTTAGGGGTATGGTTTTTACTCATATGAATATGCATAGAATATGGCCTGATATAGATGAAATAAGGGAATTTGCTCTGAAATACATGCCTGCATGTACAACTTTCTGTGAATCATGGTTAACCCTAACCCTTTCAAAGGGTCTCAACGAAATACTTACTTTTTGAGGTCAATCTGTCGGGCAAATACACAATTTAAACAAATCCTGTATATGCACGAGTCATCGTCTTCCATTTTGTTATTTCACTATCCAGCTGACACAAAACTTTATTTTACATTAAAACCAGCCCCTTTGGGGCCCGCCGTGACACCTGTGTACCCTTCTGCTTCCACGAACTCTAGGATAACGTTTCCTGTGATGTATGTTGCTTATCCTGGCACCATCACCACTTAGGGAGTGCTATTATTTTGATAGCAGGGGTAGGAGTGGATTTTCCTGCAAACCTTTTTCAACCACCAATTAAAGAAAAAAAACCACTTTCCTCCATATTAGCTAACAAAAACTTTTTTTTACATCAAAAAAACGTTTTAAAGCTTTATATAATGTTATGCTATGGTTATAATCATCTTTATATGTAGGTCAAACAAGGTGGTGTTACATATGTTGTGTGGATGAGTGTATGATTCAACCATGATTAATTGTGAATATATTCCGAAATACCTAGAGATCAGCTTCAAAGGTAATTCAAACAAGGTGGTGCTATGCTTGCCTACTTGTATATATGATACAACCATGAATATGTATGAATAAATTCAGAAAAACTTTGATAATATGCATGTCAACCGAGCTGTATATATATTACCATTTGTGTATATGATGCAACCATGAATATGTATGAATGAATTTTAAAAAGTGTATATACCATCATCATATGTATGTTAAAGAAGGTGGAGTTATGTATGCCATGAATAAGTATGAGTACCTTCCAAAATAGCTAAGTGTATATCAAACAGAATGGTATTGAGCATGTCAGTTTCAGTGTATAATGCAGCAATGAATAAGCATATATGCCATCTAAAGAACATTTTACTGGGTTTCTTAATACAAAATTATAGTGTGTTGAATTTTGAAGTATATTATGCCCAGGGGCACGTGACAACCGTTGAACCTCTGTATAACTGCCCTCGGTTGTCAGCTGCTGAAGTATCATTCCACGTCTGTTCTTGGCTGGGTGGGGTTAGAGTCATAATAAATATGGTACTTACCCCTCTGCTCCCCACCAGACAATGTTTGATGTAGGCCTCATTCTGAACCAAATGTTTATGTGTATATCTACCATGGTCTCCAAAAAACATATATGCCATCTTCATATGTATGTCAAACATGTATGTGTTATGTATGCCTTTTTGTGTACATAATGCAATCATGAATCATTATGTTTGTCATCCAAAGTACTCATAATGGTGAGTCTCAATGAATAAATTCAAAGGTGTGGCATCTTAAAGTATGTTTTGTCAAGGGTCCTGTGATGATCATTGACCTTGGTTGTTTGCCGTTTATCTATCCTTCCACTTCTGTTTCTGGCTAGGTGAGTCGATTTTTATTCTGTTACTTACCACTCCAATCCCCACCAGACAAGATATCCTGTAGTCATGAAACGGAGCCCAAACTTGATAACCATGTTGACCAAGGTGTTGTTATGCATGCCCATTTGTGTGTATGATGCAACCATGTTTAAGCATGAATACTCCATCAAAGAATATTGTTAATCAAATGTGCCCACTGTGAGAGTAGATTTCAGTTGATATCATAAACATATCGAGACCTGCCAAAAACAATAAGGGCTTACTCTATGTTGTAGAATAAGAACTCCTTGGAACCTAGTCACACACCTACAATCCCTCGATACAGCTATGGCAAGTCTGCTTGCCAGGACTGCAATAATGTTTTATGTCTATCCTATCCCCCAAAGCTCATAGTGTTGCATTAATGTAGTTCTTTCTATATGCATTATATGACCAAGGGTATACTGCAGTGAAGCACAATGCACATACAGAGCACAGGGTTCTGTATTGGTTAATCATCTTTAGGTCAATAAAAGAAGCCTGCAATAGATGATATGACGGTTCATCAGGGTAATTTGAGTATGCTGATTCCGAATCTGGTGTGTATAGAATAATATCTAGGTCGGAACAAGGTCAAAAACAAGGTCAAAGGTCAAAGTTTTAAGGACCTCTAATGGGTACATACACTTTGAGACTAATGCAAAGATACCAAACCTGAGTGTTATTCATCTTACATAGCCATTCTTATTTATATAGTCGATTACCTGACTGACTATGGGGGATATTGACAGAGGGCAAGGTCACGTTTTTACAAGGTCAACCATGGAAAATACTTATAATTCTCAATTAACTTCCTTTCTCTATGCACAGATAATAGATACATATCTATATATAGGCAAGATTTTCTGTCTAAGTGAATGCCCACATATTGGTCATTGAGAACTAATGGCATCAGAGGGTTAAACCAGGGTATTTCCATGATAATCCAATCTATATCTGAATTTGATGTTAAAACGATAAATCATCAGAATGGTTTAATCAAGTTTGAGCCCGTCAATACTCTGTGCTGATACTTGCTATTGCATTTAGGAACTAACTATGACCTAGTATTTAGTTTTGTAGTGTCATGTGGCCTTGTGAAAGGTCAAGGTCACATCTGGTAAAAGGGAAATGCTACAAAAGGAGTAAAGTCAAAATAGCCACAATATAACAGAAGCAATTAGGAAAGGGGGTATGATGTATTGAGATACATCCAGGCTCCACTGTCTACCATAAATGACCACCCCAAATTCCCAGGTGTAACCTTAACTCTTCAAAAGTGGAATATCAATATCACCTTAATGATATTCTCCCAGTATGAGGTATCATCAACTTCTCTTGTTTTGACTATGGCCAAACCCTGATTGTGTATCTGCAAGATGGCTGGACAATTATACTATGGCCCACAAATATAGTTTATAAATCATAGATTATTGGAATAAAGAGGAAAACTTCCACTGGTCTTATGAGTAAACATTTGCATTTATTACCAGTGCCACTGTGTGGCTACTCAGGACCATACCTCTATCAATCTAATGATATACTTGGTTGCAATATAAATTGGAGAGTAACATAAAGTTTCTAAGAGAGTCTTACAGTTTGAATGGTTCATTCCCTCATTGATAATGGTTATAGATGTATACAATGCTATAAAAAATACTTTCAATTTCAATGAAAGGTAAAAAGGTGCTGCCCTCACATAAACAGGAAATGAAATAAAAGAAAAGCTTCCCTCATGCCCCACTTTATTCTGCAAGCTAATAGTTAGACTTATATGGTCTTACACTTATAAATATGTCTATGTATCGGGGTACAATACAGTATTAGTATATGTACGAGTCTCACAGTATCACAGTGTGACATGGCCAGGGCTTTCATCTTATAACACCTGGATGCACCTCACCCAGTGACACCCCCTTCCTGTGCCAGCTCTGTAAGTTGGTATTCTGTGTAGCCATTGGTACATGAAAACATGCAACAGGTTTCAGAAGGCTTTATGTGGCAAATTCTTGGACCTTTCATGCATGTACAAGGAGATTCGTGACATCCTTGCATGGGCGGACACCACAGTATGCAGCATAATGCATCAGTTACCCACATGTATGGTTTGTACTAAGGCAGACATATGCAGCAGTAATGTATTGAAAGAGCAATAATCAGTATCTCTCCTTCTATACATGCTCGAATTGTGTGGTGCTGTCATGTGAGTTGAAGAGATTTATTATAGTCTTAGCACAGGGTAGATGACTGGACCTAAGAATGTTGAGAAGTATTTTGCTCGCTAGATTTGACCGAAAAGATTTTGATGTTTGAAAGTGGCTGCCTTTAGCCTACCTGGCCATCCAATATTATATGATGATCATATCAAAGTGTCACAAGGTCAGAGTTAACTTACTCCTGTCCTCTTCAAACTCCCTGACCAGCCACTCTACAGGTTAACCCCCTTCAGGTGCCAACTTAAATTCACGTTAGGGTCTAGCTAATGGCTCATTTAAGATAGCATTCAGCAGGCCCATTGATATATAAACATAGTTCCAAGGACCTTGCATGTTACAAGTGCAGACATTAGGGGTGAGTTGGACAGGATATCGTGCAATCCCTGCCTGGCTGCACTACACACTAGCCAGCATTAGATGCTTCAGTTACCTGTAAGTGCAGCTTGTGTCCAGACATACATGATGTAGGCCACATGAGCAATGTAGTGTATGACCAATCACCACTGTATGTACTTCTATATAATTTCAAACATGCGAGATGACTGGATTTATTAAAGCTGTAGATAAGCATATCAGATAGTGATGATCATTCCTCTCTTAATAATACTGCAGCAATGGTTGGACTATATCATATATTAGGTTTACCTTTGTTAAAAGTCTTAAAGTGTCATAGGTTTGTGCTTTTTTTACAAAGCTTTTCATGTTGGGTGGTGAGATGTCAATCTGCCAAATATGTGGCACACATTTTGCAAAACCAGCATAGAGGTTGCTGTTTATCATTAGAAACAAAAGTCTGAATTCATTCTTAAATTAGAGATGCCTTATCCTCTATAGTCGTAGGCAGCATCTGAAGTTAAAAGTTGGAATATATTGAATTATAATCACAGTGTCATAGTATGCTACACTGCAAAAAAGGTGCTTAGGTTTTAAACAAGTTTAGGTCTAAAAATGTTTAAAGTCTAAACATTATACTAGGTTTGTGTTTTTAAATCCTTCTGTTTAGGAATTAAACAATTTTATTCTAAACACCCAAACATTAATGTTGAATATGTTTAGATGTTTAATATTCAAACAGTATGGAGAATTGGTGTTTAGGGTGTAAACATGTAGTGTTTAGATCATAGTATATTAAACACATACCAGATGACAGCGTTGAGGTTGACTAAAGATTCTACAACCACAACCGACATTATTGCTGTTCTAAAAGTGTGTAAATCTGAGTGAATTAATTCAAATTTCATGGGATGCAAAAGGATAACAATACACATTGTAGGATTCAAGGGTAGAATGCTACTTTACGATGATCACAATGCAATAAAGCTACATCTGCAACATAGACACCTCTTTTAAGAATGGATACAGCATTACTATCCCTAAAGGTCTGTTGTATTGACTCAAGGTTGTGTCTATGTTAAAGTAGAGGCCCATGTGAAATAATGATGCAAGTACATTGGCTTATGGGGAGGGGGGACTGCTAGAAGTCTCTTCTAGACACTATAAATATTATAGCTTTGGAAATAAAATAAATTAGGAATTCATTAAGATATCAGTATCTAAACATAATAATAATCTACATGTCTCTAGACACACCCCTCTCATCCTTAAACATGTGACTGATAAACACAATAATACCCTAAACTAAGCTACACATATTATTGATCTAAACATGTTTAGGAACATATTGTGTGGACAAATACGGGGCTGGATTGTGTCTAGGATTGTGTTTAGGATCTAAACATCTTTTTTGCAGTGTAGTGGGCCATTTTTTCTTAGATAGACAAATCTGACCCCCTCAGATCCAAATAATTGTTCGGCTTCATCAAAATGTATATTCTTGGGTTCTCTTACAGATTCATACACTTGAGTAATGCCAATATTGTGTGGTCTTAATAAAGGCTTATACTTGAACAATGTGCATAGATATAGCTAAATTTCCCGATGTAGGATTGGAGAGAGATTGGAGAGATTTTCTTTCTGTCCCAATGCTATAATATTTTAATTTGGATAGATGTTATAATAGAACTATGAACCGGTGTTATTGTACATTTTGGCCAATGTTGGACAGACTAATTTATCTCTGATTGCCTTGACATATAAATGTAGTCTATTTAAGAATCCACTGTCCGAAATGTTAGCATTTTCCATAAGTAGGATTTTTGGCCAGTGTCAGTAGCCGTTGAATATAGAACCTTGTTCTTAATCCTTTTTGGTGAAGGTGTGCATCCCCTAACAATGATAGCCTGTAGACAAACTTCATTTTGTGGTCACAATGTGATAGGTATATTCATAACTTGCAGACAAAGTGGGACAAAATGTCATACATGGGAGGTGAGAAGCCTTATGTGAGATGTTGGTAGTGGATGTCAAATCTATTCTTTATGCTCTTGTCAATAAAGATTAAAAAATCGTCTTTTTACTATTCAATGACAGTTTAATTGTACACCAATTTTGAATGTTCTGAGGTCAATTTTTATTAGCCTGGACAAGTTGATATTTGGGTTCTGTGCAATGTGCTATGATATCATCTGCATAATGCTGACAGGTTAAATTCCTTACCACTATACCTATAGTATTTATGTGAGTAGAAAGCAGCAGTCTGAGGACTTCACCCTGGGGAACACAACATTTGATTTGATGGGGTTTAGAAAAATTCCACAAGCGTTTTTCTTTTGTGATCTAGTTGCTATAATTTCTTAGTAAATCTGTTATTTTGTCTAAACATGCTGTATCTCCAACGGAGTTTGGTGATATTTGAATGCTTGTTGTGTATATAGAAAACCATTCCTATTTGTTATGACAAATGATTATGTGTTGCATTGTGATATCCACATGCATTATCGAGAGCAGAGTTGGATAACCTGAGCATGTGGATACATACAAGTTATGTCTCCAATTTGTATTTATGCCTGTATTTCAATAACACAAATATGATGATTGGACCTGTGTCCATACCTTAAAAACTGATAAGATATTAAAAAAAATCAGGCTTTGGTTTAATGTTATTCATGGTCATACTTGGTTTTGATGAATACATAATTCAGTCCATGGGATTAATGTTTTGGAAATGCAATAACAAGACCTTGACCCAACTTGTACTTTGATATAATATCAAATGTGAGCTACAGGGATACAGCAGCCAACTTTGATAATACTGACTAGTCTATAAAGGCAAAGGATATTGATGTACATTGCTTTATTTAGAAGGAAACAACTAGGTTAGTGTTGGCATTGTATCAAGAGCAATAGTCCCAGCATTTAGAGCAATTCAAAGGAGAGTAAACTACTCAGGCAAACCCTTTTTTCAGACTTACGTATTATATCGCCTTTTAGAACAATTGTCAACAACATCTGACTCTTGCTGATATCAACAGTATTTAGATGATATCACACTCTCTGAAGACTTGTTCTGTATTAAGAATACTGTAATACTTTTAATATTGTTTCTGTATTTCGACTATACTCAATGAATTTAATACATATCTTTCCAATTTGTCGTGACAAATTATGATGTGACGTATTATAATGTATATATATGCATCATCTACAATGGAGTAAGGTAATATAAGTATTCTTCACAAGTAACTTTTATGATTTGTTGATACATACTTAAAAAAAAAACACATTTTTGACATATAATGATTCAATTGAGTGCCAGCAATACTGATTAATAAAAAAACGGAGGCCCCTCTTCTTTACCTGTGATTGTACCAGGGTCTGAGATTCTGTTGAACATATGGTAGTGATGAGTAATATTCTTCATCAAATTTTGGAGGACACTTTACTTTGTACTCTAACCACGCTTCAATACAGTCCAAAGCGAAGGGTTGGAATGTCATGTAGAATTTATTTGCGAAGAACTCTCGTCGCTTGATGAGTGCGGGGATATCAGCAACACCAAAGATGCAGACACCATGCTTCCACATGCCTTCACATTTGTCATGGTTTTCCCAAGCAACGAAGACAGCCAGCCATGGTTTTGCATCTGGTTTGCCTGGAAATATATTTATAATATTATCTAATGTAAGCAATGTAAAGCAGTTTTATGGCATGATAGTACAATGGAACCATTCTGCCATAAGTTAGTCTTATCTTAAACCTTATGATGGGGTTAATAAACTCCAGAACAGTCAGCATGGTGCATTATGTAGCCCTAGCATGTTGACTCACCAGGGCTGCATTTATGCATCATGATTAGATTAAGCCAATGTTGAGGGAAGCAGGCTCTACCAGTTTTGATAAACACATTTTGTTTATGACCTTATGCAACAGGATGAAACATTTTGAGTTCTTTGGTTGTGTTTACCTTTTCATTAAATTACAGTGTTATTGCCTATTGAATCTTAGACAGTACAAAAGCAGCTCAGGGCATGTCGATACACTGCTTGATAAGGCGTTTAACTATAGTCCTTTGTAGTCATAATGACAACCACATCTCATAAGGCCTGTTTCTGCAGCCATTCAGCTGTTGTAACTAACCAGGGCTTCATGGCCCTGGCTTATAAGGGAGGCATATGTAGCCCTGCATGTGCCCCGCCTATTAGAAACCTAATATTACGTTTATGAGTACAAATACCATGCTAAATGTTACCAACTTTCTAATCAGTGGTGATGTGCCAACTGGGCCAGGATACAGCCTGTTACTAAGTCTGAGGTTCCAGAATGAGAACTGTTTTTGTACACGTTTGAACAATTCAGAACTAATACCTTAATTCTAGTAAAAGGCTATCTCTGCATATTACTGTTGATGCACTGTGATATACATAATATTAGTCAGTTTTGGGTATAGGATTAAAGAACATAATTATATGAGAATTTGTAAGTGGGTCTACTGAGGGTGCATTGTACAAAATGCTACCTTAGTAGTAAAAAATATTATCAGCTTGTTGTACCTGACCAAGGATGAGTAAAATCTTGTTGAACTTTGAGTCAGCCACAAGAAGGGAGGGAGCTAGTCTCTATGGACTGATAAGTTCAATCTTTAGAGCTTCTGATTTGAGGGGCCTTAATGTGAGGGAAATACGGGGTCTGAATATGCAGCTATAATTATATTAATGGGCTAACATCTAATGTGTTAAGTTTTACTACTATGATAGAGTGCACTTTCCATCAGCCGATTTGGATGTGCTGTAGGCCACTAGTCAGTAGTAGAGCCACAAAAACAGCCTATTTAAAAACCTTCATCCTTTATCTTAAATAAATCAACATATTTATTTAACTTTGCACACACTTATTATATCAACCTTTTTATATTCCTGTCTATGAAATAGGACGTACCCGGGTAACCCCCTGGAGTTTTAAGATGGGGATTAGTGTAAAGATGGTGTAGGGTGGCCAAGTAATGTTCATCTGGACTGAAGGTCCTTTTAGACCACTCTAAAAGTGCCTGAGCCTTTTTATCATTCAAAATAAAATCCACAAAACCACGGCTAAATATGCCATAAGCGCTTCCTCGGACAATGTCAATATCATAAGGAGGCTTTGAGTTTTTATTTTTTGTCCTCTTAAGACCTGGCTTTGAGGTGTTGGTTTTTATTTGCAACCACTCATTTTGAAACTGACTTCGGATGATCCGACTCCTAAAGATACCCTCAATGTCATTAGAGCCATTGTAGACCTTCAGGGTTTGGACCATCTCAAGATTGGTTTTGAGTGGAAAAGACTGACCTGCAATGTTGATTAGATACTTCCACTTAGTGGTGACCTTATTTAATAGGTCACCCATGCAGTTGATATCAGCCTGGAGGCGGGAGAACCCAGCATAAACAACCCTCTCTTGTTTTGTGGCAAGATGGATATTGGGAGAACAATTTGCAATTCCTTTCATTGCATTGTGGATAACAGATAATTGTTTGGCATCAACATGGATGCAGTATTCATTCTGTGGGCGGTAGATGGCCCGTAGAACTTGTTCGACCTGCTCAACATCTCGGTGCATGATGATATTGAATGCTATTGGGAAGTCTTCCTCTTCTTTCTCTGGTGGCTCAGTGTGATAGCCACGTGTTAGCCAGCTCTCTGTAAGGCCTATGCAGTCCGCATGTGATTGTTCAAATATAAGTCTTGCGTCATCAATCTTACCCGGTAATGTACGTATATTATAGTTAATCATATGTATGCCTCTAAGCCTATCAAAATTCAGATCATGGGACATTAAAAGTGTGTATATAAGCCCTTAGGGAGGGTACACCAAGTGCACGGCACAATAATACCTTTAGACCATAGACCTGTTATCAGAATGGGTATTGTTGACCCATATAACCCAGTTTCAATTAGGCAGGGGCATGTGCAATAAAATGCTGCCCGAGCTAGGTTTAATTCTTTGTCTGGTAACATGAGTAGGAATAAGCTGTGTGGCTCCGTGTATATAATGGGGTTCCCATCTCAGAGCTGGTTATATTACTACTAATGTACATGAGCACTAAACATATATAAGAAAACAGAATAATTGAGAATAGAAAAAATAGCATTTCTAAAATAGAACTAAAATCTTTATTCACATTTTTGAAAAAAATAAAACTACCTAGATTTATAATCGAATAAGGGAGTGTTCATTTATTAATTACAGGGGGGGGTGTTGAGATTTCACGCGGAGGGGTGACAATTTTTTACGCCCCTCCCCCTCGAGAGCGCGTGGAACGTTTTGCGCCCCCCCCGCCAAAGGCAGCGAAAAATTTTCGCCCCCGCTTTGAACTATAGTAACGCATGGGCTTTTTTGCTAAAAAGGGGCTTAAATTTTTACGCCCCCCCTCAAGAGGGGGCAGAATTTTTTACGCCCCCTCCCCCACAGGAGGGGTCGGAAATTTTTACGCCTCCCCCCAAACCCACCACCCCCCCCGTGAATAATAAATGAACACTCCCTAAAACTAATAGTGTTTCCAAATATTCTTTAGGTTATCATTCATTTATATTAGGTTAAATTACGGAAATATCCCAGGAAATAACGTTTGTATCACATTTATATATGTTAATCAACGTTCATTCAGGTTTAATAACGTAAAAGAACCCTTAGATTTGGATGTTATTTAATGTAGTATAATCACGTAATTCAGACAAAGAAATTATGTGCATTAAACGTTAAACAACGTAAGTTCTTTCACAGGTAATCAGTGCACCCATCCAGCAGTGTATGTTTAATTCTCTTCGCCTCTGCCCTCCTTTGACAGTATAACTGGCCAGACCCAATGCATGAAGAGTGATGCAAGCAGACCAACATGTGCCTTTGTTTTCTCTCTCTCTCTCTCCGCCCTGCTCTCCAATTTGAATATCACTCAAGTAAAGCCACAGAGTTATGTGCCATTGAACTACAGAAAACTCCTACACTTCAATAGTGCAGGGTAAAGCCAAGCATATGAACAGAAGTGGCATAATATGATATTTTTTCACTTTCCATGTGGTGTAAGAAAGTCCAGATAACCCATGCATGTTGTTTGAATAATCATCACAGTCTCATGTCGTGCGGTGTGCTTCCAATGATTCCATGGTTGAGGAAAAGGTTGAGCAGGAAGCCTGTCATGCTGTACCTCATAACCATCTTCCTCCTGTATCCCCTAATACAGGGCCTGCACCTGGTTAGATTACTAGCCCTGGAGAACCCTAACATCATGGGCTCAAACATAAAATTGGACCTTAAAGGCTATGCAAATGGTACAAACTTAAACCTGGATGGTGCTGGTGATGGCCTGAGTAGAACCCATGCATCGAATCCTGAGCAACATGTGGATGCCTCCTCCGTCTTCAGTATTAAGAATATAGCAGAGGACCTCCTGAATGAGCTTAAGGTGGTGCACAGGGAGCTAATGGAGTTACTCAAGAGTCCTCTCACAACAAACAAAACAGAGGCTCACAATCTGAATACCCAGGTTTTGCTGATGATGAAAAAAGTTAATAAACATGATAGCCTCCAGGATGATCAATCCATACTGGGAGTTATCGTGGAAGTGAAGGACATTATATACAAGGAGATGAAGTTAATACGAAAGCTTACTCCTTGTGCTAAGAAAGGGATAGTTATGCACAAGCTTAAAGTACCACCAACACAAAGCAAGTCAAATAAGAAAGCAATACAAAAACCTACAGTAACAAAAGTGAAGCATTGTCTGAAGCTAAACTTTGCTGATCCTCCCATGGCAGTGACAGCCTTGGCCAGCTACCCAGGGTCAGGGAATACATGGCTGAGGCACCTTATACAGGAGACTACAGGTAATTATACAGCTCAACCTGTCCAAGGGAACATAATGGGAAATTACATGGGAATAGTAGACCAACATGCTCCAAGATTAAAAATCTCTATAGAATAAAAAATTATCAATTGTCAGCAAATTGGTTATCAGGAATGCTCTTCAGTGTCTCAAAATCGACAAATTTTCTCTACAAACCCTTGCAATATGATCATGTCTTTAGTTTGTCATTCTATTGTCAAATGTCTGTCCTTCTATACCCCTACCCCAGGTCTGCTGACTGGTTCACTCCACTCAGACCCCTACCTAACAAAGGGAGGCTTCCCAGGGGAGAAGACCTCAAATGGAAAGGTAGCTCTGTGATCCAACATGCTATTCTCTTTATAGTATCATTATTTAAGGTCAGACAATTTGTGTTCTGGTAAGAAATCTGTGGGTGTTTGGCATAATGCCTGCAATGAGATGCTTTCAAATCGATGTATGACAGTGGTTTAAAAATCTGAAAAAGTTCACAAGTTTGTTTATTGACTGAAGTCTAAAGACATATTTGCTAACCAAATTTGAATGTATTATTCATTATCATGGTAAAAGTGCCCAACATCATGGCCTGAAACTAACAAAACTTATTTCAAATCAAAGGTGGTAGTGGTGAAGAGCCACTCCCAGCCAGACTCACTCAAGAATTGCACCAAGGCTATCCTGCTGCTAAGGAACCCCTACAGATCATTGCTCGCTGACTTCAACCGTCACAACAGAATCAACAGTAATGAGCACACAGGCCACGCCCCAGAAAAGCTGTTCAAGGAGCCAGGTGGGGTCACAGTCCGAGCTTTCTTTAAGCCATTAAGGGCTATGTTTTGTTATAATGAGCCATGCCATTCTTGTAATGATACATGAAAGCTGCCCCGGAAAGTCCTACAGGGCTGATATACAAGGCTGATATACAGGGCTGAAGTGTTGGCATGATGCATTATGTGGGTAGATGCACCGGGCTGCATATATCCATTATGACAACAGACATATATATATATATATATATATATATATATATATATATATATATATATATATGTATATATATATATATATATATATATATATACATATATATATATATATATATATATATATATATTATACAGCTGGGATAATACTTGGGTACAGTTTTACAAACTTGTCTGGGGGTATTTATAAATATTGGTACTTTGAGAGTGTGGAGTAGAGATTACTTAACATTTTCTGTGAACTAATCTTGCTTTTATCTCGCTTACAGAGTGGGACATAAGGGCGAACACTCTGGGAGCAGACTGGTACCTGTTCTATGATGGCTGGCTTGAGTTTAAGAAACCACTGCTAGTTTTATCATACGAGGACCTAAGGATCAACACCAAATACCATTTAAAACGCATTGTCCAGTTCCTTGGCCTGAATATACCAGAGAAGAACTATGAGTGTATGCTTAATAACACAGAGGGGAGTTACCACAGGAAGCCAAAAACGGTGGAGGTGAATCTGTTTAATAAGAGGCAGGTTGACACTACGAAGCTATATGCTGACATGATAAATGAAAAGCTAAGGAAGTACAATGTAACTGTGGATACAACAGTGCCACATTAAAATCATTGTTTACAGCTATGTGATGATGATATAATGATATTAGATTATCAAGTTGATCCCAACAATTTCCAGATGGACACAGCTGATAGAGCATATCTTTATTACAACGTGTCCTCTTAAGAGCCAATATGAATCAGAGTGCTATATTAGCCAGGTTTGACACCTGGTGGCCATCCTCGAAATGTTTATAGACTCCAGGAGCTGATGCCCAAATGCCCAGAACTTGATGTTTTCTTGAACATAGAGAGTCTGGTTAACAGCATATGTAGCTTATGTACACCATAAAATATAGTCCTCAGGTCTATAGGTTGGGGGTGTAAATTACTGTCCATGCAATAAAACACTCACATTTGTTTGGATGTCTATCATTTCATAGAAATGTTTTTTTATAACTAGTTTTAATTTCAATCATCACTTTTTATCTAAAATCTATTCAGTTTCATCCACATATAGTACAGCTCTATTTAAAGTCTATTGTGATAAATAAGATACTTGTTCTCATCAAATAATTATAATGCAAATGTATAGAGTAAGGGGCCCAGTGGTCGGACAGTTCCAATGGCCGGACACCCTGCCACCAGAATGGTTATCATAGTGTTTAAACTTGTAGTATTCCTGTTTAAACGATTTATTTTCACATGAATAGTCAGTTATGGTATTTGTCTAGCATAGTAGACACTGGATTTGAAATAGATTGACCCTTTGATACTTTGAAAGGTGTTTGGAATTAGGGCTTAGTGTCCGGAATTAGGGCCCAAATTGACATGTATTGACTCTCAGTTTTCTTAGAAAAATAGAGAGATAGTTGCTATACCTCTAAGCCATATGTAAGAGTACATGTTTGTCCTTCTTGTTGCCTATTATTATTAGATTTCAGAAATTCTGAATCGATAGAATCTGATAAAAACTGCTAAGTGTCCGAAATTAGGGCCTAAATTGATATGCAACCATTCCCATGTTTTTTGGAAAAGCAGAGAAATTTGTATCATATTTCTAGGCCACATGTAAGGGAACAGGTATGCTCTTCTTGCACTGAGATATTGGAAGATTATAGACATTTTTAGCTGACGAAATAGGGTGAAAACCACTAAGTGTCCGAGGACTGGGCCCTTTACTCTAGATGATGTCATATATACATGATACAATGCACTATGGGCGACATCACATCACTAAGGTGATCCATCTGCACTATAGGTGACAAGTGTAAGTGAAATCAGGTTTGAAATCATTTATAGACAATCCACATGTATTCACTTGTATTAGGAATGATAATTTGCCAATAGTAAAGTTTCCTTATAAATTTGTCGGTGATGACATCATCATAAGGTAATCTATATAGAAATGATATAAAGATGATTTGTGCAATGATATAAATATGAACAGGCTAAAAACACATTTTGTACACCAAAAGAGATCTACCACCTGATACAGGAATGCAAGGATAGTACAATGACTTGAAGTATGTAATACGTACATTCACAAATCAGGAACACTCAGTTTCCAAATAATCATAATAACAGGGTTCGAGACAGGACAGTAAATTCAGCAGAAAGAAACAGTTCTCAGCACAATCTCTGATTTATACCAATGACACCATAAAACTGATTTGCTATATACTACACACATGATAGTCAATTTGTAGAATGACAAAAGTGATGAACTATTTCACCAAAATACAGTTCATTACTTATTTATTGCCTTTTAACATCATCGATAAACTCCTCCTGCTCTTTTGCCCTCCAATGGCATTAGTTCAGATATTGTTTGGTAAAGCTCCCATGGGGATCAGGCTTGGCCTATGTAAGTTCCCAATGGTGATTCTATGTTTGAACGTCATCTTATCCTTGCTGTGTTGGTACAAGTCTCCCAACCTGTCCCAAGCCTAAGCCCCCTAAAGATAAGGGATCTCATGTGCCCACAATTTCTAGATCATGGAATCTTGAACTTCATCTCGTTTTCTGATATCAACCTTTTTTGGCCTGCTGAGTTATCTAACCAAGCTTCCATCATTGAAAGATTGAACACATAGCTCAGTAGGAGGTCCTGCCTGGACCTTGGCAGCCTTGGGACCTTTGAGACTTCATACAGTTTATTCTCATTCAGATCCCTTCCATGAAATCTGGAGTCTTTCTAGCTTTTTCAGGCTGCCACCATTGGCAACATTGTGTGCAAAACTAGCGTATTCAAACAGACTCAAGATGATCGATTTTAACAGAAGCATTTTCAGTCAAATGGTGCCAGAACTACCAAATCTGAATAGTCTATGGTTCACTTTTATTCTTGTACCACAAGCTTGCATTATCCATAAAAGCCTATATATAGTAGATAATTTAGATCCTGTGAGATCAACCTGGTGTGTAGAACAGTACACAGCTATGTCATTAGCATAAGGACAAAACCAACAATTTCTGAATTCTACCACATTGTTAATCTAATGCTCTAGACCAGACTTGATCACATTTTGGTTTATTGTATTCTAGCCGATTGAGCACACTATCATGCAGTTCAAGTTAACCCAGAACCTCAAACAGAAATACATGATGGACAGAATCAAAGGCTTTCTTTCAATCTAAAAGGCATACACATGTGAGGTGTCCCCTTGATCTATTTCCATAAACCTGATTTAAGCAACCCAATATGGCATCAATAGAAATATGTATTCCTAATTTTTCAACACAGCACACCTTTCACAGCACACCTTTCACTCATATATAAGTGAAAAGTCACTTTAAATTTGAATTTCCAATCAAATAAAATAACTATGATGTACTACTCATTCAGGGCAACAAGAAAAAGACAAAAAAGATCATTTTGGTCAAGATCAACATCATTTAATTCAAGATCAATCTTAGAAAGGTGACATTTCTATCAAAACAGATGTTATATACCCCTGTCCAAAGCTGTGAGGGAACTTAAACTCAACAGTTTTCCAATCATTCAGAGGTATTCAGGACCAGGCTTCCTTCAGATGTGGAATGACATGAGAAGGGATTTCATTACAAGGTTGCAGATATTACTGGATGATGGTGCTACTGGTACAGACGCACGGATAGTACACCTGGTACAGAGATACATATTCCCACCATCCAATGGTGTCTACAAGCTGTCATATCATTTTGATCCAGGGATGCACTATCAACTCGTTAAGGACCATTTCAAGCAAAAGGTTGGGTCTGAAAATGCATTCATAGACCTGACACCTGAATGTAATGAAATCAAACAATTAAAGCTACTTTCAACTCTTCATTGATATCAGTTCTTATTGAGCACAGCCAGGGGAAAACAAGATAGCACCCCCTATTACATCATGACAGCGTATGTCATTCATAAATGAATTTAAATCTCTAGAAATAATATCAATGTTCCACTCAATATCAGATAATTAACACTAAAGTTTCTAACCTACAGACATCTTCATTCCATTCTATTCAATATAAATCAGGTTGCATGGCCATAGCCTTAAGTTTCTTTGACAGGGAAAGAGCAATGGTTTTTTTGTGGAGTGTGGAGGTCTTGATGGAGAGCGATCCTCAACTACCTATGATTTGGAGAAGGATGGGTGGGAGGGGCTGCTCATAGAGGCTGACCCTGACTACTTCTTACAGTCCCTGGGCAAGAACAGGAGGTCCTGGAAACTTAATGCTGCTCTATGCCCATCAACCGAACCAAAAGTCGTAGGTATACTATGCATTAGGCACATTTACTACAGCATTTGAAGGCCTTTGTTCAATTTGTTGAGTGTACATAGTGAATACCACTAACTTGACACCTTGAAAAGGCAGGCAATGTGCTAGATATGGAGAAAAGCTTATGTAGTAAAGTTATGTCATTTAAGGACAAATAGTGAGCTCTGGTCAAACCACCTAACTGTTTAAATAATTCATGTTTACTTTTTGATACAAATTCTTGAGTCTCCCTTTAATCTTGGAAGGTCAAGTTCTTGGAGCAGTCAAACAGTGGTGGTGGAAAAGTTACAAACAAAAGCATGCCAATGAGGCCCCGAGATTTGTTCTACACTAGATGGGGCTTCAAGTAGTCCAGGTAAACGAGATCCCAGTTTTCATACATGATTTATACAGGTGTAAAAACATGTAAGAAAACTGGGATCGCGTTTACCTGGACTACTTGAAGCCCCATCTAGTGTAGAACAACTCTCAGGTCCTCATTCCATGTATATCTCTACCACTGATACTAAAGGCAATGAACAGGACTAGGGTGGACTTCTTGAGCCTTGATGTGGAAGGGACAGAAATGGAGGTTAACATATTTAACATGTTCATACAAAGTTAGAGAGATATTCGTTGCTATCAAAGATTGCCATTAATTGATCTTTACAAATCGAGGACACATCTGTTCCTGGTAAAAATGGTTGCCATTGTTTATTTTATTGTGGTACAACCATTTCTTTATCAAACAATACACTTTATCATGTCCATATGCTATGTGTAATGATTTTTAACCTCTCACAGTATAGGTTATATAAAGTTTTGCATTAATCTCAACTTGTTTGACTTGTTGGTCATATCAAACTAGACATTTGATATGCAATGCAGGAATGTGTTCATAGTTAATAGTTTGACCTCATATCAAATATGTGTAATTTCTCATTATAGATACTGCGCTCACTTCCTAATGAAGATTTGGACGTTGAGGCAATAAATCTGGAATATGATCACAACAAAGAGAAGCCAGCATCCTTTAAGAAATTTATGACATCTGTGGGCTATAAGTTTGTCAAGCAAATTCACGAAGTGAACCCATCCAAGCGTGTTGTCACTTACGATATATTCTTTGTTAGAAATGTCCAATAAAGCCTGAGGGGTAGTGCTTGTATGCAGAAATAATTCTCCTCTCCTCCAAGATTAAATTATACCAACAGCTTCGCTGCAGGCGACACTAAATGTGAACATTTGGTGCTTTGGGGTGTGCTGTGGTAAGAACGCAATATTAAACAACATGGGCGGGAACGTAACAACCGACCAGGACCCAACAAAATCACCTCGGGTGAACTGCATCATGGGAGCCGTACTGTTATTATTATGGTCCTTATTATTTCGTACCTGAGATCTGCACGCATGCATGTTCCTGTTTATGGTTCTGTTCGGTCTATGGATGATTGGTACACAGCAAAAATTAATTTTCTTACCCCAAGAAAATACTAGAATCAAGATTAAATTTCTTGATTCAAGGAATAAACTCCTTTTAAGTTTTGACGTCTATTTTGTTTCCAGAGAGGAGAAGCTAAAAGAAAAATCTTATGTCTTTCTAGTACTCTTCTAGAAACAAGTATTCAATTGGATTGGAAGCAGTAGTAGCCTTTGCCTTGTCAAATACATGTGTCGCAAAATAAGATTTTTTCTCTGTTTACTGTCTGTATTTTCATGGAGGGAATGGAATCATTTATCACAACAGTCAGCTTTAGGCTCCATAGGAATCAAGTATACAGACTACTAAATAAGAATTATTTTCTTAAATTAAGAACATTATTTACATGTTGTGCCACAAGGGGCCACCACTATGCAATACAACAACTTTTTTTATATTAAACAGGGTATACATTTCTGCCTCAAATTAAGTCCCAAAAGAACAGAATAGGGTAAAAAAATGTGGGAAAAGGGGCATTTTGTTAGGGATTAATTTGATGTAAGATCCTTTGTTCCAGTGAATAATTTATCATATCTATAGGTAGAAATAATAAGAGACCCCATTTGCTTGATAATATCATTTAAATAAAGGGAAGGATTACCTGTCCTATTACATGATAATCTGATGACCCTTTTTCTGATGCTCTGGCATCTCTACTAAAATTTATTATAATCATACCCCTTCCCACCCAAGAACAGTAATCTTGTTTATTTACTCGAATAAGAAATTCAAACTTACTTGAGAAAAAGGTTTTCTAGGTAAATAGTCCACTCCCTAAGACCGATTTTCTTATTTTGAGAAATATGTCAGGAAATATAATCTTGATTCCAGTATAAAATACTTGATTTAACAATTTTTTTCTTGTTTGTTTTTCTAATTTAAACTAAATCATGCTTTCAAGTAAAAAAAGAAATTATCTTTTGGCTGTGTAGAGTCATAATGTATGCTAATGGAGGAATGAGTAGAGTTATCGTAATACCCTAATCCGAAAAATATGTAAACATTTTTTATCTTTATGATATTCTGTTTGACTCTGTTAAAACAGTTTGGTGATCATACATTATGTCAGGTGTATCAACAAAGGTATTTTATTTTACTTTGGGCTTAAACATAATAGTTTGTCATCAAAAACCTGTAAACCAATTCCATATCAATCAGTCTTATATGTATATTTCAATATTCCAATATCACTAGTATGTGATTGCATGTTTTCAAACCCATACTTATACTAGGACAGGGTCGGTCAGATTTTTCTTGATCATATTACTATATCCCCCCTTTTTGATGATGAATATGTTTTAACTAGGGTGACTGGGGATGGAAATCCCGTCCCTAGACTTTACCGAGACAATGATTCTTTTACATCACACACTACAAAGCCAGAGTGTGAAATAGACAGGCCTTTGATATGTTGTATGCCTACCACAGGCGGTGGAGGGGGGGGGGGAGCTTGCAGCTCTATCAACAGGGCACTGCTGGGTTCTATATCTGTATTTCCCTCTTTTACATCACACACTACAAAGGCAGAGTGTGAAATAGACAGGCCTTTGATATACCTCGAAGGGGAATGCTAGAATGAGTCTGTTTTTCCCCTGGTCTTGGGTCAATATACATGTAATATTAGGTTCAACTAGAAAAGTAATTTGGTAGTATCATTATTGGCTTAAAATGATAAACTTATACTACAAGTTGACAATAAAGCTGACAAGGTAAATGCGAATGGGCTTGTATAGTATGCCATACCTTTTTTAAGTATTATCATATATGTGGACTTCCCGCCCCCCCCCCCTTTTCGCTCCCTCACCACCTAACCTGTAAACCACCTCGGAGGTGCAAAGGGGTGACGGCTCTTATCCCTCCTAGTGACCCTTAACTCTAGCTAGATAAGGGCTGAGCCTCCACCAGGCAGATGCTCTTCCCTTGCTGCGGAAACCCCCCTAGTAGGCTATTAAACCTGTAGTGGAGAAGATACCAGAATGTCCCAGCCTGACAAAGCACCCAATGATCATCTATCTTCAAATGATGTAATCCCAACTCCCTGAGTAAAATATACTGCCCTGCCGGGGTAAAGTGAGCTTTACGTGAAAAATACCCCTAATTGTCCTGGGGTTTAATGGGGTTTAAGGGGAAAATATCCCTGGTTGTCCTGAAGTTTAGTAAGATTTAAATCCTTAAATCTAGTACCTAGCATAAAGGAAGTATATTGGACAGGTCTAATTATGTTGAAAGTATATTCTGAATGTAGATAGGTAATCAAATATGTTAAGTAATATTCAAACCCTGGGTAAATTATGTAACTCGTGCCGTCATAGCAAGATCAATTTGTCACTTGCATTTGAAAACAATAAAGGCAATCCATAGTGTCTGATATAAAGTGAAATGGGGACTTTGCATTACACAACTTTGACGGGCAACATTTCATATAATAATGCAAAAAAATGCATAAAGTAATAGGTGGGTATAATGTTTTGACATTTCTTTTCCAAATATAGCATAATAGCTTTCAGTTGAGAATTCAAAAAAATTGTAGCCCAGAGAAAAAAGGTCTTGTTTACACTGCCAACAAGCATCTGAAGGAGGTTAATCTACTCTAAGCGCCAAAATACAGAAACGGGTAAAAGCCAAATCAAACATATGAGTAGTTGGAGGCAAAACGACATGAATCCACCTCACAAGATAAGGTTTTTGTGTCTACGGCTCTTAAGTCCTGCATGTGTTATGCCTAAAGTGACCATTATTACCTATGTTGCTCAAACCATTGAGCAAAAATTGTACATGTTCATTTGAGGTACAACATGACAAGGAGTGATGAATAATGCATTTTTTTATATTTTTTCAAAAGCCGGTGGCAGCCATTTTGAACTTTTGGCTTTGAGACTCTCAGGAAGTTATGTTTCAGCTTGGCAGGTGTTTCAGACAGTCTGGGCTCTAAAATCACTTCATTTTAATGTATTACATGACCAGGAATGATAAATAACATAGGTTTTACAGGTTTTCTCAAAAAAAATTGGTACCCATTTTCTTTTTGTAGTTTCTTTCACAGAAGGAGCAATTTTTTGAGCTTGGTAAGTGTGATTTTTGGATTCAGCACACCCAAATTACCATCCAAAAGGTGATCTCGTCTGTTTGTATTTCAAAATGCCCCTTGGTGGGAGAATTTCTCATTTTGCAACAGTCTATTAGACGAGAATGGGCGTTTACATAATTTGACTGGTGTTTGTGATTCACGGGTGCATATTTATATTGGAACAAGTATGTGCACATGATTGTGCTAACTTTTAGGCAAATGAACTCCATACAGCTGTCCTATTTCTTCTGCAACCGAGCATGTGTTGTTGTAACCTAGGACCTTATGATTGACTATCATGATTTTCACCATACATATATTTTTAGAGTAGACAAAGTAACTGTACATCATATCGAATACTAATTATGAGGTGATCACAGTTGTATCAATCAGTAACTGGGTATTTTATATGTACGCATAGACACGTTTGAAGGCAGCGGTTTTGCACCATTTGCAGGCGTTTATGTAAGTATCGACAATATTCCAATACAGTAAGAATAGTGTGTTTAAACAGTAGAGTTCCTGTGAGTGAAATCATCTTTCCACGCATTTTCTGCAACATGTTATTGCGGTTACTGGCATTGCTGACTGATTTACTCACAGACTCTTCTAGGATAATTCCAAGATATTCATTCTTCCAACCACATTGGACTGTATTCAAGGTCCAAAAATTATAGTTCCGGCAAAACCTAATCATGTGACCCTCAATTTTTACGATATTCATCTTAGACACATCTTCTTTCCTTCTTCACACAGGTATTAACCATTTGAATTTGGGCTAATACAAGAATTAACCATACTCTTGGATGGACAATTATAAAATATCACTCAAAGTTCTCCAGAATTCTTCTAAAACTGCCAAAACCATGGCTTCACCATGTTCACTTATAAACGCTGTTGACAACGTCATTTCCCGCCATATTTTGGGGACCTGGATACTGCACTAGTTCCCAGGATTATTATCATTAAGATTTTAGTTTTTCCCTGTGTGTGATACACTTTTACTGAACCAATGGTGTATACTATAAATATCTGTAGTAATGACTCAGCAGTTTTTAGATCCTTATTTCTAGAGCAGAAAACAATGTCATCAGAATACCTCATTAATTTACATCCGCATGTGAGTCCAGCTAGGCTCAATTCTCAATAGCCAGTCCGGCATTGCTGTACTCTTGCTCTAGGTACAGTCCAACTTTCGTACAGGAGGGTCCAGCATTGCCTGACTTTGACAGTAGAGAGGGTCCTGCACTGCCTGACTGTCATGCCACCCTGGGTCAGGCATTGCTGGGCCCTCTCTACTGTCAAGTCAGCCTGTCTATCAGATGAGAGTGCTTTTGGCGACACATGCCTGACTGTGGTATGTTGGTCCAGGTGACTCTCACTTTCCCCTCTGTGTAGTCGAAACCTGTCAGAATAGCATATTGGAGGGTAGAGAGCTATGGTTAGTAGGTGATATAAACATGGATTTATTCAAACCTGAGTCATTAGAAACCAAAAATATAAGAATGCCATCGGTGATCTAGGACTGTCAGCCCCTATCCCGATGCAATAGGGGGCACACGCATTGATGTATTAGCAACCAACTATGACAAAATCCTACATTCTGGCACACTACCCTGCTTTGTGTCTGACCATTTGCCTGTGTTTGCAACCCGCAAGCAGGCCCAGGTCAAACCTGTTGATATAACTGTAATGGGCAGATCATGAAGAAATAAGATCACAGTGATTTTGAGGATTCTTTGCTAAATATAGACTGGACAACATTTAGTAAAGCTAAGGATGTAGGTATGAAATGGAACATTTTACTAAATTCCATCCTAACTTATTTAGACTTACGTTGTCCTATAAAGTAAATGAAATTCAAACATCACAATAAACCTTAGATAACTAAAGAAATATTTGAACTAATATATTTATGTAAGGAATATATGACCCAATATTGTGCTGTAGGTAAAAATTACCCCATACTGCTTGATAAGGCAAAGAGGACAAGAGATGAGATAAATCTTTAAAAGAAGATATCTCATGATGAGTTAATGTCCAATAAATTGGATGAACTCTCCAGTAACCCAACCAAGTTCTGGAGAGAACTAGATCAGCTACTTGGCAAATCTAGTGAGGTTAAGCCTACAATAGCTCTCAAACGCAGGCACTAATGGACAAGGATGTCCC
This sequence comes from Harmothoe impar, assembly GCA_947462335.1. Taxonomy (NCBI): domain Eukaryota; kingdom Metazoa; phylum Annelida; class Polychaeta; order Phyllodocida; family Polynoidae; genus Harmothoe; species Harmothoe impar. The sequence continues at coordinate 76,548,714 of OX381710.1, read as the reverse complement.
AGAGTACATAAATGAATTCTTTGCAAATATAGGGGGTGATTTATTTGAACGCCTGGGTAATTAGCCCAATATTAGCTCCTTTAAGTTGCCCAACCATAGAAACAGGATACACACGGAAGAGACCGTGGTAACCTATCCTGAGGTGCTTAAACTTGTAGAAAGTATTGAGTTACACCAATCCAGTGGGATTGACTATATATCAACCAGAGTCCTAAAACATGCATTACTAATCCTATCATTGCAATTAACAACATTACAAACCCATCGCTTCATAGCATCAGCTTCCCAAAACACTGGGCATGTGCTAAGGTGGTACCGCTACAAAAGTCTGGTAATTTACTAGACATAGAAAACTGGCGCCCCATATCACTGCTCCCAGTCCCCGGCAAAGTTGTGGAAAGAATCATCTTCACTAGGTTATACAACTACTTGGAGAGTAACAATAAATTCTCCCCCTGTTAGTTTGGCTTCTGCACATCCAGAAGCACAGGTGATGCTGTTTATAAACTCCTAAACGATCTGTACTTATCCAGAGATAAGGCATGAGACAGTGTTGGCCTGTTTTCTGGACGTGTGGAAGGCATTCGATTCAATAGACCATAGAGAATTAATACCTAGATTATGTAAACTTGGGCTACGCTTTATTTATACAGAGTGGCTCTGTGCATATTTGGGGGACAGAAGTCAGTGTGTTTTATGTAATAACCACAACTCAACCACCTGTAAGATCACCTCTGGTGTACCACAGGGTTTGATCCTCGGACCCCTGTCATTTATCTGCTTTGTGAATAATCGCCCTTCAATAGCAAAAAATTGTAACTCGTTGATGTATGCTGATGATGTGGTATTTTATGCCTCACATGAACATCAAAGTCAATCAAATAAACTTTTATAGAAAGATGCCATGTCAAACCATTGCAAACCCTGTGATATGGCTATACACATGGGTGGACAGACTATTGGGGTATGCACTGACTATGGATATCTTGGTGTCAACCTAGACTGTAATCTAAACTTAAAGAAAATGAAATCTAAAACTGTTTGCTCGGCTTAGTAGTGTAACGGGTTAACTATGAGTCTAACTGTTATTGTGGTATATCTATTATATGTTGTTATGATGTAAAACGACACGGTTCTATTGTATACATAACTGGTTTATTCATCTAACGAGTATCGTCGGTTCGTTACATATACCGACTCACTCTAGTTCGGTTGTATACGGTGGTGTACGGGTACTACCCTCGGTTCTATTCGGTAGTATATTTACATAAGCGTGTTACATAACTATACCTACTAGGTGGCGCTGCTGGTACGGTCACGTGGCCTACGCAGCGGTGTATATAAGGTGGCTACTTCCCCATTGGAAGTCAGTCAGGTTTGGGACTGTCGAGGCAAGACCACCCTGTACTCCAGGCTTAACACTACGCTGTAGGGTTACTTCCCTGTATTATGATCTGATCTGATCCCTGTATATCTGATGGTTATACTGGTGCTATAATACTCAAAAGTTTCCTTTGTAATAAAGTCGCCATATATGGCTCAAACCTCTGATCGTGAGGTAACTATTGTGTCTTTTGCCAGAAAAAAGAAATTTTGAAAAAAATCTAATATTCCAGCCTCCAGGACCAAATGTGTATTGTGATACTTATTTTGGTCCCGGAGTCACCCTCTTATCTTAGTCTCGGAGTCACTCGCCTTGCTGATAATAGTAAAACCCACACAGAATTGTTAATATCCTATATATTTTAGTTATATTTAGTGCCACTGCTTCCTATCCACCCCCTTTAATGCTTTAAACCAGAAATCTGATGATTCCACTTATTTAACCTACATTTATACAATATTTTATTTTGGTCCTGGAGTCACCCGGGTGACTCCGAGGCCGAAATAAGGTGAAATAGCCACTTTTTAGGTCAGTACTGTGCCAAGTAGGTTCAACGAAGGATCCTAATGGTCCATATTTCCTAAAGTATATAACATCAGGATATTGTAGAGTGATTTTAACAATCAATTGAACCATTTTGAGTGAACTAGGGTAAAATGAGAGTATGTTGTTAAAACTTTAATATTTTTGATAAATCTTCAATATTCATCGAGCTGTATCTCAAAAACTATTTTTCTGAGGGTATCCATTCTTGGTATGTCTTAATATATATGTTGCCCCAGTTTGTAAACGAAGTTATTAGTTGCTGTTATGTACTTCAAGACATTGTGTACATAATCACCTCATTTTGGTCTCGGAGTCACCCGAAAACGAACAATCAAGTTCGTGAGGCAATAAAAAATGAACCGCTTGGGTTAGAGATGTATCAAAAAGTGTTCCAAGGAGCCGAGATATATACCTTTCAATGATATGAACTTGTTTCAATATATTAAAAACTTTCTGATTTGTCCTTCCTCTATCCTAAAACAACATAAGTCAGGAGTTTGAGCCATATTAAAGTCTAATTTACCTTGTCTGGTTTTTGATCTCATGCCTTTCACTTGTAGTAAGAGACCAACTACAGTTTGTTCAGTAAAATAAGGGATGCAATGTCCAAAAAGATTGCTACACTAGTATTCCAACAAACAATAGCTCCTGTATAAGAATACTGTGGTTATGTATAATGGTCTAACCTTGAAGCACCAGAGAAAACTGCAGCGTATACAAAACAGGTGCCTAAGGGTCTGTCTCAAGGTTAGGTTGAAATACAGTGTACTAAAACTACACTCAGATACTAATGTTGACTTCCTAAGTGTTAGACATGACATTCAGCTGTGCATGACCCTCATAGTACAGGGATATTGGCTAAAACAGCGCCTGTGAATAGGCGGGTAACACAGTCAGCAGATACCATGGAATTAACCTACTCTGATTATATAAAACCTCTTTTAAGACAGAGCCCCTTATATAGAGGGGTAGATATGTGGAACCAGCTAAATCCCACATGTAGAATGGATAGAAATGCAGTAAGCATGAGCTATAAAATGTGCTTCAGCTAATTATATGTCCAGGTAATATCCTGGAGAATTTATGCTAACTTAGTGAAGCGCTCATGCACAACATAAAAAACCAGCATACATGCAAATGTATGAATTTCATTTTTTGTATTATAATGTTGTTTTTCTGTTAAACTATTATTAGTATTTAATATAAACCTCAACAAGGTGGTAACCGTCAATTGTAGTATCATATCCGGTATTGTGGATGTCGTTGCAGCTCATGTGAAATGGCATGTGACAACTACAACCGCTGTACCACACTCTTCCTGTATTACTTTAGCATACGATATTGTTATTATTATACTATTAGACCATAATAAAACATCTGAGAGGAAAACCAGTGGAAATGCATCACAGGCCCTTACCGATGTAATTTGATAATGTACGTGTATTTTTGAAAATGATCTGATCAAATAAATACATGCACTTAAAAAACTCAAAAATCACAGTAATTGTACTTATTTAAAGAAACCTTCATATTGGGCCGTATATATATGTATATATAATTATATATACATATGTATACATATGTATATATATGTATATGTATACATATATGTATATATATATGTATATATATGTAAATATATGTATATATATATATGTATATATATGTATATATATGTATATATATGTATATATATGTATATATGTATGTATGAATATATGTATGTATAAATATATGTATACATATATATCTATACATATATTTAATATATATATATATACATATATTTATATATATTTACTTATGTATATATATACATATATATTCATATATATATATAAGAATACACTATATGTATAAGGCAGCAAATCCTTTTTTGCCAATCCTATCTTACTCAATTATGTCTGCATGATCCAGATGAGGTACACTTTTTCAATATTGTGGAGTCGATATGGATGGTCTGCATAGAGCCTTTTCAGTGTTGATTGCAGCCTTCATTATAATTAATGTGTTCTTGTGCAGAAGAAACACGAAAGAATTTGAGCCAAGAAGAAGGAAGATTTCTGAACAACATAAAACAGACACACCTTATGGTCACTTAACAGCAACCTTAACAGATGGTCTTGGGAACCACATGTTCATGTATGCTTCACTATATGGACTGGCTAAAAAGACCCATAGGATAGCACATGCCTGTGCAAACTACAACATGTCAATCTTGTTTCCTAATCTTTCCATAATAATGCATCCTAGTAAGGACTGTAGAAAAGGTGCCGTTTGCAACAGTAATGGACACGGCTCTGCATATTACTCAGAAAAATAGTGGACATTATTTTGACCCTCACATGCTTCAATTGATAAGAATGTCCAAAAAAAAACATGTACATATAACAGGTTACCTTCAAAATATGGGGTTCTTTGTTGAGTACTTTGATGAACTCAGAAGAGAATTCATGTTGAGCAGTGTGCAGCGGAAAAAAGCTTATAGCTATCTGAATGAGCAGATTAGGTTGTATAAGAAGAGAAGTGAAGTCGAAAGTATGCCACAAGTAGTAGGTGTGCATGTGAGAAGAGGAGACATGATGAAGATACCGGGACTCAATGTACCTACTGAAGCATACTTCAAGAAAGCGATGACATATTTCCGGAGCAAATATGAAAATCAAGTGTTTTTCATTGTATCTTCAGATGATCTAAAATGGTGTCATAAGTTCTTGAAAGCTAACGATGTGGTTTTTACTGGAGATTCTGGCCAGAAATCAAGGGAAGAGGACTTTAGCATACAAGTTTGCTGCAACCATACTATAATGTCCTTTGGTACCTTTGGCTGGTGGATGGCCTTCCTCACTAATGGTGAGGTTACTACATTTCAAGATTGGGTAGGTACATCAAACTCCCGTCAATGGTACATTCCTGGTCAGAGGTTCCCTGTGAATTGGAAACTGATGTAACGCTGCATGAAATTTTCTCCATTTTAAATTCCCATGTGATAGATTGAACACAACCCTCTACAAATGCTAGTTGAAGGAGTATGAATAACTTTGATTTAACTGTTCATATTGCAATTAATCAGCCTGTCAAATTTACCTGCAACTAAAAGTTTCTTACGCTTGGAATGCATATTTATTCATTCAATTAATAGAAAGAATTATATATATATATATATATATATTTATATATATATATATATATATATATATATACACACACACTTAACTCGCGAACTGAAAATAGCAACTTTCTATACAGCAAAGAATTTGGATGCAGATCTGACAGAGGACCAGGTCGTGCAATTTCTGAATTCCTGAATACTCTCCATGAGAAATGGGATAGATGTCACAACACGGGGGCTTGGTTTTTTGACTTGATACTCGTGATTGAATACTATAATTGTTAACGGCGTCTGATGATATTTTGTAGATTTTTTTCATTTGTCAGTAGTGCCGAATCGAGGTTGGTCATTTATTTTGTGAAGGACTCCTGCATTAGTCAAACGGACCAACTGATATTCAGAAATGACCAAGTGTCTGATGCACAAATTACACACCATGTTGGAACAAAGTTTGTAAGGAGACTTTTCCAGAGGGTCTACATCCATCTTTATATGTTAAAACAGAGATACTGTATGCGAGGGATGGCACACAGGTTCTCGGCACTATCTCTAATCCTCCATAAGGCCGCAAAACGGCGCAGGCTACAGTGTAGAATTTCCGACGTACGGGCGATCCATGCGACCCGCCTGGAGTGAGGCGAACCAATGTCAGTCCGTGCATTTGTTTTGTGCGAGTACAGTAAGCGACAAGTAATTGCCCCATTTAGACATATGGAAACAATAAAACAGTATCTAGTTTGCAATTATGAATAAACAAGACTGATGATAGATGGTGTCAATGCCAAAATTTGAGGAAGAAAGTTTGATTCTGCCACAATAGGCCATTTTCTGGGATGGTGCACAGAACACCAGTGTTGTTGTTACCCGCGCACTGATCAATCCAAGACCAGCGTTCAGCCAACTGTCTCAGTTAAGCTACTTAGATCCATTTTACAGGAAATTTACCATGACAAGATTAATGAGCGACCCAAATTTAACAATAGTGCAGGTTATCAGGACAAGTTTCATTCATGTCATGCATGATAATTGAATTCTAATGACAATTGAGGGCCGGCGGAGGCCCGTGCACAACGACACTGGCACCCTCTGCTGATGTGTTTGTGTCTCTGTGATTTACGTGCTTGGTTAGGCACTAGAATATTTTGTTTGCCCTCAATCTTTTCCATCTGAGGAAATAATGCTCTTACTTATACTAGCAACATCATAATTATACATTTTAGGTATTTAGATAACTTGTGGATCTATGGTTTAATAAATGCAAAGCGCTATAGGCACAGAAAGCATCGAGTTTCAGTGTAAGGCGTATTCTGCACATAAAATTCGTCACTCCCGGTGGGGGCGCCACTTATCGGACAAGACAGGTGGCGCCTATTTTGCGGAGTCGGCCATCCCTGGTACTACTGGTCTAAGGTTAAAATAATCATGATTTCCAATTACCTTCTGCATTTTAGATTTTACAATTAAAGCTCACAAAAGAATATACCATGTAAATTGTTAGTACCCAATTGGGCCAGTCATCTTGCTTTTTAGGTGATATCCCCGTGCAGATATCTAGTGATATCGGCATTTTTCTGGTAATTATATAGGCACTCTTCCTGTGGATATCAGCACTCTTCTGGTGGATATCGGCACTCTTCCTGTGGATATCGGCACTCTTCCGGTCTCTCTGAGAGATTCCGAGAGTTCGTCACCCATACAATCTGAGATTTCATGGCAATTTGAACTTGGTGACCCAAGAGTTCAAGTCGGACACTCTACGTGCTACGCTGTTGATAACAGGGGGGGGTGGTGAGATTTTGCGGGGAGGGTCGAAGATTTTCCACGCTATCCATTTGAGAGCGTGTGGAATTTTTCGCGCTCCCTCTCGCCGAAGGTGGCGAACATTTTTGATATACTGATATAACTGAACACTCCGTTACAGAAGAAAAGACATTTTTTGGTCAAATTTCTGTGAAACGCAATATTAAAAAAAATATATTTTATTATCAAGGTAGAAGTTGGACTTTACATACCTATTCAATAAAAAAATTCTAGGGCCATTTTTTTTTACATGTATATGCACTTTAAAAAGGTACATTTTCACCCAGGCTCGAACTGGTGTGTGAGGCGGACATCCTAGCTGCCAAACCTTTCTTGCCATGGCACATGGGAAGTGAACCGCTGCATATATTGAAGTCTACTGGCCGTGCGGTAGAGGTGGGGCTGCCTGCCCACGGCCGGCCACTGACGTGGGTAGGTCCGGGTAGGCCTACACGACCAGTATCATACCGACCTTTTAGGAGTGTACTGGGGGGGTGTATCAACACCATAGGGTTGGCATGTTGCAGTAAGGAGTAAGGCGTGGTGGGGGGGGGGGGGGTGGGTGGGCATTCTTCACGGCCAACATGGCTGTTTACGCCCTTTTAAAAATCAACGGACACAGGATAGTTGGGGCAAAAAATCGACCTACAGGGATTTTTCTCTAAGTTCTCATATATATATGTTTTACTGAATACACACACAGAGTGAATATATACGCTGTGTGTGTGTATTTAGTAAAATTGTCACTCTCTGACATTGAGTACATAACAAAAAAGCATTATGCTTAACAAAATAAAATGCAGTACTTAGCAGTGCTGAAAGGATAGGATACGTCTGGGTTTAATGTCAGGTCCCTGCTATATGTAGTAAACTAACAGCTGGTATAGCCTTCGGTGAGAATTACATCATATGACCCTGAACGGGTATGTTAGCTCTGTGGCCTCATGGTTATCATGCCTGCCTTCAAGTCATATGGAACACCCTTGAAGGTTCGAATCCTGGTGTGCTTTGTTGATGTCTGTCTTTTTCTTTTCTTTGAAAGTGATTGGTACCGACCAAATGTAAATCTAGGTTTTCATCTGTAAATTGTTTTCAATATATTTTATGCATGTTAAATTAACTTATAAATTTGTGTACTATTTTGACACACTAGGGAGTAGCTTGACCAACATCAACTACAAATTGATAAATTCCTGTCTGCCATACTACCTGTCTTGTCATTTTATAAGACTATGGACTTAAGATCTGTGACTAGGGTGTTCGAATCCTTCCCAGGCCATTAACAAGAACAAAAAGGACAAATACAACTAGTGTGACACAAAGCAACACACCGCCAGCCACCCCCCCCCCCCCCCCCCCCCCAAGCCCCACCCCACACCAGCCTGAACTTCCCGTCCCCACCGGAGCAGAGCCGTAACAGCTGTGAGCTGAGCGGGGGCTGAGTGGCAAACACAGCGGCAGGTGCATAGCTATCTGCCACCTACCATGGCAGAGGCCCGGCCCTGCTCAGTGCACCGGGACCTGGTGGTTGAAAATAGTTTATATGTGTTTTCTCAGTCATGAAAGGACTTATGAGAATTATCCCAAAGTACATTGAACAGGTATCTAACACCCTTTATGATATTGGAAATGTCAATTTAATTAGATGGGGGTCTAACTTAGCAAACACTGGTTGCAAGAGAAAATCAAACTCTTTACAATGGAGATAGCAATTAGAATTAAATTTGAAATTAAAATAGAGTAAATTGAAATCTAAAACTCCAGGTCTCAGTTGAAGGACGTTGCTCAATCGAGGTATGGGGTCCCTTTGAGGTACATCCTTCATTTGAGGGCAGTCTCAAACCTGTTGATAGCCATTCATTATTGGTTGAATAACCCTCTGAAGGATGTTGTTCTTTGTATGCATCCACACTTCTACGAATGTTAAATAACTACACCTTTGATTACAAACAAAAAATGACCAACTAGGTTAGTCATCTTAACTGACTCGGGTTGGCCATTTTATTCTGATAACTTGAATTACGGATGTGCTGATGGTAATTTTTGCAATTTGCAAAAGAAACCTCCCCCCAGGATTTTTTTTCGAAATTTGACCCCCATAAAAGTATATGCTGACCATCAAAAACTCAACATGGCCTTTCAATCTCGGGGTATCTCTCAATATAATTTATCTTTATTTGGTAGCTCAAAAGAGGGATTTTCTTTACTTAATTTTTTTGCCCCGGCCCCCTGGGAAGTTTTGGCACACAACGTCCCCCGCAAAGAAGCCTTTTTTATCATTTGCCCCCGCCCCCCGCAGATATTTACTGTAAAAGCGCACAATTTAAGTTATCAAAATGAGATGGCCTTACTTATGCTGACTAACAAGGGTTAGTCATGTTGATTTACAAGGTTGGTAAAAATGACCAAAATTGTACTATAAATGTACTATAAAGTTCTTCATCCTGTAAAAAATTGCAGAGTGTTTATGCTTCTTAATGCTAGCTATGTATTTGTTTCTTTGTTGTTATTTTTGAAACCTGTTATAAAAACTTCTTCTGTATATTTGAATATGTGTATTTGAAATAGGTATAAGATATGTACTACAGTAAATGTAAGATTCTTGTCCACTATGAACCATGTCCTTCAACCATTTATGGAGAAAAAATTGAATATTCTAATATGTTATTCATTAACCCAGTCACCTATTCTTCAGGACTAGCCAAACCTCCAGGGTCTCTAAGACCGTGGTCTACCATAGACCCCTTGCACCCGCCCGGGGATTTTTAATATATTTTCATTGACCTGACCGTATGAGGTATTGAAATTCACTTGTCAGTATCTTATTTGCAGGTGGGTGTAGGCGTGACGCTTATCGGTTCATACATATATGGACAAATACCAAAATCGCTAAACATGTGACTTGAGAACTGATATACTATTTCAATATGTGATGATATGACCACTTTTTCATGACAACTGGCATATATGAGCATAGACTATGCATGGGAGCTATCAGATATGTATGTTTAAAGTGATAGGAATGTTTTATGAACATCTAATTAGCATAAATTAACATTTTAACAATGACGGAAAGCAATGTAACGGAAAGGCAGAATCTTGAGAGTTCACCTATGGGGTATGGAATGTTAGGGTGTGGCATTCCCACCAAGCTTGAAGTTTGGCCTATACTGATCAAGATTGGGGTGGATGCAATGTACACAGTAGTTTTTGTCCTTGAAATAGAGCCTGATATAGGTAACCATTACCGAAATTCACTATTCCAGCTATAGCTTTGCAACTAATGATGATAAACATCCATATGAAGTGGCTATGTCCATATTTCTAGGGTCAGGTAACATGATGAAGACCCTCTCCAATTCATGATTTGCCTCATGGAGGTAGCGATTATTGAAATTCACCATTATTACCATAGCCTTGATATCCTTGCTTTTTGAAGTGGCTACATCCATATTTCCAGGGTCTAGGAACACAATGGTGGCATTATGTTACTTATTCCGTCATGGAATATTATAAACTGTTTTAGATAATCATTAGGGCACTCAAAAAAAAAAGTTGTTTCTCATCACCGCGCATCAAGAAAATCGTGATTGAGGGAAAACTTTTTTTTTTTTTTTTTTTAGATTTTTAATGAAAAGATTGACAAATATAGGCATATCTGGTATCAAATTAAAGCTTATACAGTCAGAACGCAAAGAGATAGGAATAGATTGCATTTTGACAATCTGTATGGATCAATAAACTGTTAACTACTAAAATGTGAAAACAGTGCGCGAAATGTCATAATTTCCCTACATATTTTGGCCCCCAGTAATAAAAAAAAATAATTATAAAATAAAAAACGCCCTCGTCATATTTTTCAGAGCTGGGTGATGAGAAACAACTTTTTTTTTTTGAGTGGCCTTATGTTAGAACTGGGATCAACTCTGTGTTAGATATAAGAGTACTTGTTCTCCCTGCTACTCCTGAAAGAAACATAGATTTTAATTGATGGTTCAGGGACTCACACTACCCAGAGTAGAGCCTAATATAAAAGTAGCCCACTTTCAACCAATATATATTGTAGTAGAAGCTGTTGCATAATCCTCTAACATTCTATTGGTTTCCATTCCTCTGTCCCTCCATGGGAAGGATAAGTATCTCTCAGCAATAGTCAGCCGTAGTATACATGGCCCCAGTCTTTGCTGTTACTGAGAATTGAACTCAAAGTATCACAAGATGCAGCAAAAGAATATGGTCCTTGATGGACTTTTTCAGTTTGTACAAGACATTCAAGGGCAGATTCCTCAACAGTGATCTTGGAAGAACTTTTCTGTTTTGGCTCTGTACTTCAGGTTGTTGGTCAGTAATGGCTATTCAAACTATGCCAAAAAATGTTTCTTCATTTTTACTCTTACTCATTAAGGAACAAAATATCTTTGTAGTAGAAATAGATTCAGCATGAGCAGGTCAGTGATGCCAGGTTTTAGAATTGTTGTTTATAGCAATTGAACAAACCACCAACTGTCATGCATGTTCACTGCAGTTCAGCAGAAACTCTGCTGTGCATGACATGATATTGCAGAGACAGCTACCAACAATCAACAGCACAACTGACTGATCTAGATAGTGAGTCCACAACCTAAGTGAACTGAGAACATCACAAATGAATAAACATTAAGGGGATTTAGTAGATTCTATTTTTAACTTCATCAACCCATTTGATGTTGATAACAAATAAGTTTTTATTATCACATCTCATCTAGCATGTGTGTATCAAAAGATATTCAGAATGATCTGGCTAATGCTATGCTCTAAGCACAGTTCACTATTCCAAATATTGTTGAGGAAATTCTCCTACATGTGGACTAACTCACTCTTACCTTCCCATGTCAATTAGTAGAATAAAAGTCCAAGAAGAGGCCCCTTTCAACCACACCTGAAAACTAGTGACTTTGACACCTTAAAAAGTAAATATTCTGCATAATTGAAAGACACAGTGTTCAGTATTCTCTCTGTGCAGGTAGAGATGTTTTGATGAGTTTCAATGGCAACGAAACAGTATGTGAAGTGGAAGAGATAAGTAGAAGATATGAACAAGCTGACAGAAAAATGTGCTGTTGTTTGGGATAGAACTATGTCAAGGACTAAAACTATGTTCAATTAAGAAATCCATTTATACAAGGTGTGACTGAAACAATAGCTGCATCAGTAAAGGAAATGTATCGGCTGTGAAGATCCTGCAGAAGCACTAATGATTCAACATGAGCAATACCATGTGGTAGCTAATCATGATTTCCTAATCAGTGTGGAAGACAGCCATATTGCTGTTTAGTAGACACTCACAGTCACATTGTCAGACCACCATGTTTATCTGAGGTGCATGAACCATTGTATTCACAAATTAAATTAAAAGTATTTTTTTTATCTTAATCACAAATGTGAAATGAATTTCAGTTATGATCAAATAAATAGATATCCCTTCTAAAGGTCTGTGGATGCAACAAGTTGGTGCTGTGTTGTATTTGAGAGAAAAATGAAGTTATTATAACTTGTGTCTCTGGCCATGGAACCCCCCCTTCCCCAACCATGCCTTGTACTGTGAGAGTGGCCGAAATTTGTTGTCACCCAGGCCCATTACCAGGGGTGTGAGTGCCCTAAGATAGCTATGGTCCATCCCACATCATAAGTGCTTGAAAACTCCATATTGAAGAAACTTGAGCACTTTACTTGTCTCTCGATAAGTACAGCTAGATGCAGATCTGCTTTGGTATAAGAAATTCCATGGAAAGTTTACTGCCAAGAAGTAGAAATACTATTATCATTAGGTTATGATAGGATTGACATGAGACTTGTATCCTCCAGCAGGGCTTCTTTTCAAATGTATACCCAAAGACCAAATTATCAAGCTTGGATCTGCTAGCAAACCATCCCCTCACCAGAAAAAAAAGTGAACGGGAGATTGTAGCAGGAAATCAAAAGTAGACAGAAGGGGAACTCATTCCGGAGATGCATGGAGAAGAGGATGATATAAAATTTGAGAGCTAAACAAAGATCATCTTTGAATCTACCCAGTGTTTTGGTGTATGTCCCTTACCTGACTTTTGAATATTTAAAATCGCAGGTTTAATGAAAATATGAGTATTCAAATCTTTATTCCCTTGCAATATTGAAAATATTTGGTTATAAAGGGTTTCAACTAAATACAGGGACTTTCGATGGCAATCTGTCGGGCAAATACAGATTAAATGTATATGTCACCTAATAACAGAGAAAAAGATATTTTATTAACCTGCTTTGTCTCCACTCAAGTCCAAACGCCGCCATGACACCTTGCTCAACTTCACTTCCAGTCTCTGCGCCTCCGTAATTTGGTTCACGAAAAAAAAGTCCCACCCCTCTATCGTTTATTTTGTTGTTATTTGTACAAAAGTAGGCCTGCTTTTCGATTTTTATGTGATAATTTGATAAAGAGGAAGACTATTAAACGGTAATCCTTGTGTGTAGGCCTACTATTTTCTTTGCCCTATCTTCTTGTGCACGGCTCAGTTAAAAGATCTAGGTCAAGTTTAAGTTCAAAACCAAAGACTAGCCGCTGGCAAGTTGATTGGGTCACGGTGAATATTTCCAGTTTCTATATTGACCGTTTTGGGATTTAATTTTGAGTTATTTAGAAGGAAACATAGCACAAGCAATAGAAAAGGCCCTATATTTGGATGCCAGATAGATGAATTAGGCCCTAACTGCCCAGAAAATTTGAAAAAGATTAAATCGTATCGAAAATTGTCGGAAGCTGATTGGGGCCACATTTTAATATTGTAGTGGTCCAGCGAAAATGGATTTTTGGTTTCACCAGGGTTTGAACCTGGGACCTCCCGCATCCGGAGTGAGCGTCATAACCACTTGACCACGAAACCTTGCCTGCCATTCTCGCCTTACACATACATCTGGATTGGTAGGTATGAGGGGGAATAGTGATTACCCTAGGTGGCTAAGCCAGGGCACAGGGACAGATGTGGGCTCGATCTGTTCCCCTACACTCCTCCCATCCAGCTTCAACTATCCCAACCGGCTACCCAACCGGTGGTAACCTTGGACATACCTGGCACTTAGTTGTGGGATCCTGTGTCACTAGCCCTACTAGCGCTTTCCCGCCTCATGCGTACTCGCCCTTTTTTACCAGCTCGCTAGATGACTGCGCCACTCTAGCTTTCGCTACTGCGCCACGTCGGACCCACAACCAGCCACCAGGTGTTGAAGCATACCCAATCGTATCATACCGTACCTATCCAGTCCAGCCAACATATTCCCAGGCACCGGGATGGCTGGTGAAACCACCAGTGTAGTGGTCCAGCGAAAATGGATTTTTGGTTTCACCAGGGTTTGAACCTGGGACCTCCCGCATCCGGAGTGAGCGTCATAACCACTTGACCACGAAACCTTGCCTGCCATTCTCGCCTTACACATACATCTGGATTGGTAGGTATGAGGGGGAATAGTGATTACCCTAGGTGGCTAAGCCAGGGCACAGGGACAGATGTGGGCTCGATCTGTTCCCCTACACTATCTTTGCGGATATCCGTTATGACAGTTTGGTTGATTTTGAGGTTAAAATAGAACAATTAACATGGAAACAAAGCCCAAGCACTAGAAAACATCCTATATTTGGACGCACAATAGATAAATTAGGCCCATACCCCCTAGATATTTTGGATTCAGCTCCATAACTTAACCCTTCGGAAAAAAAATCGTCAACAGAGAAGTGTGCGAATAAAGGATTGCGAAACCATTTTTTGTCACTGATTTGTCTGTGACTCGAATGCGGATCACCTGCGTGGGGAGCGTTCTTACCTCTACACCAAACCGGACACAGTTGACGTAAGTGGTCGATGTTACCCGCTGACCTTAGGTATCCTTAGGTGAAACCAGAAGTGAAGTCTTCGCTAAAATACAGAGGTTTGAGCTAATACGGGGGCTTGTAATTTACCTTTCGCGAAATATGAGGCTCAGTGTCTAGGCCTACCTGACTTGATATTTAGTACAACCAATTAAAATTGATAATGAGTATACTTGTTGGATAATCAACATATGTCAATTCTATCATGAGCAGCAAGCCATGAGCTACCATTTGGTACCAGTTTTGTGTTTTTATCCCAAATACTAAGGAAGTGGTATCGAAAATAATATTTTCGCTAACATATCCGAATTACTAGATAAAATTTGTAACCAGCCAATGTCATACATAATACTATTAATAGATAATTTCATAATGAAACAGTCCCTTTTCCCTGCAGGTAGACATACCACAATTTAATTTAAGCCCCATTATTAGTACCTTAGCTTGTTTTATAGTAGTTTAGTTATTGTGTAAGTCAAATATTGTGAATACTTTTCAAATAAAAATCAAGATATTCATGAATATTCAATATATGTAAATGAGAGGATTATTATGTTAGGCATTTGAGTTGAGGGGCTATCTCTGGGCCTCAATTTGGTTCTAGTCTGACATTCCTAATTAAATAATTAAGGAAGCAGTGATAACATGAATGTGACATGTAAGAAACATGCATTTTACATAAGGTGTAAGCTGGGACCACTTGTATTTGTATATATTGTGTCTGGGACCACTTGTATTTGCATATATTGTGTCCACATAAACATTGGAAGCTCAAAAATCCCGAAATATCCTTGAACATACTGATGGATCAATGCATTTGAATAAACCGATTGCACTGTTTGTTTGTAATTGTATATATATATATAATGTCCAGTACATAGGCTAGTAGCCTGTGTTCCTATATCAAACAGTATTCATGGAACCCTTTGACCAACCTCAACTCTTATGGGCGAGAGTGCTCACTGGGTGCATTTATACCAGATCGAATTTGGTATATGTATATATATATGATAGTGCTGTTGCTTAGCACATAGATGAGTTATGTTATTTCTTTTTACTTTAATTGTAAATGTATTACAATTTAATTTGCATTAATATGTAAAGTAATGTGATGGTAAGGTTGATGATGATGATGATGATGATAATGCAAGAGCCTTTTCCTTCTACCTCTTGAAAGCATAATAGAAACTGAATCGGTCTTGACTCAAATAACTTATATCTTTGTGCTTCATATATACACACAAATGTATAATCTGAAACTGGACATTTCCAAGTGCCTTTATCTTTGCTCCTCTAGTGTATTTATCTGTATGACCTTCCGTAGCTTTTCTGTGTTTACTGTATCCTTATTTCAACACTGTTTTAACTCCCCTATTGACATGTATAAGATATCTCCATTGTCTACTGTTGGTAGAATTATTCTTTTTAATACATTAGTAGCTGCATGGTTAGGCATTTTCTACCTTTTCCTTCTGAAAAAATATTATTTGAAATTTAGGTTTCAGCTGAGGTCATCTACATGCTTTTTATACAGTGAATACAGTGTCATACCTAGATAGCAATGTGTGGGAGCACATAGGATAGGCTCTTGACCTAGAGCAAGCTTTCTATGGAGGGTTTGTGTGTAGAAGGTCATAGCTTTGGTTTTCTTTGTGTCCAATGATAGATTATTCATTAAACACCATCGGGAAACATTTCTAAGATCCTCATTTAGAGTATGTTCTACGTCCAGGCAGTTAATGAGCTATATGAATTACTGTATCATTGGACTAATGCTGGTATTTAAGCATACATTCAGGCCATTAATATATAGTAAAAATAAGAGGAGACCTATGGCGGACCGTTGGGGTACTCAATATGTAATTGGATGTAGTATTTAAGTGACTTCATCTGTTTAAGTCCATTGTTTTCTATTTTTTAAGTAGCGTTCTATTAATTTGACAGTGTTTATTCCAAAACCATGTATATCAAATTTTGTACAAGAATTTTGTGGTCTAAAGGGTCAAATGCCTTTTTAAAAGCTATAAAATATTGCAGTTGTGACGTTGTCTTTGTCAAATAAATTATAAATGTTGTCTGTCAGTCTAGTCAAGCTGTCAATAGTAGATCTCCTAGGTCTAAATCCGTCCTGTTTGTCTGTCAATACATTATTATCTCCTACATGCTCAAACATTCTAAACTGAATAGGAAACTTGTCCTCTGTTTTGTGTTTGAACATCCAGGCATTACAGAGTATTCCTGAATTGTTTCATGAATTTCTTGTCAGCATATGCATTTACTGTTATTGGAGTCCATTCCTTTAGCCAATAATGTCCTCGCTTAAATCGCCTTTTATTACCTAAGTTGTTGTAGTAGATGACTTCTTCATTTTGACCAAGAAATGCCATCCACCATGCAAATGTACTTAGGCTAATGATGGTATGGTTGCATGCGAGGCCTATTGCAAAATCATGGTCTTTGTCTTTTCTAGAAGTGAAATAGGCATCATCAGCTTTGATTAGGAACCGTGCCCACTTTGGATCATCAGTTCCAACACTGAATACAACATTACTGCCATACTTCTCTCTTACATACTTCATTGCTGTTTTGTAGAATACATCACTTGGGTTGAGACTATAACTACGGGTAAGGTGATCACCTCCACGCACATGTACATATATAAAGACAAACGGTTTACCGTTCAGATAGGATATGCCTTTGTTGTCTGAATATAAGCTCATGTTCCTTGCAAATGATATTGTTTTTGCCAGTGTATGGAGATATATTTGGGCATATTCCTGTAATCCTCTGTTCAGTACAAGTTCCTTGGTTTTTAGTTCGGTTTTATATTCAATGAAGTAGTTTATATTCTGTTGGAAGCCATGTATGATGGCCAGGGATTTGTTAGATGTCTTTGCTGTAATTATAGTTGATTCTTGATATGATCTAACATTCTGTGGAGTTTCCTTAATTCTCAAAGTTTTTTTCAAATTTGCTTTAAATATCTGTTTACATTGTTTATCATCATATAATGGTATGGATGTAGCAGGGAATAATCTTCTCATATCTAAGCTCCCTTTGACAATGCAGGTGAATGCATTTCTATCTGTTTTCCGTGCAAGTCCATACAGTGATGAGTAAATCCAAATCAGATTCCCCAGTCTACCCAAATAAGGGGCATGAATGTAGCGGAGAGGTGTGGCCCGGTTCAAGGTCGGCAGCACATTAGGTTTGTGAATGTAAGATATACAACTAGCACCCAGATAGCAAACTATAATAAATGGGACTATAAAGAATTTATAAGCCCAATGCATATTTTTATATTGCATCAAGAAGAAAACTACTAGGAAGCTATTCATACCAGCCTGGAAATCTTGGGTAGGTCTCTAAATATAGATTTCTGTGTTGTGCCGCAAAGTTGGTAGTGAACTGAATGACGGAGAACACACTAGCCACAACCCACACACTATGGTATGGACTATGTCATAATGTCAATAACAATTTGTGTATGTCTGTGAATCCTTCTGTTACTCATAGATTGATGTAATATAGAGGAAACCTGTCTGGGGCGTTTTCCATAAGTAGAGATAAATATTCCCCCCAACTTTGGTTCTGACGACTGGATTTGGTGGTACCATTATTTCGGCCCTACATAAAGGGTCTAAAAATGTCCCTTAAACATAAAGACAAATTCCTGAAATTTCCCCTTAAATATTGAGGTCCCGTGAATGTTGCTAGCAGGATTCCTTTGATGACGTCCTTTTTGGGGGGTTGGGGTGGGGGGGGGGGGGATGGGGGGTTCCCCAGAGATATTTCTCAATTTGAATATATATTTGTCAAAGTACAGAAATGATTGTCATTCAATATAATAAAAAAAATGGTTTACCACATTGACTGACATTTAAGCTTAGATAGATGCATTTATCTTTTGGGTTCTTAACTGATACATGTACATTTCCATACACCTACCCTCCCTTATTCTAGTTGTTACAGCATGGGTAAGGTTGAAACTTTCATGTATTATGGCAATTATTGATAGATATCTTACAACACATTGCTCATTATATTCAACCTTAGATGTGATGGAGTGTGATATTATGAAGGCTCAAACTGCTAATAATTGACCAAGAATATCATATACGATTGCTTTGTCTCCGCCTACAATTTGAGGACAAAGCATATCCACACCTGCTACCTGGTACCTACACCTGCCACCAGTGGCACTGCACCACCCTATTGTATATAAGGGGCACTCGCTTTTAGCCACTCAGAGAGAGCTGGGTAGGGTACTAGGTACACACCATTGCATACCTAATGTACAATAAACCAAAACTGCACACCTATTTGCCAATTGTAGTGTTCCTTACTTTTGTGCATAACAAATCTCAGATATTAGTGCAATGCTAATTGACGATGGTCCAATATGACATGTGGTGGAAAACAGATGGTCTTGAGTGCTTCTCATGAAGCAGCAAGGTGAAAAGGTGACGTTTTTGTGGGTGTAAACTACTGTGGAAGCCGTTGGCGAGCATGAACATCTCGGATGTCCGGGCAGCTTGACTGGAGGTCTCGACAAGATCCGGCCTACAAGGAAAAGTGCCTCAAGTTGAAGAGCAAACTGCCCGAAGAAGCCTATGAGGGTCTGTAGAATCTAGGAAAACTAGTGACTTTGACGCCAATCAGGGGGAAATTGCTGACCGGGGTCAGAAAACACCTAACTGACGATGAATACAAACAACAGATAAGTGACACAACGCATAGTGTTGTAGAATTTTTGGGTGCAAATAATACTGTATCAAGTTATACTCTCACGTTAGACAATAGTGCTATTTCACAACCAAACACTAGTTTAAATAGCTCTCTAGGGTTAGTGGATTATAACAACGACACTTTCTGGTCAATAAA
Source organism: Harmothoe impar (assembly GCA_947462335.1). NCBI lineage: Eukaryota > Metazoa > Annelida > Polychaeta > Phyllodocida > Polynoidae > Harmothoe > Harmothoe impar. The sequence continues at coordinate 76,529,112 of OX381710.1, read as the reverse complement.
AAACTCAGTCGCCAAGATGGATGAATTAAAAAATTTAGAGGAAGCTAAAGAGCAAATCGCGGCGCTAGCAGCCGAATTACTAAAATTGCAACAGCGCAGCAATGAGCAGCAGTGAGACAATGAAGCAGCAATGAGCAGCAGTGAGACAATGAAGAATCTATCAAGTTAAAAGCATATTTAGATGCACTAAGAGCAAGCAATGCACCTAAACCTGACACTCCCGAAGCTTTGTTTGCCAAATATGATAGGGAGATAGAGTTTTTGAAGAAATGAGCAACAATGGCTGAACATATGGAAAGTAGACTTTCTCACTTGTAAATAGATCGTAACAAAGACAGTCCAAATGAAGATTTAGCTTACAACAAGCATAAGGAGGCAGTAAAACTATTAAGCAGAAAATTAGATATATTTTCCTGTCTAGCTCTCAACAAAAGACCATATCTACTCTTACTTAAATTATGCACTCAAGATCCACGAGGACTCAAAATATTACCTTGATGGATATGCGCAATATTTAAACGCCAAGGCTTTGGTATATTACTAAGCCTACAGAATGGTGGACTCGTCAGAAGACATTGCCAAGTTTTATAGCGCTTTTGTCTTTCCATTCGAAGCGTCTCGATCAATGAATTGGAAAAGGGTGCTGCCCACTGAAAACGAGGTGTACAGGAGAGGGTGCTAGATTATGGTACTGACATGATAAAGCTGCTAGCCAAGACAAATGTAACAGGTACTTTTAGAGTGGAGCTATTTATTAACAACATGCACCACACTATTAAAGAAGCGGTCATGGCTTCATACCCTAAAACTATCGAAGACGCCATTGTCGAGGGTGAAAAGCAAGAGGCCATTTATAGATCCATACAAAAGCAGCACAAATTTGCCTCAGGTGATCTTAAGGAAGCAATCCAGCTGCATAAGGCCGAAATCAACGCCTTACAAATGAGGGTTTAATTGAAGAAAGTGAACTTTGATGACCACTCTAGGAGAACTTATAAAAATGATAAAGGTGCTGGATGACAGAACAAAACTTCCAGAAATGACAGATCAATATCTCAATCGAAATCCAGATCAAGCAGCCAAGAATCTAACTCATCAAGATCTGGAAGAGAGTCCTCGGCATCTCCTTCTCAAGATAAATATAATCGAAGTTACTCGAGAGATAATTACAATAAGAAAACATACCATAAAAACTCAGATTCAAAAAGCCGAAGGGCCAACAGTTCAGACAATTATGACAGCAGTAGTGATTTGACAACAATGCCCACTGCCAATCACGCAAAGAGTCATTTAAACTCGTAGAGTCTAGAGCTCAGAGCAGGTCCTCTAGAGGTAATCGCAAGTTGCTAGGCTCAGAATATAAATCCCAATTACTGTGTAGAATGTGCTTTTTAAAACATGTGTTCTATGTTGTGCGCATGAACTACGCCCAGCGTTGCAGTTTCCAAAACCAGAGTCTGAACCTGGATGAGCAGTCAAGGGACATCTACATCGCCAGTACCCTTGGTAGCGATAGAGACATTACCAATGACAATGACGCCATGGGGCTTGATGATTTCTACTGGTCCGAAGGCGAAGCTAACTCGCGCACATCCACAGCCAGCTACGAACTTATGGTAGCTCAGTCGGCTCAATATGCCATTGATGGCTTACACTAGGACCATCTATAGCATCGACCCTTGGATAGCTGCACATTGATTAACGCCTTTCTTACACATAGGATATTATATCACAAGGAACTTGTTGGCGACTAATTTTATACGCATATGCATTCACGGATCATCAATACCTACAAATTTTGTGTCAGGGATTTGCGGTCGAAAAATATATTTCATTAGTGACTTTAGTTACACCCTGTCACTGCCATGGACAATGGTCATCTTTTATGATATTGCAGTCGACAGTTTATTCTTTAAACTTATTGTTGTATTGTATTTGTGTATATATTGACTACTTGTGTTTGTGTTGTGTACATATTATTTCTGTTTTTCCTTTCAGGTACTGACCCTGCATGGTACATTTGTTTTAACACAATTGTCTCATCAAGGACTCATGAACATTTCATTTCTGAGCAAACATTGTAAAGATTCGCTAACCCTTAGATGTGTTAGCTAGCGCATATATTCAGAGATTTTGATTGAATCATTTGATCACCTATGGAAATCGATAGTTGAAGTTATAATGATTCAAAATACTCTGAAAACCAGACATAAGGTCCCTATCTTTTGTAATTCAAAATTTGTGAAAAGCACATTCGTCGACTGACCAGGATTGCCATTGGTTTTCTGAAAGTGAATCAAACTCTACCAGTAATTTGTTAGTGTTTGAATTAACGGTTGAGGGTTGTTCATTTAATGATTTGTGTTATCTAGTAGTTATCTAAATGTATGTGTGTGTATTTAATCAGACAAAATTATCAAAAAATGTATAACATAATCGCATATAATCGTTGTAATGTGTTAGATTATGGAGAAAACTAGGTGTGTACAGTACAAACCAAATAGCATATTATGAATGCGATTTCGGTGCTCTTGCACCATTACATTGACCAAATTATTATTACAATAATTTTTTCCCGACGGGGGAGAGTTATATGATATTATGAAGTCGAGGACAAAGCATATCCAAACCTGCTACCTGGTACCTACACCTGCCACCAGTGGTGCTGCACCACCCTATCGTATATAAGGGGAACACGCTACTAGCCACTGAGAAAGAGCTTGGTAGGGTACTAGGTGCACACCATTGCATACCTAATGTACAATAAACCCAAACTACACACCTAGTCGCCAATTATATGGTTACTTACTTTCATGCATATCAAATCTCAGACATTAGTGCAATGCTAATTGACCATGGCCTGATATGACAGAAGTATGATACATGGAAGGTTTCCACAAATAGATTCAGGGGAGTTTGATATCCTTTTCCGTCATAAGTAGTCACAGTTTACACACTACAAAAATGATTAGGCTGAGAAATATTCATTTAATTCAGAATCTGCCAGGACTACTAGTCGACATGTCTGGAAAACATTCTTTAAAAAAAATTGTTTGCCCCAACTTGCCCCACTCACCCAATTCATTTTTGACATAGTCACCTATGAGAGGAAAAACATGTTTGTAGATATTTACAACAAAAAGAGAATAGTTCAAATAAGTATTCAAAGTTGATGAAATTTGGTCGGTTCCTGAGGTTGCCAATTTAGGAATAAAAAAATTTAAAGAAAATTTCGATTATGAAATGCTGATTAGTTAGGATTATTCTCAAAACTTTAAAATTGTAATGCAATCCATCTCAACTAGTGGTTTGGAAATATTCTGGCATTTTGGCATCTATAGATATATTGCTCGGACGTATAAGCTGTAAGGAATATTATGTAATATAATAATAATGACATATAAGAAGACGATAGAGTAATGGGTGCGTTAAGCGTATGGCTGGATATACCTGCCCTTTTTATTATATATACAGTTTATATATGTAAATCATAAATCCAACTGCGGTAGATGCGGCAGCGTCCTTAGCGACCACCCTGCTGCCACCAAGCAGGTGGAATGTGAACTAACACAACCCCTTCGTCAGGGTGTCCTATATAAGGGGGTGTGGTCATTTCTACTACACAATATACACATAAAACTGCTAAGGCTCTTATATATATAATATAGACAATAAACGAAATGCATTGACAGAAAATCATATTTTTATAAAGTAAAGGAGAAAATGCTTGGAAATATGGCCTTTGGTGTTCTCCGAAATGATCAGGCATGAAAAACAGATATGCGTTTGGATCAAAAAGTGCAGCATCATATCCGTTTCAATGGAAACAGAAGGAATATTTATTTTCCTTAGAAACCCCTCTTTTCTCCTAGATAATGTGTATCCATGTATTCTAAGAAATATCTCTTCTAAGATTATAAATAAGATGCTGTGGTCACTCAGACAGCTGATTAACATGAAGAATAAACATGTCATTACTAGATATAACATGGCAATGCATGGCATCAGTATATCAGTCCATGGATAGCAATTTAGTTAGAATAGGAGAAATCATCAATTCTGAAATTTGGCTACAGGGTTGCTTTTGTGTCCCCATCTGCATTTGTCCTTAATCTGATAAACAATGCATAGTTTCACAGCCAATTCTTTTTCCGAAAATATCACTTACTTTTAAGGAAAATATACTTAAGACAAGTTTGTCCTCAGGATAAGTAAATTATTTTAGTAAAGTTTAATATATTTGTAGTAACAAGAAACAAGAAAGGAATCGAGAAATAAATTATTACGTCACGGACCCTATTCTGGAATCAAGGTAATATGACTCTTCTGACATACCCCTTGGTCCTAGAAAAAATAAGGTGTGTTTACTTAACTCCCCCTTTCTTGAAACAAAAGACCTGAGAGTGTTTTTTTTTTCATTTCCATTATCATCAGCTTGAAACTGAGCCCCTAGACATGAACTAGTATAACCGTGTTCTATATGAAGTCAATATAACTATGGCTCTCGATTTCCATAACAATAGTTTCATCCTAATTGCATTTGTTGTTTCGGTAATTTTGTGTGATCAATTGTACATTTGCTTAAGATTTTACCCATAACTTTTGAAGAGACCTCATGCAGATATGAGATACCAAGACTCCTTTACTTAGTTCTGTATTTGGCCACAGTAAGTACAACCATAATCATGAAGGAATGGAAGAAACCTGCCATGGGATTGCTTTTCATCTTAATATCTTTTATCTTAGTGTATGTTCGACTCACCCATAACCCATTCACAATGGGAAGCAGCAATGATGTAACAGGTATTTATTTACAGGACATTCATATCTATGAGTATATCATAACTTATAAGTTATTGACCATAGGTCCATTTGTTTCAAGACATAGGTTCGGTGCATGATCTTGTCTAGAATTGAGTTACTGTCATAATCACAACTAGATCTGTTTAATACTAGGTGCAATAAGTGTACAATGAGAAAAGCAAAACAAGCCATGGCCCATGGCCAGAGAACTTCAGATATATGATAAACTCCATGGGGAAATAACTAGTAGGCTTTACACTGGTTGTGCTCAACGTTAAGGACGTTTGCAGCTCTGCATATCTATAAGACCATGTGTTGTTTTGCAGCAATGCACATGCATCGCTACTGACCACTGAAAAATAACTTATATGTACTGCTTTTCTTGTCTATATTCTTCTACAGATAAAGGCAAATAGGGGAATTGTAATATTTATTTTATACCAGCCTGTCTAAACCAACATAGATATGCAGGTTATTACTTTTCATTGCTGTCTGTCATCTTGTATATAAACCTGAAAATACATGTCCTACTTCTCTTATTGTCTCTACGCACTTGTCCATTCTTCTGTGGTCGAAGGGAATAGTTGGGTCAATTGTGATCTAGTATCAATTCTTTCTTTATTTGTTATTGATAACATGTGTAAGTATGCTCTGTCCCTGTATTGTCTGGTTATAGTTTAATAGAACGTGTTAACCCAGGTGGCATCACTTGAATATTGCATATATATATATATATATATATATATATATATATATATATATATATATATATATATTTATATATATTAGAGGAGCAGCAGCAGGGTCATCAGATGTGATTTGATTCGAATGATTACTAAAAGCTACAGCATGTTTTTTTTCATGTTGATGGGATCCTAGCAACCATGAAAAGTGATGTTGTGGTCGTGATTTCTTGTGCAGGCTATATGAAAATGGCCATTGATTAAACATATTCTCTGTTATCCTGGTAAAAGCAAAAATAATACTAATTTTGTCTCCCATTCTATGATAAAGATTATACATCCACTACAATCAACATAGACAATTCAAAGTGCTATATGTATTGCTGAGATCAGGGAATTCAGATTTATTATTTATGAGAACCTAAGTGGCAGCCATTTTGAATTTTTTATGATGCCGTGCTGCAATATCTGAATTTCTTTTAAAAATGTGGTTTCCAGTTATTATAAACATGCAGAATCGTTTCATGGTTCAGGAAACCTATATTCATTATGATAAAGAGTTGACTTGAGGCTTAGCATGATGTGGCAGCCATTTTGAATATTTAATGAGATTGATGGCACAATGTCAAAAATCGTATTGACAACTATGAACTATCTGATCATATCAAAACATGTCCTGTCAACACAGAAACACAATAAAAGCTAAACCGGTGCATTTCTTTATCAAAAGTTATACATGTATAAGTGGCAGCCATATTGAATTTTTAATGAGGTTGGGCATTGGAAGATCTGACATGAGTGTTGGAAGTAACCTGACTTTGTGGGGGCCACAGCCTAATTGACCAAAGTTCAGAAGGGTGCGCGATTCTGGGCATTAAAAGTGCCATACTGAAAAATTTAAAGGGGGTCTTGGGAATGACCCACAAGGCCCCCACCCCTCAATCAAAGAGGAGGGGATGGCCTGAATTTGTTCCCCCTCCCCCTAAGAGCCTATATTATGATATGATATAAATTTCAAAACCTTGCCTGTCCCACATAGGGAAAGGGGGGTACAGGGGGTACTAAGTCCTAAAGAGAGTAAAAGTCCAAGGGGGTAGATATCTGTCCAAGGGGATTAATGTCCCAGGGGGTAAAAGTCCTAGAGAGTAAAGGTCTAGGGGGATTAATGTCAGGGGTTATATATCCAGCAGGTAAATATCCTTCCACCTGCTACTTTGGGGTTACAAATCATGACATTGCTTCGCTCTTGAGCCCCAGCCAAAGCATTAAATATGTAGGGGCAGGATGTCCCGGAGAGAAAAGGTCCTAAGGGGGTAAAAGTCCTGGGGGTAGATGTCCAAGAGGGTAGATGGTAGGAGGTGCTTGTCCTGATATTGCACCCATCCATAGTCCTCCAGGACCCATGAGAGCTGCAGCCTCCTCCTCCCAGTTCTGGACACATGTGGCATCATGTAACAAGCTAAAAACCTTGACTGAAGTCAGAACCTACACAATTCTGTGCATACATATGGCCATGCAGTTTGAGAATTCTTAAATGGTGGAGCAGTTCTGGAATTGTGAAAGGCTTCTGTCCCTGCCTCTCCTTCCCAGCCTATCCCCTACACCGCTCCCCATCTGCCTATGTCTCTAGCTATACAACCTGTCTCTCGTTGCCTTTCCTTACATATTGGGTTAGGTGTCTATTATTCCCTTGTCTATCCCTATACCTGTCATTCTATCACCCTACCTGTCAATTCTACTGTCAACCATCCTGCCTATCCTGCTCCCTTCCAATCCCTATCCTTGACTCTCCCTTCCCCTGCAGATCACTTTAATATCAGATGATATATATATCATCTGATATTAAAGTGATCAATATCCAGTCTTCTTTTTCAGAACTATAAATTGGTTTTCTATGATGATTAGAACCAGGAATATATGATTTCAACTAATTAAGGATACACTCAACAGCTCAAATCTCATTAGAAATTCAAGATTGCTGCCACTTATATTCTCCACATTGCTATATCTGAGTTCCTTGAGCTGAGAAATACACATAAATGATTGGGTTTGAATTGCGGTCTGTGTGGATTGGAACAGGTCTTAGTGCTGTTCATATGTGAGTTTGGACATTGTAACATCAATCTCATTAGATATTCAAAATGGCTGCCACATGCATGATGCAAAGTTTTGAATATAAATTTCTCGTTATCAGAAATAATGTTTCTTGAACTATGAATTCATTCTAAATGTTGATAAGAACTAAAAATCACATTCTTAAAGGAAATTCAGATATTTCGGTGCCTGACCTCATTAAAAAAAGAGAGAGAGAGAGAGAGAGAGAGAGAGAGAGAGAGAGAAACCTAAAAATACAAAATTCTGGTAAGGAAAGAGGGGTAAGAAGAGGTATGAAGTGATGTAACATGTGTGTCATGTAGGCAGAGCCCGGAATCAAAGGGCAAGCTGTGACATTGTTTTTGCACCAGAAAGTACTGAAAACTGTGAAAACACTTCAGCTTCAAAGTTACCACATGGTGGGAAATATTCATTTGTTAATATTGATAAGTTTATACTCTACAGAGCAGATACAGTGCAGCCGGGCAGAATCGTGGATTGGACGAAGGGGACAAATTCTCAGGTCATGTTAGGGGGTATTTCTTAAGCAACCATATAGTAATTAGTAGTGATGGTAGGTAAGGGACTAACCTAAAAAATAATCGAGTTTGTATCTGCATCATTTATGCAGGTCAGAAACGTGAAATTTCTAGCCGAGCAGGAACATATAAATACATCTGTAACACAAACATAGCCCCCTGTTATTGCCACTCAAAATTGACATCGGGATGTGGACATGAGGAAGCTGCACTGATATTTGGCAATTATCCTGTCAAGGGTTGTGTTCATTTTGGTGAATATGATCGATAACAAAGAAGGAAATGTTATGCTCTGATTTGAGAAATATAAAATGTCAAGCGAGGCAATACACATGGATAGAACAGCTTTTGGTCACTGTGACACCCAAAAATGTCCTTGAAATTGTGGGCTAAAACAAATATGGTCGGCCACTTCAAGCCACGAGGAATTCTAACTTGGACCTCATGCCACGGTAGAAATGGGCTCTGGCTACTTAAGTCATGGATTTTTCATTTTGGATAACTTAAAACACATTAGGATTTTCCAAAAATGCAAAATCCCTTTTTTGTCCAGCTTTAAAGGCAATATATCAGGAAATCTTTGCTCAGCATGTGCAAAATCATTCTCAAAGCTGAAAAACTGAAGCTTAAAAAAATCTGAACCGTACCAATGGATTGACCTGTTAATATTTTATATAATCATCAGTAAATGGGTCTTTCCCTTTATTTCCATTACAGAGCAGAGTGATTCATCAAACTATGCAGCTGGTAAGACCTTGATATTGTCACCCTTGATATCAAATGACATTTAGATCATTTTTGAAATGTTGAAAAAATCTGCCTTCTTTAGGAAGCAACAGATCATCAATGTACGAAGGTCATGACTTACAAAATGAATTTTTTTTCAAAAAGACCTAATTGGCATAGCTAAGCTTTTACCTAGGTATGGCATGAATTTCCACTGCTAGGCGGTCATTTTGGACGGTTCTTCCTGAGATGGGTCTCAGGTTTATCAGACCCACCTTAGGAAGAATCGTCAAAAAATATCCCTTTGTCTTTTTCGCAGTTTATAATACCTGTTATTATTTTTAAATGGTTTTACAAAATATCCAGTCGGGTAGGCCTAGACACTGAGCCTCGTATTTCGCAAAAGCTGAATAACCAGCCCCTGTATTTCCTCAAACCTCTGTATTTTGAGAAAACTTCCTGTCTGGCGTAAGGATACCTAAGGTCAGCGGGTCAATTATGTCAACTGAGGGTTACAAACCAATTGCTTGTCTGGGATAGTCAAATGGTTAGCACAATTGGCTTCCATGCCTGCGGCCTGGGTTCAATTCCCGGCCGATGCGGAGACAAATTTGTCAGTATGGTTACACTTTTTCTGATATTTTTTTTTCGGCAATCAAGGGAGATTCACACTTTAATTGTCTTGTTTTTTTAAGAAATTAACACATTAAAGTGGAAAAGCAGGCCTAATTTGTACAAATAACGATGATATAGGCGATCGAAGGGGGGGGACTATTTTTTCGCGCAACGCACAGACCAGAAATGAGTGTCGAGCAAGGTGTCATGGCGGCGTTGGGATGTGTTTGCAGACGATAGTATATATATATATATAGTATAGTATTCATTTATTTATACTGAGTAAGATACAGAGGCCGCGGGCCAGGATTATGTACTTCCCAGTACACCTTGATGGTATATGGTGTAAAATTATATAATCTTAATTTATGTAAAGTTACAGAATGTATTTGTTTGTTTACACCCAGTCAATGCATAAACATTGAGCGGATGTAAACAAACTTAGCCCAGAGGCTTCAGTAGTAAATGTAGTAAATGTAGTAAATATATAGCAAAATAATATAAGGTAAGTGGGATTGGCGCAAGCCAGTCCGGATTACCCGGGGGTTTTGGGTGAATATTTTAGGGTGGGGGATGGGTATTTTAATTAAGGTAATAAGGGAAAAGGGGAGGGAAAAGGTGGGGTGGGGGGGATGAAGGATGGGATTTGTGGGGGGCAGTAGAGAGGGCCGGGGGAGAGAAATATAGAGGAAAGGGGGTGAGTGAGAATTTTGGGGTGGGTGGGAGAAGGTCTCCAGATTAGTGGGTGGTGTTAGGGGGTGGGGGTAGACGAGACTAGTGGATATATGACCAATAAATGAGTAGGTTTAATCTCTATGTGAGGGGGGGGGGGTGTCGTGTTTTAACCTGCAACCGATGCAGGTTGATAAAATAAAAAACTTTCTGTTATTAGGTAACAGGTTTCAACGAAATATGGGGACTTTCAAGGTCAATCTGTCTGGCAAATACAGAACTTAAACAAATCCTGTATACGTATTATATTCATATTTGCAAAAAAATAACCAATAACCCATTGTTGATGCAGATCAGCCACTAAATTGGGACAGAATTCTGCATTTCGTCCCAGAAGAGTTCAGGAATATGCCTTTCTCACGCTTGAAAAAGAATAGTTGTTTGGACCTGTTTACAACAGAGTCTTCCAGTCAAATTATGATAACAGAGGAAATGACAGAAATGCGACAACTGATTTCAAAGGAAATGCAAGCGGATAAGCATGCTAAGCGTAAAAAGGCGAGTTTTACTCCGGAGCACCCAAAATTAGTATTGACCTATCAGGAGTTGGCAAGACAAGAATTTGTCCACACCGTTTGTGAAATCGGCTTCAATGTTGGGCAGAGTGCCATTGCGTGGCTTACAACAAAATCTAATCTAGTACTACATTCATTTGATTTTGCAACACTGTCAGGTAATTTCACAAAGCATATTGGGGCGGTTCTTCAAAAGAATTATCCTGATCGATTTAGCCTGACATTAGGAGACTCGAAAGAGACCATTATTAAATGGGCTAAAACACATAGCAAGAAATGTGATATTCTCTCTATTGATGGTGACCATCACTTTCATACAGTTATCATAGATCTCCTGAACATGAAGCTACTTGCAGCCAAGAGAAATATAATAGTAAGCACCTATCTGAATCCTGTATTAAACCTTATTTGTCTAACCATTATAGTAATTGAGAGGGAATCCCCCATTACAAGATCTCTGGTGTTCATATGCTCTGTAGGATTATTTCATGTTTGTTAAAATTTTATTTCATCTTTAACTGAAAAACTTTTGGTGATTTTAAAAGGTGATTACGATTTAATATAGACATTTCTCTTTGAGAGTAAAGGCAGAAATGAAAAGCTGAATCATTGCACAAAGGTGAATTTAGATATACATTTTATTATCAAACTAGCTGTTCCTCTATTTAACAGATTGCTGATGATATTGATTGTTCTGATGTAAGAGATGCCTGGCAGCGGCTGATGAATGTAGGGTACATACACTACCTGTATGACTGCCGTGTCCCTGGTAAGGACATAGACTATGTGATTGGCTACTACCCTGACATGTAGGGTAGATTCACCATGAGACGGACACTTTTAGCACTCAAAATAAAATATAACCTAAAGTATTAGCTCTGTTTGTGAGTGCCACGACAAAGATGAAGTTTTGTTCTTACCCATATAGTGAAGGATAAACATGTAAGCCAGTTTTATCTGTGTCTAAAGATGTCCTGAAGCAGGCCTGTTTCAGGATGAGGAGCTGATGTAGATTTTGGCTTATTATATTGTACCTTATGTCAGACAGGGTAGTGTCAGGCAGAAAACTGCTGTTCTATCTACACCACGGCAACATCACTGGACAATGACAATAATGTATACATGTATTCCAAAGTAATTATAGCAAAGAAATACATAGTAATTACTAGGAAAAAATATCTGAAGACCTTTCAAACATATAACCTGCTCAATGAGCCGGACAGCACTGTGCACTGTTTATTTATCCTTGTCCCAAGTATAGATGAAGCAACATTATTACTCTTCCAATGAATACTATTAATTGCATATTGCTGAAAAAAGTACTGCAATATATGCAATTGGCTAGAATAAACTAATTTAGGTCAGTATAATCAGCTGTATGTACACTGATAAAATGAAGGGATCCAAACTTGTCAAAAGGTTGTCTTATAAGAAGAGTTTAGCGTCTTTAAAGTGACGGTCATAAAATAAACGAGTTAAAGGTTGTCTATTTGATGAACTGTCCGGTTACCATCCCACAAGACAAGACTAGGGTCATCTAACTGACAATGTTAGCCCAGGCAGTGGCCCACTCCAAGTGACAAGTCTAAGGTCGTCAAATTGACAACCCAGAATAGTTAACCCTTTATTGGCTGCAAACTGCTTTAATTGTGCTTGAATCCCTTTGTCAGCATGATGCATGAATGTAGCCCTGGTGAGTCTATTCGCCAAACCTGCATTCATGCACCTTTGGAAATGAAACAGTTGGGCGAGTATACTTGCCAAGGCTGAATTCATGTATTATGATCACATAGAGCATAGCACCTTAAATCATTATGCACCCCTTAGAGGGTTAACCTGTGCACTATAACCTCTACTTCACTGCAGGTGGAGCTAACTGGGTTCTGCCCAGGCATAATTGTTGTCCATGTCTGTCTATATTTCTGAGATTTATAATAGCTAATTCATACATACATAGAGGTATGTAGGTTAGGGGAATTCCTGCCATATCCCCAAGTCTATATTGAGAGTATTTCTACCCTTTAGTTACAGACTGCTAACACATATGTGGATGTCATACCAATGGGAGTTTCCTTGCAGCTATTATACCATAGAAATAACCACAAAAGAGGTGTCTGTGCCCTACACATATTTGTTTTGTCTCAATTATATCAAAACATTGATTCCTTTACCTTTTCTAGCATCCCTAATAGATAAATCTCAGGATTCTCCATAACATGAATGTGTATTCCTATAAATATGATTAAAATCAACATAGAAATTATGCAATTCATTCCCCAACTTTATACAGAATGCATGTTATACTGATGCCACCTACAGGGAAAATCCTGAATCAGACGCTGGTTGACGAGTCTAGGGCTGGCATGAGTCAGGTTTTGGGCTGGCACATACCAAGTGTATCTTCTATCTGACAACTACAGCTAGAGGACCTACTCTCTTGTCACTAAGAAGAGTCTGCAGACGAGTTTACTTTTTGAGTGTAGGGCAGGTTCAATGGGGTTGAACATATGTTTCTGGTGCCGATATATTTATCATTTTTAATGACATCCATAGCCTGGCTGAATTACTGTAAATGTAGATATTTTCGCGTGTATAAATTTGGCTATTTGATTAAATACTGTATAAATATTTGCTCTGTGCATATTATCACGGATATTTAAAAATGGCGAAAATATGAACAGCGCAAAAAAAAACAAAGGAAATCATAGGTGTCTGACATCAGAGGAACGTGGGGAATTTAATTTCCAAACTTTGAAGAAGGGGTTAAGCTTATAGGTATCTAATTGTTTAACTCTGAATGCACATTAGTTATTGAACATTTTCTTATGTCAAACAAACAATTTTTTATATCGAGTTTTCTTCCTCAAGCTCTATTTTCACAATTTAGAAAAACATCATGACGTTTTGTGAGAAAACGTTGGTTTAATGTTGAACCAGCTTCATTTTGCAAATGTTCACTGGTTCAACATTAAAGCAACGTTTTCTTACAAAACGTTATGATGTTTTTCTAAAACCCATCACTGAACGTTCATGAACCTCAATTGAACATTTCATCTTATCGAGGATTGGTCCCAGTTCTACCTTTGGTTCCGATTGGAGTTTGATTCTGCGTTCTGATTGGTTGGCACTCAGTGACCCTTACCTCTTTCTGTTTTGATTCTATGAACATATTTTTTACAGTTTCTCCCTCAGAGGCTGTTGTAGAACCAAACGGAAAACAATGCTGGTTATTTACTTAATGTTTTTTTTTAATAGTTTTTGCAGCTTTAAATTTACAAGATGGTTTGGGGAATGCAATATACACAATGTACAAGAAATGGTTTGGCGAAGTTAACGTGAAATAAAAACAATATCAATATCTTTTCTTCACATTAGTTAACACAATCTAGGATGAAATGTATGGGTGACAAAATAAAAAATGAAGATGAAAATAGGAACAAAGGACAAGACAAGACTAACATCGGCTTCACTGGACATACAGACAATAGTTAACAAGCTTTGATTGAGGAATGCACCAGGATTTTTTTCTTTAATAAAGTTAACAATTTGTACATCTTGTACATTATTAGCCGGGAGCTATAGTTCCTTTAGAATACATTTGATGATAATACATGCAAGCAACATATAGACACAATTGTATGAGAATGTATATAACCATTATAACCATATATGTGAAGATAGACAGAGCCAGTCAATATTAGTTTGTGAGTCTTGGCAGGGACCAAATGGGCCAAAGGCAGTCCTCAGACAAGATAAACTCACTAAACACAAGATGATAGTAGGTCGGCGACTTTCATGTCATTAGTTATGCTGGCTGATAGCGGCTTCTCAAGGTACTCATAGGCAGCATCTGGATGCCAGTCTCCCCTCTGCTTAATCTCATCTACACCCTCTGGGAGTCTCAGCTTCAACTGTAGACTGTCTATTTCAATCCCCTTCTCTTATCATATACCTGGCCACCATGACACTTTAGAGAAGACATGACTGGAGCTCAATCCCACTGATAAGCGGCAGTCTCTTAAATACAGGTGTTGCCTGATTCAAATTCCCATTTCAATACCAGTGATATACTACTCACAGGATAGGTAGACAGGGAACGGTAGGCGTCTGATATGTCTATGGTCCGGACACAGCTTCCTGGCTGTAGTAGGTTGGTTATCGGATCCACACTATCTTACGAGAATTTCACTGTTGTATCGACTGCAGAGTCATTGAACCTGACATCTTTATGTGAGCTGTAATCTGTAATTGTCTTAAACCCTGCAACATTATCTTTGGGAACAGTGCCAAGGGTATGGATACACAGCTGGGGTTCCTTCACCACCTTTAGTGCCCCACTGTCTATTTCCCCTTAAATTGTCCCTTCCATTACCACTTTAATTGGCCCTTTACTAGAGGAGGTATAGTTTTCACACACATATTCTGACTTGCAATCTCTGTTAATTATATTACAGAGATAGAGCCATACATCAAGTAGGCCCAGTCAGGGTCTATATCCCCCCTACAGAATCATTCAGCATACATACAACATGGTCTCAATTGCATTAATTAGAGGTACAGGTAGCCCTGCTGCATTCCCCATACTAGTGTCTTACATGGGCTGCTACAATGCGCCCCCGCAGGGCAGTTACAGGGAAAATACTGACATGGTTTCATACATATGCTCCCCATAGCTTTGATATACATTCCAGAGGGAACGGAAGATATGCTTCCAATCTTTCACTACCACCGACTGGCCATGACAAGACCTGCTGCTGTATCTAGTACCATGGTTACCCTGAGCTCTGACCAATCAGAGGGCAGGGATCCCAGATTGTGACCTCACTTCCTGTGTCATGAAGGGCTCACTCTCACATCAGAGTCTTTGTAGAGCCATTGTTGACTTTTATCTCCAATCAGATATTTAGACAGGAAAGCAGGATAGGTCAAACGTGACACCTGGAGGGTGTTTTTCCCCATTGGTCCAATACGGAACCAATATGGACACAAAATACGGACCGTTTACGGGACCCGTATTAGGAGGCCCAAAAACAGTCTTTTCCCCCCCTCCGTATCACGACCGTACACAGCCAAAAATAATTTTCTTACCCCAAGAAAATACTAGAATCAAGATAAAATTTTCTCGATTCAAGGAATAAACTCATTCTGAGTTTTTACGATTATCTTGTTTTCAGAAAGGGGAAGCTAAAAAAAATATCTTATATTTTTCTAGTATTCTTCTAGAAACAAGTATTCAAGATTATTTTTCTTTAGACATTTTCTTAAAACTGGTAATTTGTGCACCCAACAAGATTATATCTTATATTCCTGAAATAAGAAAGTTCTATTTCTAGATTTAAGATTGCTATGTCTGGAAAATCTGCTCAGTTAAGAATTAACCTGACACCATGTGTCCAAAGTGTCTATTAGGGGGGGGGGATGCAAGTATACTCTATTATGTAATGGTTATGACCATGCTTAATGCCTTCATCAAATTCCTTCCATTATTTGGGAATTTTATAGGTGTGGAATGTGAGTTCAGTGAGGTTCTATAGGGATCAAGTATACATACTACTAAATAAGAATTATTTTCTTAAATTAAGAACATTAGTGACATGTTGTGTCACAAGAGGCCACCACTATGCAATACAACAACTTTCTTATCAAACAGGGTATACATTTCTGCCTCAAAGTAAGTCCCAAAGAAACTGAAGAGGGTAAAAATATGTGGGAAAAGGGGAAATGTGTTTGGGATTAAATTGATGTAAGAACCCTCGTTCCAGTGAATGAATTATAATAACTATTAGGGAGAAATCATAAGAGACACCATTTGCTTGGTAATACCATTTAGATAAAGGGAAGGATCACCTGTCCCATTACATAAAGTGAAAATGACTTTGAATAAAGGTCTGTTTGCTTAAACTTCTTTTGTAGCTACAAAGAGCTGCATTTAATCTGATGAACCTCTTTCTGATGCTCTGGCATCAATCCTTTCTCTCTAAGACTAAAATTGAATATAATCATACCCCTTTCCCAGGCAAGTACATCAATCTTGTTTATTTACTTAAATAAGAAATTAAAACTTACTTAAGAAAAAAGTTTTCTAGAAAAAAGGTCCATTCTGTAAGAAAGATTATCTTATTTTGAGAAATATGTCAGGAAATATCATCTTGATTCCAGTATAAAATACCTGATTTAAGTATTTCTTTCTTGTTTGTTTTTCTTGTTTGTTTTTCTTACTCTAAGTTTATTAAACTCAACCATGCTTTCAAGTAAAATTTTGTTATCCTACGGACAAACTTGTTTTAAGTTTATTTTACTTAAAACAAGAAATATTTTCTGAAAATGAGAAAATTATTTTTGGCTGTGTATGTGCATACAGGATTGGCATAAATTCTGCTGCATATGGGTTACCAATGCGGGACTCACCTGTCCTAATTGTAAAAATGTACAAAAACCAGTCTACATTCCAGGAAACCCCTAGGGAATTCCCTCTGTGATGTCATAATATAGAGACACATACGGGGTAGGCTGGAAAGGGTCCGCATTCTGTTTTGGATGCTAGGGAATGGAGAGGGGAGGTCGGGGAATGGAGAAGGGAGGTCGGGGAATGGAGAAGGGAGGTCGGAGAATGGAGAAGGGAGGTCGGGGAATAGAGAAGGGAGGTCGGGAAAGGGACTGGATTTGGAGTGTTTTCTTCACCTCTGGCCCCAGCCAGCTCTGTACTCTGAAAGCTATTGTCTACCGGCGTTTATACACAAGGAGTCTATACGCAGAGTTTCAGCTCAATAGGGCCATTATTTACCGAGTTACAGAAAAAAGAGATTTATTTGTATAACTTCTTTTAAACTCAATTTTTATTTTTTTTATTTCTTTTATTATATAGGTAGAAGTTGGACTTTACTTATCTATTTATTAAAACAATCCTAGAGCCATTTTTTTACATATATATGTGCACTTTAGAAAGGGAGAAGGGAGGTAGGTGACTGTACTAGCTTACAGAAGAATGGTTTAGGTCCACATGACCTCCAACATTTGGCTTGCACTCTCCATTCCCTCATATACATATGAGAGGAGTTGGGTCCAGCTTGACTTAGCCTCTAGGTGGCAGCACCAACACAGCCCGGAATTTGCAGTCAGTGGCTATACTAATGCTGCACATACCAGTGTACCGGTACCATAGCCTGTTTGGTCAGTAAAACATGGATCCACACATGGGAGAAACCTCTCTTGTGTTGCCTACCATGTCTGTAAACTCCCCCTTTTTAAAGTGCTATATATATGTAATAAAATGGCCCTAGAATTATTTTAACGAGTAAATAAGTTAAGTCCAACTTCTACCTTCATGATAAAAAAAAAAAAAAAAAAGAATATGGATTTTCAGAGAAATTAGATGAAAAAGAGTCTTTTCTTCCATAACTTGGTAAATAATGGCCCTACAGAGCTGAAAATCTGCCTATAGACTCCTCGTGTATAAACAGTGGTAGACAATAGCTATCAGAGTACACAGCTGGCTGGGGCCAGAGGTGAAGAAAACACTCCAAGTCCAGTACCTTCCCCGACCTCCCTTCTCCATTCCCCGACCTCCCTTCTCCATTCCCCGACCTCCCTTCTCCATTCCCCGACCTCCCTTCTCCATTCCCCGACCTCCCTTCTCCATTCCCCAACCTCCCTTCTCCATTCCCATTGCCAAGGTCAAGGTCGCTACATTCAATGTGGATCTGGGGTACTTTGTTACCTATGCGGGAGTTAAAATGTCTGTATGTGGGTGTTAAAATGTCCGTATGCTGCATACGGGCACTTTTTTTGAATTTATGCTGCTCTGATGGCTCAGGAATTGAGGAGACTTATACGGACAGGATGTGGAAAAATAATCCCGTATCCGATGAGGAAAAACGCTATTTTCCCGTATGCGTATACGGGATTCCGTATAGGATACGGGATTCTGCTTTTTGGTAAAAAATGTCCGTATCCGATGAGGAAAAACACTTTTTGCCCGTATGGGATGCCGGGACCCCCGTATGACACATACGGACCCCAAAACCAATGGGGAAAAACAGCCTCCTGTATCTAAGCTTCAGAATGGATAGCTAGTAGTTGTACAGTGAGTGTGCATGTGTGTGTGCGGGTACTTGTTAAATGTACAACTTAAATGTCTCATCAGTTGTGACTTTTTAGAAACAAATAGAGGATGCATAAATTGCCTTATCTAGTTTCTGGAGTGAATATTAATTTCTTTCTGGGAAATTAATAATTAATTGGAACCAATTTTTTGTGTGCTAGCTAAAGTTATTGTTAGTATAAGTTTCTATCTAGTTTGTAGCTGTAATAGGGCCTATGGAGTGGGCAATAGGGGAAAGTAAATATTCCAGTGCCGGTGCATTATAGCACCAAATTAGGTTAGGCCTTGTGGGGCCTTTATCCCACAAAATGTCCTTTATCCCACAAAAGATTATAGTTTTGTTAGATAAAGGCTGGCCACAGGCCTTTATCCCACATAAAAAATGCCTTTATCCCACAAAATCCTTTATATCACAAAACCTATGTAATACTCATCTCAACTGGCATCTATATCACAAAACCTATGTAATGATGATATCAACCGGCCTCTATCTCACAAAACCTATGTAATGTTCATATCAACTGGCCTTTATATCACAAAACCTATATAATTATACCGAATTTCCCTCAAATAACAACTACTCTCCTCACATAACAACTTCCCTGTTTATCACAAAACCCATATATATTGGTCTCAAATACTGAATTTCCCTGGAATATCAACTATTCACCTCATATATCAACTTGCCTTTATATCACAAAAGCTATATATACTATTCTAACATGTCAAATTGCCTTAATAACTCCTCTGGCCTCTATATAACAAAACCTACATAACCGGCCTTTATCTCACAAAAGCTATATAATAATCATTTCAACTGGCCTTTATATCACAAAACCTATAAATAATGGTTGGAAATTTTCTAAGTGTCCATGATTGAGAGTGTAGCAGGCCGGCAGTGAGGTCACAGCGTCACTGGCGGGAGAGCTGGTAACACCCCCTGTTGATTAATAGTTGTACTAACTTATTAGTCCATGTCATATACTACTCCAATGTATCAAATTGCTCTTGAATTTCTTCTGGGCTCTATATAACAAAACCTCTGTCAAATTCATATCAACTGGCCTTTATATCACAAAACTTATGTAACAATCATATCAACTTGCCTTTATATCACAAAACCTATACATACTGGTCTCATATACTGAACTACCTCCAAATATAAGCTATTTTTCTCACATATCAACTAGCCTTTATATCACAAAAGCTATATATATATACTACTCCAATGTATCAAATTGCTCTTGAATTTATTCTAGGCTCTATATCACAAAGCCTCTGTAATAATCATACCAACTGGCCTTTATATCACAAAACCTATGTACTAATCATATCAACTCGCCTTTATATCACAAAACCTATATACTGGTCTCATATACTGAACTACCCCAAAATATAAGCTTTTTTTCTCATATATCAACTTGCCTTTATATCACAAAAGCTATATATACTACTCTAACATGTCAAATTGCCCTAATATCCCCTCTTGCCTCTATATGACAAAACCTACATAACCAGCCTTTATCTCACAAAAGCTATATAATAATCATTTCAACTGGCCTTTATATCACAAAACCTATATATAATAGTTGGATATACCTAATAAACCTATATTTACTACTCCAATGTATCAAATTGCTCTTGAATTTCTTCTGGGCTCTATATAACAAAGCCTCTGTAATAATCATACCAACTGGCCTTTATGTCACAAAACCTATGTATTAATCATATCAACTTGCCTTTATCTCACAAAACCTATATACTGGTCTCATATACTGAACTACCCCAAAATATAAGCTTTTTTCCTTATATATCAACTTGCCTTTATATCACAAAAGCTATATATACTACTCCAATGTATCAAATTGCTCTTCAATTTCTTCTGGACTCAATATCACAAAGCCTCTGTAACCATTATAATCTGTAATAATCATACCAACTGGCCTTTATATTACTAAACCTATGTACTAATCATATCAACTTGCCTTTATATCACAAAACCGATATAGTGGTCTGATGTACCAGATTTCCCTCAAATAACAACTATTAGGTTTTGTGATATAAAGGCCAGTTGATATGAACATTACATAGGTTTTGGGAGATAAAGGCTGGTTGATATCATCATTACATAGGTTTTGTGATATAGAGGCCAGGGGAGATTTTAGGGCAATTTGACATTTCAGAGTAGTATATATATATATGGGTTTTGTGATATAAAGGCAAGTTGGTATGAGAAGAGAATAGTTGCTATTTGAGGGAAATTCGGTATATCCAACCATTATATAGGTTCTGTGATATAAAGGCCAGTCGAAATGATTATTATTTAGCTTTTGTGAGATAAAGGCTGGTTATGTAGGTTTTATATATAGAGGCCAGAGGAGTTATTAGGGCAATTTGACACGTTAGAGTAGTATATAGCTTTTGTGATATAAAGGCAAGTTGATATATAAGGTGAATAGTTGATATTCCAGGGAAATTCAGTATTTGAGACCAATATATATGGGTTTTGTGATATAAAGGCTAGTTGGTATGTGAAGAGAGTAGTTGCTATTTGAGGGAAATTCGGTATATATATAGGTTTTGTGATATAAAGGCCAGTTGATATGAACATTACATAGGTTTTGTGAGATAAAGGCTGGTTGATATCATCATTACATAGGTTTTGTGATATAGAGGCCAGGGGAGATTTTAGGGCAATTTGAAATGTCAGAGTAGTATATCCATGGGTTTTGTGATATAAAGGCAAGTTGGAATGAGAAGAGAATAGTTGCTATTTGAGGGAAATTCGGTATATCCAACCATTATATAGGTTTTGTGATATAAAGGCCAGTTGGAATGATTATTATATAGCTTTTGTGAGATAAAGGCTGGTTATGTAAGTTTTGTTATAATTATAGAGGCCAGAGGAGTTATTAGGGCAATTTGACATGTTAGAATGGTGTATAGCTTTTGTGATATAAAGGCAACTTGATATATAAGGTGAATTGTTGATATTCCAGGGAAATTCAGTATTTGAGACCAATATATATGGGTTTTGTGATATAAAGGCTAGTTGGTATGTGAGGAGAGTACTTGTTATTTGAGGGAAATTCAGTATATATTGGTTTTGTGATATAAAGGCCAGTTGATACGAACATTACATAGGTTTTGTGAGATTGAGGCTGGTTGATATCATCATTACATAGGTTTTGGGATATAGAGGCCAGGGGAGATTTTAGGGCAATTTGACATGTCAGAGTAGTATATTCATGGGTTTTGTGATATAAAGGCAAGTTGGAATGAGAAGAGAATAGTTGCTATTTGAGGGAAATTCGGTATATCCAACCATTATAATTATATAGGTTTTGTGATATAATGGCCAGTTGGAATGATTATTATATAGCTTTTGTGAGATAAAGGCTGGTTATGTAAGTTTTGTTATATAGAGGCCAGAGGAGTTATTAGGGCAATTTGACATGTTAGAGTGGTATATATAGCTTTTGTGATATAAAGGCAAGTTGATATATAAGGTGAATAGTTGATATTCCAGGGAAATTCAGTATTTGAGACCAATATATATGGGTTTTGTGATATAAAGGCTAGTTGGTATGTGAGGAGAGTACTTGTTATTTGAGGGAAATTCGGTATATATAGGTTTTGTGATATAAAGGCCAGTTGATACGAACATTACATAGGTTTTGTGAGATTGAGGCTGGTTGATATCATCATTACATAGGTTTTGTGATATAGAGGCCAGGGGAGATTTTAGGGCAATTTGACATGTCAGAGTAGTATATTTATGGGTTTTGTGCTATAAAGGCAAGTTGGTATGAGAAGAGAATAGTTGTTATTTGAGGGAAATTCGGTATATCCAACCATTATATAGGTTTTGTGATATAAAGGCCAGTTTAAATGATTATTAAGCTTTTGTAAGATAAAGGCTGGTTATGTAGGTTTTGTTAATATAGAGGCCAGGCGAGTTATTAGGGAAATTTGACATGTTAGAGTAGTATATAGCTTCTGTGATATAAAGGCAAGTTGATATATTAGGTGAATAGTTGATATTCCAGGGAAATTCAGTATTTGAGACCAATATATATGGGTTTTGTGATATAAAGGCAAGTTGGTATGTGAGGAGAGTAGTTGTTATTTGAGGGAAATTCGGTATATATAGATTTTGTGATATAAAGGCCAGTTGATATTAACATTACATAGGTTTTGTGAGATAAAGGCTGGTTGATATCATCATTACATAGGTTTTGTGATATAGAGGGCAGTTGAGATGATTATTACATAGGTTTTGTGATATAAAGGATTTTGTGGGATAAAGGCATTTTTTATGTGGGATAAAGACTTTTGTGCTTTAACGCCAATTTTGTGGGATAAAGGCCCGTGGTCAGCCTTTATCTAACAAAACTATAGTCTTTTGTTGGATAAAGGACATTTTGTGGGATAAAGGCCCCACAGGCCTTATTTGGGTTCTTGGTGTCATTGATGTGTAAAGGACTGGGAACATGGCATAATCAATTAATAAGGTCAGTGACAGGTTCAGTTTGTCCATTGACGGGCTCCCAAGTACTGTAGGGTTTATGGGATAAGACAACAATAATCTATGTTATCTAGGCTTATTAAGATGATAGAAGGCTTTTTTGGTAAGACAATGTCCGCATGATCTGAAGGTCATGTAATTCCACAGACAGCTAGGTGTGGGCCGTTTTCCTCTATCTGTTAGTTCACGGATTATTGTGGTCCACTTGGGTTCCTGCCCCTCCCCCTGCTACTACCACCACCTGCCTCGCTGTTGTTCTGCCCCGATGCCCTGTGTGTGCCTAGCTACCTGCTGTGTATTGTCATAACAGAATGCCATTAGACGGACACTCTCGATTCCTCCAGTGAATACCCCCACACCTCCATGGTCTGCCAGAATCCTGGTGCTGGTATCGTGATCCATGGTTTCCTCGTTAGTGTACAAGGCCACCGATGCTTTCATTGCGAGGAATCCTACATAAGCCTGGAATTCCCGCAGCTCCTCCTGTGTATCTGCCTCCATTTCCACCCCCATCTCATGGAGGTGTACACAAAGTCACTAAATGGTAGGTCCTCCAGTTCCTTCTTAGTTTTCCCTCCAGGTATGTGGTGAGGTCAAACTTACTCTTTTTCTTCTGGGTGGTTTCCGGTGACTGCTCCAGTGGGGTGTTTCACAAGGAGAAAATAGATACAATTAATTTTACATGTTTTCTAAGACCAACTTAATATCACCCAATGTTAATTTTATCTTGGTGTTTCACAAGTTTCAATTGTATCTATGGTCATATACTTAGATACAATTGAAGATAATAATGCGGCTTGTGAAACACCAACATAAGACTAACATTTGGTAAAAGTAAGTCAACCTCAATAAACATGTAGCATTAATCTTAAATACGCTCCCCTTGTATGATGATCACATAGGATCAGCATAAGTGTTGTTTAAATGTATATAACCAGTTTATTTTCATCCTGAATAAACAGATATTTTCAGGGATTCTTGTGTGTAGTATGACACATATATTGCATAAAAAAAACGTGAAAAAATATGTAAGGAAAATATTAGCGGGCATGGTATGAGCTCCACGCTACTAAGCATTGTGAAACACTTATACATTAGTTGTATCTCAATTGTAGGCCAAAGACCCTGACTTAACATCTTGGTTGTAGACCTTTGTGAAATACTTTTTATAAGCAGTATACAATTGATACAACCAAATGTCGGTCTTAGTGGTTATATACAATTAATACCTCCTATAGAAACACTTATTCTACAATTAATTGTATGTCCCCCTTGTGAAACACCCCACAGGTCCCTCTACCGGCCCCGCAGCCCATCCACGATCCATGATCTCCTTGATGAGCTGCTTTTCTTCATCTTACATCTCCTCATCAGGGACCTCGTGCAGCAGTGCTTCCGCCATAGCTGACCCTTTACTGCAGGTCCAAGGGCCTGCACTCCCTCCACTCGTATCAGGGCCTTTACAGCCTCTTCCTGTAGCACTAGTATGGGTCATTTCACACTTGTGACAGCATTTGTCTCTTTCCTTTATTTCCCCATTAACATGGTATAAATGAGGAGCCCAACATTACACATCAGTGCGCTTGAAAGAAAAATTGTGGAGTCAACAAAGCCCCGGGGAGCCTAGGGACCGTCACCAGGGTGGAGGTAGCGCCACCTAGATCGGGGGAGGCGAACCAACGCTCTTACTAATAATTATATAACACATTGTATACCCCAGATCATTTTTGGATTGTATTCAAGTATAATTCATTTTTCATTATTTGTTATCGAAGTACCATATTGACATGAAGATAGGCTGAAATATTCGATTTTCGGATGTCATTTTCAGAATGATGTAAGTCATATCATTCTTCATATTAACAGTTCTTGACTAGTTCTTCTGTGTCGTTGGTGTCAATGGTGTCATAAGTGGGCAAACTGGAAAAAAATACTCATTGTTATGCAACTGTGCGGTTAAAGTAAGAGACAAACACAGGTTCCAATTCGGTTTGAATGCAACAGATCTTTTATTCAGTTTTTACAAACTTTCGTACAAAGTATTTTTGTATAATTTCATCAACTACAATCCAACTGAACGTGCAGCAGTGAAGATAGTCAAAGGTATGTTGTTACCCTCAATTGATTATTGTGATGTATAGTATACAGTTGCAAGCAAACATGGACTGAAGGACATACTGATTCTGGTTAACAAAGCTTTAACGATAGCTTATAGACACGGAGGGATCACAAATAGAACTGCCTTACATCGGAAGGTAAAGCTTTGGAAGATAGACAACACATGCACTTATAAAAGGTGTCTTTCAGGCTATTCTCGGATGATAATGACATTGATAAGCGCAGAAGAGGCACAAGAAGATACGGCCAAAGATTGCTGAAGCAATACAGGGCCTTAAATCCTGCTTACGGTAAGAGTATAAAATATTGAGCTACTAGTGAGTGAAATAAAGTAGATACAGATGAAAGGGCTATGACAGAAAATAGTAGTTTTGCTCGTTGAAATAAGAAATGCCATGCTGAATTAATTGAACATTATTATCACAAAACCTGGACCTGAATTGTGGGTATTTACACATTTACACATAGTAAAGCACCTCTCATTACCATAGGCTTTGGTCTGACCAACCTGGCCCGAGCCCTGTTTTACACAAGGCCTATAGGACACTACCATTGTCCTAAGTAGTGTTTAAATAACTATTGTTGAACCATAGACATGATCTATAGTTGGATACCAACAACATTCCAACTAAGGACCCATGGCATAGTGTCAACTAATACTGACCCATGGGCCCTGGACTACCAACATCTGTCCTAACTTAAGTACTAACATCTTGAAAAGAAACTATTACTTATATGTGAAGATAGAAAGATAGAACTTAAACTGATCCTGTATTTATTTTTATATGCATTTGTCACATATTAAAGGAGAAAAAGGCAATTTATTAACCTACATCTTCCCCGAACACATCCAAACGCAACTCTGTGTGTGTGTAATTTTGTTTCGCGAAAAAGTAATCCCCCCCTGTTATAGACTATATTGTTGCTTTTTGCGCAAATTAGGCCTATTTTATGATTGAAAATCATTAATTTCTTTAAAAAAAAGACAATCAGACGATAATGGGCGAAATACGGAGGTTTGAGGAAATACGGGGGCTGGTTATTCACCTTTGAGGAAATACAAGACTCAGTGTTGTACTCTACTCAACTTAATATTTCCTCAAACCATTTAAAAATAACTACTGGTATACACAATATTATTTGAGCAAAAATAATTCTAAAATCCTGCAGTGGCCTGTATGTGTATCATTTCAACACTATCTGAGTATCTCTATTATTTAAATGTTTTTTTACATATCCTCACAGTTATGTAAAGAGTTTGATCTCATTAGTGACCGCCTTATCAACATTGCTGTTTTCATAGATTACCTTTCAATCTTTTCCCTGTACAAGTATGACCAGATGGACCATGGGTATCAAACATACTGCACATTTTTCTTTTGCACGCCTCAAACCAATGCATCAATCTGAAATATTTTTTAAATCAGGACCAGTCATTGAATGTATTCAAAAAGATAATACACCAGCTTATAGGACAGAGAAAAAGGTAATTCCTTATCTGAATGATAAGTTTGATGTCTCCTAATTCAATGTAGGGATTGAACACTGTCATACATCATGGCTTGGACCATTGCCCAATATTACCTTTTATAACCTCTGGTGGTAATTTCATGATTCAGAATTGATTGTGCGTGGGTGACATGCTACTGGATGTCATAGGTCTACTTCTAGGATTAAAGCCTTGGGAAGTTACAGTGGTGGGGAAGATCAGATGTTTAAAGTAGACAACTCCTGTGCAACAATCCCCAATTTGGAAACACTTGGGATGCATTCTATGGCCACCATGTTCCAGTTGGCTCTCTGGTTAATAAAATAAAAAGGTCTATAGTCTGTCAGATCAGACGTGAAGGTAATACAAACTGTGTCCGATGTCTCTTCTGTCTGCCTATATGTACACTGTACCTTTTAGAATATTCATGGCAACATCTTTATATAGGTAAGTTCCTGTGTTTGTGGAAACCTAATTGTGACTGTTTACAGTGACATCAAGTTGCCGTATGACTATGTATCAAAGTAACACATCTAAAACCGTTCTGAGGAGATATGGCTGGTAAATCTTTAAATCACTTACCTTGTTGCTTAAGGTCTACTAATATCCAAATGTAGGTCTTGTAATCAACTTTTTGTATCACATCATAATCAAGATTACTTAAGCCGTCCTTGGCCATGTTAGCTCCTGCCATCTTCAATAGTCTAGTTCTAAATGAAACATTTGTTAAACATTTACATCCGTTTCTACAAAAATGAAAAATTTAGATAACCCCATAGTACACGGCCACAATTTTCCTTATTTCAAACTAAATTATTTATTTCCATACTAGTTGCTTTGTTATTTATATGTAGAAATATCATATATCATTCATATGATCTCCCAATAATTTTGAAATTAATCACCGGGTAGGCCTACGGGGTAAACTCATATCGAAAGGAGTTCTTCAATACCCCAAAGCCAAGTGTTACCACGCTTATTATTCCAGGCAAAAAATAATGTTATCATTATGAAAACGGTAAACGATATCAGTTTGTATCCAGCCATCATTCACTATGATCTTAATCATTTCATCAATCAGCTTTTCCCCTGGATACAAAGCCTGGGGATTTTTTTAATGCGGAAGTGGTGACATAGCCACCTGCTGGTGCCGCAAGTTACCACCAGGATGAGGTATTTGGTGTTTGAACTTTACCAAAAGTCAGAACAGGGGCCCCGATCTTGGATTGCACCACCATCTTGGATTAAGGAGTCACAACACAAATTTATGCTATGTGATAGTAATAATATAAACCAACCTTTGATAGATCCTCAGGTTAATTATAACTGTACCTACCCCCCCCCCCTAAGATGGACCCAAGGAATTCAATGGTTCTATCAGTTTGTTGCTAATACAGCTGGTTGCCTAGCAACAGCTATTCTAATTGTTTATCTGCCTAGCAACACACATCTTCATGGTCCTGAGGTTGATTATAATCATATCTATCCCCCCTAACATGCAACCAAGGAATTCAATGGTTCTACTAGTTTGTTGCTGATACAGCTGGTTCCCTAGCAACAGCCATTCCATGCAAGAATTGTGGTTGTTGCCCCGTATGAAATTTCCTGAGGCCTTTTTTACGCGGCAACAACCACAATTCTTGTTGTTCATATCTCTAGGCCCTCTCTATTACCTGCCAACATAAATTCCAAACAAGAGGTACAGAATATGAGTATAGGACTGTTTGACCTTATAGCCTGCTGGTTTCTATGAACAGAATATTGCAACGCTATGGTAAAGATGGGTAGTGGATAAATGACAATAATGCCAAACAATCTCACAGTGGCTCAAAATTTGTGGCAGGTTTGGTATCGAGATATTGCATATGTTGGTTTTGAAGTGACTCTCATCACCCATTACCACAAATGCCTAAATTGTAAACTTTTAAATTAAAACTTAAACAAGTGTTTCTCTATAGTTTTTAAAATGAGAAGGAATTATCACATCGAATTACCTGGCGGGATTACGTCTTCCTTGGGTATGTTTTCCAGTAAATCTTAGCATAGTATATCTGGCAAGAGTTGCTGGGGGACGGTAGATTGTGTAATTTTTCTTACGGACTCTGTTATAAAAGGAGGAAAAACAACAATAAAGAACCAAAACCACATTACATATATTATATAATCTAGATCACAGGCTAGATGTATGTTCAACTCATTTTATAATTGTCGATGAAAGTGCACTATTTTAACCTTAAACTAATCGCTTTCCCATATATTCCATATGCACATAATAGTAGAAATATAAGGCTTATCTTAGGACTTTATTCCAACACCACCAGTACATTTTAACCCCATGTCAAACAGCATCCTCCAAGTTTGCTCATGACATATGTATACAGTCATCCAATATTAGCTAATAATGATTTGATCTAAAAGAAACTGCCATCTCCAGAAAAAGAATTTACCTAATAGATATAATGATTAATTCACCTTATAGCAATGTCATCGTCCTCACCACCCCAGCCCCAGTAGATGTTGGGGAAGCCATTCACCTTCTTAAGCTGTTGTTCAGACAAAGCTGTAACACCTCCAAAATAGGATGCATAGGGCATCCTGCAAATAATAAGCAAAACATGATGACTGGACTGTGATAGCCTAGGTCCTGTAAACATACATACTATGCAGGATCTGCAACCCAGAAAGCACAGGCCTAAAGCGCATTTTCTTTTAGTTTTGAGTAAAAACACCACATTGGATAGGTAGGAATACAGCCCATTTAACTGCAATGCCCCGGTTAGAGAAGAACTGTCATTGTAGGGAATGAGCCAGGGGGAAAATGAGTCTCATTTTTGGGCAAAGTCCATCATTGACTTTCAATTAATAAGGTATACATACTCAACATTTAGAATAATGACAAGAATAATTTTAAGTTGAATAGAAGTGGAGATGAATGATGGAGAAGTATTCAGAGGCGGTTATCTTGAAATATGGCTCCTATAATGGCTACTGTATTTAAAATTCTCAAAGAATCACTTGTCAAGAATACCCTGTCTAATTCCATTTTCTCCACAACTACTTGAAACAAATGCTCATCATGGGAAGAGCTCAATAACAGTGAGCTCATAATTTGAAAACACATTCTGTGCTGAACAACACATAGTTGAAATCTACTGTGAACTATTAGTGCATAGTTTAGATAATATCATATATATTATATGCGTATTTGATTGTGTAAGCATGATAAACTGTTTCAATTAAAACCCCTTATTTCCCTGATTATGTAATATATGAGCTACTTATACCAATGTCATATGTGAAGGAGAAGCAATGCATGGGCACTAATTTTTTTTATTAAATTCTGAATCGCATCTTTTCCAACTCTATACATGTATAACTTACTAAAAACACTGATAGACTTTGCCTCCCAAAATGAGACGCATGTGTCAAATCAAGGGGTTTGGCTAATCCCCTTTTGGTTAACAATGAATTGGCTATCACCAGGCCTCGACAATAGGGGAATAGAGGTATAGTAGCCCATGAGGAGGTTCTAGCATCAAGGGAAGATTACCCCAAGAGTCACTGGGCGATATGAGGGCTGCCACTGGTCCCAACCTTCCATGGGGGATTCTCCAAGTGGTGTGTCTAATGCAGGTGGGATGGTGAGGGAGGGGTGGAAGGTGGAGGGAGTCCACATATGAATATACCTCATATAGACTATATCCAAATCATATATATATATATATATATATATATATATATATATATCAAGAAACATAAAACTGTTATACTAGCCAACTTACATATACCTTGCCTACCAATATATATGCAGGTTAATCATTTTGCCCCAAATAAGATTTAGATAGTAGCAAATAGGATTTTCTGGTTGAATAAAAAAATAGATGTATATTAACCCAAATCAAGGGGAGATCCCCGTCATTTTTCTTCCTGGTATTAATGGTAGGATTTCCCAACTAGTGCATGGCACAAACTCCTTAGTTATGCAGGTTATGGAGCATGCCCCACATAACCTCTTTTCTACATGTACTTAATAATTACAAAGGCAATCTTACACAGCCAAAAATTATTTTCTTCTTTCAAGAAACTAAGATAATCTTGATAAACTAAATTTCTATAACCATCTCTAACTGCCTCAGAAAAAAAGTGGCATCTCAGGCAGGCTGGATGCACGTAAGTTGATGCCAAGATGTTGAGAGCATGGCGGTTCCTCCAAACAGAGCCATCATTTTGAGAGATTGTGTCATTTGTGTGATGGCGTTGACCCACTTCCCTCCTTGTGTTAATGTGCACTTGGTGCAGACCCCTGCTGTCGTAAGCATTAGTATAATTACAGTTCAAATTATTGACTGCACTAGATGTACATTCCAGAGTGCTCTGTGTGTCATTTGTGCGGCCCCTGTAGAAGTTCTATGCATCAGGATTGGCCAACATGATCATTTTCGCTTTTGTGAACATCTTTCCACGAAAAGATGTTTTGCCTTTATACTGTCCCATGAAGATGGGCGGGTACCACATATAGCTGCCATGATCAAGATAGTCTTTGTTGTCTGGAAAGTACAGTACTGTACGAGTTTTGGGTTTTACAACAGGTAAATGCAAAGTAAAGAGGTGTAAATCTCATTGGGATTCTGTGCAAAGATGGTACTTGAGATTTACACCAATTTACCTGGCCTTTACACCGATTGATATTTACATGTAATTACTCCTTCTGTAATTACCAAGTAAAAACGGTGTAAATCGAAGTAATTCACATTGGAAATTTGTGCACAGATGTTGGTCAAAATTTGCACCAATTTACTTGGTCTTTACACCGATTGATATTTACTTCTAATTACCCCTCATGTAATTTCCAGTAAAATTCGTGTAAATCTCATTGTAAATCGATGCAAAGATTAGTGCTCAAATTTACATCAATTTACTTGGCCTTTACAGCCTTTGATATTTACATACATTTACACATTCTGTAATTCTCACTACTATCATATAGGTGCCATAGTGGCTGGGTCAAGGCTCTACCCAGACAGGCCTGACGCCCCTAAGGGGTTGGTGGGGGGGGGGGGGGGGTCACAAAGAATTGTTAGTATGTATATTCAATTGATAACTGTCTACCAGCTTATAAAGTGTAGCATCCTGTACTATAGTTTACTATATATAGTTTACTATAGTATTTCCCGCACACCTTGACACTATAGTAAACTATAGTAAGTTTTACTATAGTTTTCTGTTGTAAACTACAGTTTACTATAGTATTTACCGCACACCTCTACCCTATAGTAAACTGTAGTACAACTTTATACTATATTTACTATAGTCTAGAGTTTCCTGTGCTCCATAGTATACGGACCCCAACCCCCCCCCCCCCCCCCCACCCCCAACTGCCACACACACACCCCTACACGTGCAGTGACACTGCGCCCAGTGTATACTGCAGGTGGTCACCATGACAACACCGCCACATGCTGCTGGTAAGACAATGGGTGGGCAGCCGAGTGTGACGACCTGTGACCCACATAGCTGTCCTACATACAGTGTCACCTCCACACTCTGCTACTGGACACAGACATAGCATGTTGTGCTTTGGGCCCTGTCTTGTCCATAATAGAATCTGCAGCAACAGGCAAGTATATATGTACTTTATCTTGCTATAACATTTAAAAGATATTAAACACAGTCACATACCTTGCTTTTAATTTGAATCAGACATACATGTACTAGTATTGCAATGTACGAATATGATTTATCTTAATTTGTAGTCATTCAGTATAATTTTATATCATAGATTGAACCTCACTGAGCTTGATCATCATCTATCAGTATCACTTGCTACATTCATCCCTAATATACAATGTCTCATGAACCTACATATAATTGTTATTACACTTCAGGTGAGGATGGCATGCACTCTACAACACACTGGATGACATAGAACCAGGGGGAGCATTGCCAAAATCCGCCCCTCACTACTTTTGTCTGCCCCTCACTCCTTCAGGCCGTGTCTCACTCCCTCAGGCCGTGTCTCACTCCCTCAGGCCGTGTCTCACTCCCTCAGGCCGTGTCTCACTCCCTCAGGCCGTGTCTCACTCCCTCAGGCCGTGTCTCACTCCCTCAGGCCGTGTCTCACTCCCTCAGGCCGTGTTTCACTCCCTCAGGCCGTGTCTCACTCCCTCAGGCCGTGTCTCACTCCCTCAGGCCGTGTCTCACTCCCTCAGGCCGTGTTTCACTCCCTCAGGCCGTGTCTCACTCCCTCAGGCCGTGTCTCACTCCCTCAGGCCGTGTCTCACTCCCTCAGGCCGTGTTTCACTCCCTCAGGCCGTGTCTCACTCCCTCAGGCCGTGTCTCACTCCCTCAGGCCGTGTTTCACTCCCTCAGGCCGTGTCTCACCCCCCCTCGACAATCTCACTCCCTCCCCACTCACCTAACACCCTCCTAACCCATCTCACTCTCTCTTCACGTACCTCACTCCCTCCTTACCCATCTCACTCCCTCCTCACTCATCTCACTCTGTCCTAACCCATCTCACTCACTCCCTCCTCACACATTTCACTCCCTCTTTGTGTACCTCTCGCTCCATCCAAAGCTGGCCCCATCCAGGCCCTGAAGGTGGATCCAGCGCCCTGGAGGCCACCCAATGACCATAAGGGCTGACCCAGGTCCTTGGAAGCCCACAAATGTCCCCCAAATGATGTTCCAATTGATGAAAATGAATAAAATGTTCTATATGGCCATTCCCATGGAAGGGATTCGCTAGGTTAAACTATTGAATCTACCTGGGCTTGACACAATATGTAAGCATCAAAATCATTCAACTTTACAGGGTTTTGTGCAAAGTGTAATGCTCGAAATTACTTACATTTACAGGTTTTTTTTGCAAGGTGTAATGCTCGAAATTACTTACATTTACAGGGCTTTGTGCAAGGTGTAATGCTCGAAATTATTCACATTTACAGGGTTTTGTGCGAGGTGTAAGGCTCGATATTACTCACATTTACGACCTTTGTGCAAGGTGTAATGCTCGAAATTACTCACATTTACAGGGATTTCTGCAAGGTGTAATGCTCGAAATTACTCACATTTACAGACCTTTGTGCAAGGTGTAAAGATCGAAATTACTCACATTTACAGGCACTTGCACAAAGTGTAAATACAGCCATTACGAGCTTTGATCAGGGTAGTAAAGCTAGGCAAAGATTGATTTTGATAAGCTTTACATTTGAGGTAAATTTTAAGGTAAATGTATGTAATGGTCTGTAATGGTCTGTAAAATCGGCCTTTACACCAAATGTAAATCCAATGTAAAGGGCAAAGCTCGTGCAGTGAGTGGTGTGTATGCCTATCTTTGGAACCTAACATTGTAAACAGGGTAGCCAGTGTTACCTACCCCTCCCCATAACAAAAATGCAGGGTTTACTATTGGATTCAATAATAATTAGGGTTCATAGTATTTGTAAACCATCCATGATTTCATTTTCTATTCAATTTCACTTCTGAGAATTAAGGACGAGAAAAGCAGGCACCTAGAGGCTGTTTTGTGAACTACAGCTTAATTCACATTGAGATGAGTCCAGAATTTGTAAAGCTAGTTTCTATAATTATTAGTTTATAAGTTAGCCCTAGAAATATAAATCTACATTTTAATGATGTTTAAAAAGGTTTCCTGAAAAAGTACCTCCCCTGCTCAACCCCCCTTCCTGCTGTACCCCAAAGGCTTAATCAAGCATTAAAGCACCTCTCTGTGTTCATAACCATATTGTGCAAACCTCAGCAGATATAGCTACTTTTACGGGCCAACCCATTCGATGATATCGACATCCATCTTACATGGCCAATCCAGGAGAAACTAGCGCTCAGACTCCACTATTTTATTTCATATTCTGATTGCATGTGATATAAAGAACAAATAATTCGAGTTTAAAGAAAATTGTTTGCCAATTAGTTCTTGGAGCCCGTGTCCTTTAGTTGAATTGTTTCTTGTGTAGACTGAGACATATGGACATCAATCCTTATTCAGAGTCATCTGCAGCCCCCCCCCCCGCCCCCCACCATCCATCATTCTACGAATTTAATCACTTGGTTAGGAAGGGCATTCAGAGTTTGCATTTGTTCTTATATCGGGCTTTTGGTGATACTAATATTACACAGCTAGAGCTATTACAGTCAATCTTTCTAAATGTCATAAATTCAGATTTTTAATGGAAACATAATTATATATGTGTTAAAGGTAATAATTACATATACAGTTTTAATGGATTGCACAAAGTATCCCCTGAAAAGGATAATGCAGGTGGCACTGCCCAGTGAGCACAGAACATTGAATCGACATTGAAAGCTGGTTGACAATGCTGATTCAATGTTGATTCAACGTTAAACCAAATTTTGTGCCCACTGGGTGGGGGTGCGTAAAGTTGAGTCACTTTTCAAACTAACTCAACTTTGGTGGCCATGCATTCTATCTATGTGGAATTACTTTAAACACATGAACATGTTTTATGCCTTTATCCTTCTGGGCTTTGTGAGCTCTACGTGCAATAACTTGAAATACGCTGCAATATTTTTTCCCTGAAAAAACAGAGCTTAACCGTCTGAACCCGCCAAATCTGGTGGCAATTTTGCCTATGTGGAATGTTTGAAAACAATTTAGATATTTTTTCCCTAAATAAACACATTATTGTTTTTCAATGGAAAACATATACGCAATATCACCTGAAATGGTCCGTTTGGGCCCATATGTAGGTTTCTGACCATTTTGATGAAAACATGGTGGGCTTTGAGTGGAAATCTGAAAGCCTGAATTTTGCCTGTTTTCCCACTATTTGGCCGACCTTCAGATCCCAGGGGGGGGGGGCGAGGGGAGGGTCCTGAGGGTTCAAAGAAATATAAAAAATTGCGATTCCCCATGTTTTGGGAGCCGGATGCATAGTTTGAGCCTGTCCATGAAATCGTACGACAAGATAAGTGCTTTAACATCCCTCTAATATAGAAGGCCTCTGCTTTGTGTTGTGGCTGCCCATACTATAGATCACTGAAAGGTTGAGCTGTCAATTTATATTTGTCATTTGACTCTTCACATAACCCATGTCTTCTTCTTTTTCGCTGTCATGTGAATCTGACTTGTTTGGTATGTACTGCCTGTTGCCTTGGATCTATGCAGCCTGCGAAGGTGTTGAAAATACATTTGGGCCAGTGGCAAGTATTTCCGGGTCTTATGGAAAAACCTCTTCAAGCCTCAAATTGAACTTCATTGTCTGTATTAACATGAGAGTATCTTATTTTTCTGGGTATATTGCTGGCTATGTATACAGCCTTTATCACTTATAAATTTGCAGTTGCGGTTGCAGTTGTAAAAGTTTGTGTAAAATGATACTTATCTGCTTATGGTCAGGTGCTTGTTGATTGGCAGAGCACAAATTGAGATAAGTGTATTGTCCGTGATACAGAGTAAACTAATGAGGGTTAGGTATGCTTTTGTAAGAGATTAGTTTAGTTGAATAAGGACTCTCAGCACCCAAATACCACAAAAACTGTTGGATAATTCCAAAGGAATAATTATGTTAAAGCTTTACATATTATGTATAAATTACAACCATATATATATAATGGCTTCATCAAATTTCTTCCATAGTTTGAAATTCTGGTTGCTGTGGAATGTGAATGGAACAAAAACGTGCTTCTTCTACTTCCTATCCATTAAACACCTTATGGGATGGAAATGAGACGAAATTCTTAGGTTTAGACAATTTTGAATGAATTTTGATGTGAATACCTTGGGTCCTTTTTTTTCTTTTGATGACCCCAATTATCGCCCATTTCTCAACAAACTATGTAACTTTGAACAGCTTTACAGCCCTTAATAATTGGACTATCCACAAAAGAAAAAGAAAGGACCCCACGTATTGACATCAAAATTAATTCTTAAATTCTAAAGCTGAGAATGTTGTTCAATTTCCATCCCATAATGTTGTAGGAACCTTTATTGTTCCATCTACATTCCATGGCAACTAAAATGAGAAAAAAAGGAAGGTATTTGATGAAGCCTTTATAGATGGTTAAAATGATGCATAATATGTATTGCTCTAACACATTTCCTCGGAATTAACCACTCCAAACTGTTTTAGTGCTATTTGGGTGCTGAGAGTCCTTAAGTAGTTTAATTAATTGAGATCAATTAGATTAGTTTATCAACTAAGCAAAATTCAAAGTGTAATTGAACAAAAATGACTATATGATTACTTATCAGGTTGGGGAAATCCTGCCTTTAATACCTTGAAGGGAGAAGGTAGGTTGAGGGGGTTCCTTATTAACCTTTAAATTTAGGTTCAATCACAAAATTGAATTTGCTGATATCTTATCATTATTTGCTGAAAAAGATGAACCTATCCACAGACAGAATCATTAGCTAAATATATATGAATGGGTGTGTATAACAATCTTGTATTTCTTTCGAGATGTAATGATTTAAATGTCAAAATATAGCCTAAAAAAGGTAAATTTATATGTGGACCCCTCCCTTACCACCACACCTAGAAAAGATACTGCACTGGGAGATTCCCCCTTGGAGGGGCGGACCGACGGCAGCCCATATCTCTCCCGGTGGCCCTTATCTCTACAGAGATAAGGGTAGGAGGCTGACCCGGGGGCTGCACTAAGTAAGGGAAGATTTCCCCTTGCTGGAAGAAACTCCCCTGTAGGCTAATATACCGGTAATGGAAAATGTCCCGGATTGTCCAGGCCTGCTTATCTTGTGGTAATATATAATGGTACATACCTGTAGTTATGCTTATCAATACTGGCAGAGAAATGTAGAGGTTGATTTGAACAACGATATATCAACTTTGGATTTTGAGGTATCAGGTCTATGTCATGAAATATAAAGCAGGAGTAATTGTAGTCCTTCTTAGCCTCAACATAGCCAACATTAAACAGTTTTGCTCGGTTGAATGGTCTTTTTCCATCCTGAAAATATGACAGTACTGATGTTTAGCTAACCGTGAGAGGGGGTACGGATACTTTGACATATAAATCATATAGATTTGTTAGCAGATAGGTATTTATTTGTCAGTGGCGTAGGAAAAGAGAGTGTGAGGGCCTCAGCCCCATCAATCACAGAGGAATGGTCCTGAATACATGTTTGCTCCCCCCACCCCAAACAAAATTTGCCAAGACCCTTTTATATGATAAACTAAATTCCGAAGACTCATACACATAGGGAAACATGAGGTACAGGAGCCTAGGACCCCAGTCAAAACTCAAGGGGGCTCAAAACAACTTTTTAATGCAATTCTAATGCCAGCGTGTATATGCACCACCATACAAAAAAGACAATGCTTATTGCTGGTTAGAGAAGGCCCCCGTGCCCCCCCCCCCAGCCCCATTGAGATTTGCACAACCAATTTAAAGCAGAATTGTAATAATTCAAGGGAATACTTAATACTTGAATACTTCATTCAAGGGAAATACATTAAAGTATTTTTAGCAATTGTGAAAAAATTCGGATTTTTAGGATGGCGTGAAAACTTTATGTACATTTGAAAAATGTATTTATATACTACTTGGAAATATTCGATTTAATGTCTGGATTCATGAACATATCAAAGGGTTCACCATTTCTAATTTCCATATTTGGTGATTTGTCCTTGTATCCATGGTACCCTCCAATAATTTTCCTTCCAAATTCCACAATCTCCAAGTATCAGAGCCTCAATTCTAGCCAATATATTTTTTCGTCTTCATAACATAAAACAATGTGAGACCAAATAAAATGAACAAAACACTGGGTAATCCCTTCAATGCAATGTATAGTATTATAATTATAAGCTTTCTATCTTAACAGCTCGTCACCTTTTCCCTAAAACCATATTTACTTGTCCTTACCTGCTCTATGACATATATTCGTGCACTTGAATTCTGAGCCAGCAGGAATGAGTTCATGAAGTTTATGAAGATGTTTAAATGGATCTTCCTGTCTCTGTAGCATACTATAACCGCCACATCTAGATTGTATAGACCTGTAATGACATAATACGCCATAGCATCATTAATTACTTCCTGTAAAACATCTTTGTATGTAACACAGTCTAATGAAAATGTCTTCATTCGATCCTGCAAACATTTCTTTTTGCAAGCCTGGATACTAGAGAACAAGCTTGTTATTTAAAAGGTCGGGTTATGTTTTAGTCAATTTTACTAAAGTGAGAAAGTTATATTTGAGGGTGTGTGACATTTTTGTTTTTTTCCGTGAATTTATTGGCTAAATCGGAAAAAATAGTTATTCCATGGATAACTGTGAATGAAATGCTTAAACATAAGTGTTGCTGCGTATAGTAAATAAAATCATGAGTTTGGATATATCTAAGAAAAAGAAATAATATGCATCCACTTTATGGACCAATTTCGTCTACAAAATCTGCTTTGCAATAATCCTAGAGTAACTAGATATGTTTTGAATGCATGTGATATGAAGCATTTGATTTGCTTTTCAAGAAACTGCTGGGTGTGGGTAAATATTTTTACTGGACATTATACTGTCCATCCTTGATTCCAAACGAAATATGACCAATTAGGGTAGTCGTGTTGAATAACTAGGATAAGTCAAGGTTGGTAAAGATGACCAACGCTGATACACCTATCATTTCTAGAAATGTAAAGACTACAGTTAACCGGTCAGTATTGACTGACCTGACTGACCCTGGTTGGTCGTATAGGGAGCCAAAAAATGAGAAAAAAAACCCACCAAGAGTAGCCCTTTAAATTGAATCATCAAAACATATGGAGCAAAAGTGTAACAAGTCTCCCAATTTAAGTTAGAAGTTGTCTACTATAATCATTATGTATGTGCAAAATTCTGTTATCATATTTGCATGATGTCTGAGTGAGAAAACATGGTTAGAAGATACCTGCCTTGTCTCTGATGTGTCAGACCAATACTAGCTACAAACAAAGATTGTACAGCGTTAATAAAATATTTACTGTAGAGATTTCAGTTATATTCAGTATAAATGCACAAACAGAACAGCATTAGAGAATTCCAATTGTATTACTCACATTGCACAGCTTGTTTCTCTAGAAAAGGGGAAAAAGACATGGAAATAGAGAGATAGTTTCTTTGTGTTTGATAGTCTTTAGGGATTCTGAAGTATTTTTTCCGCCTAAATGATTGGGTTGATTGTGTGGATTAAGTTGAAACTTGAGTGAGAAATGCATGTCATGGAAAAATTATGGGAAACCAAATGAAGTCGGTTTGACCATCATCCCAGGGCTTTATTCATTGTTAATATTTCTCTGAGTGAAAGACTGTTTTGAATCAGTTTTTTTAAGCACTTGACCTTTTTCTTTTTAACTATGGACTATTACTGAGGTATTAACTATTGATGTGTTTGCTGTTGATTCGGGTGCTATAGAGATGTCAACTTCTTTGAGAATTGATGTAAAAAGGTAGGTGACACTGACATCCATTCACATATGTATTAGGTATTCATAGAATGAGTCAAGAAGTTACTGTGGTATTTTCTTTTAAGCCTTTCAATGGCAATGAGGGGGGGTATCCCATCGATTTCTGAAAATTTAACACACCTATAGTCAGAGTATGAAAGTAAATTATGCTGTCAAATTGTGGAATAATGCACATATCTAGAGCCTCTGAAGACCCCCGTTCAGGGCCCCAATACGCGCAGCCCTTGTAAACGGAATTGGGTCATGTTGCCAAGGGCTACAGCGAATTGTTGACGTCGGCACCTCCGATAGCGTCTGTAAATGGCATATTACTTCAGTTTAGCGTGAGGATAGCTCGTAAATTACTTAAGATTCGAAGAGTAATGATCAAACTACCCAAGGCAACTTCCCAGGTAGCAAGGGCATATTGGGCCAATGTCGGCAATGATCGACTTCATCGCAATCGTTAAACCAACCATGGCCCATTGTAGGTAATGCATACATTGGTTCAACATACAAATTACAATGATGGCCCTCCACTTTGAACAAGTAACTTCCATAAAGTATGTATGAAATTACTCTCAGAAAGTAGACCCCCAACACACACCCCTCCCCTTACATGCTGTACCCGAGTAAAGTACCACACACCCAAGGCTTGGTTCATCTTGTAGCTTAGATTTAGGTGTACTTGGTTGCATTCATTCATAAAACTACCCCATAATAGCATGTCTTTATACACATTCTGTTGCTCTCCTTTTGTTATGATGATGTTTAGCGTTCTTGATATTAGAGCTCAGGGTTAAGGTATGACTGAGATTCATTATCTGCTGTTTGTAAATTCTTTTGGCCTTGTTTTCACATAATGTACATAAGTCTGCCCAGTCACGTTTTGTCATCAGCCTCCATTATGTCTAGGAATACCATATTACAGCTCGATAGACAAATGATTGTTTGTTTTTTCATATCAGGATGGGAGGCCTTCAGAAAATCTTATTATTTCAGGTCGATTTTGACGATCCAAATTAAGTCAAATTTAGAAAGTGTAAATATGCATCTGATATTAATAGAATATGATAGAATACCAAATCGCATTGTATTTACCATCACAATATGGCCCCATACACGCAATGAATTCCCAATTGCTTGATTTATATAATGTGACCTATTTTGACCTACTTTGACCTAATTTACATATTTTATAGTAAAAGAGGTGGTCAAAGTGAGCAACATTGTTGGAAAAGAATTCTGAGTGGTTTTCAACTCTTTGATATGTCTACTCTGTCATAACTATGTAACTGATCAAGGTAGAAACATGTTTGACAGCTCTATTAACACCAGTATAACGAGAGCTATCCATTGGCATTACCTTTAAATGTGAACGTCCTATATAGATTTACCTCTAATGCAACATGGCTGGAATAAATTTAAAAAAAACTTGAAAATAGTGACACAAATGCAATTAACCAGTATCATACTGAAGTGTCACATTATTCCAGTTGTTTCCAAGTATCTAGGTTATATAAGCAACTCAGTGTTACTTTGGAACTAGTATTCTAGATGGTAAATAAAATGCAATTTGGTATGGGATTTTATTTCATAAATATCGGATGCACATTAACACCTTCTAAAATTGACCTGAAACAGTAAAATCTCAGAAGGTATAAAAAAAAGCATACCTATATCTTGACCAGATCTCATACCCGGGGGCCAGGTTGGTGTATTCCTTCAATAACTAGGACATATAATGAGTTGATTCTATCACAAAATGAACGATTGAATCTACATTTGAAGCTAAGGAGCGCCACTACCATGAATATTGGCCATGTTTTCTACTTTCTATCCCTTTCTTTTGTATAGGATTTCGATTGATCCTCGGTTAGCCGAACAAATCCCTCCTGACATCAACCTGTTGGTGAACCGGAAGTTTCTCCTATTGTAGACCGAGTGATAAAACTGACAGTAGAGTGCAAAAATAAACCTACCTTGCTGTTCATTCCGCACCCAAAGGTGTCCCTTTGAACTTAGTACTATCATGATGAATGCTATATATACAAATACTATTGAATTGAGTAGAGATAAAGCTCCACGTAGAGTGCATAGTGACACCATGACTGCTGAATACTGTGACAAGTGGGTATCTAATGCCTGGAAAATAGTTGTAGTAAATACAGTGTTACTTCAGGCATGACGACTGAAGCTTTATTTAGCCAGGGCGATGCACAGCTGTCTAAGTTGTCACTCATAACACGTCAAAGGTTATTGCTCAATTCATACTGACGAATCACAGCAATGTACTGTACACTAGTAAAAATCAACGCCTCTAACATTGACTAGGGGTCGTCAATTTTTTGAGTGACAGATTGAATGAAGGTTGTCTATCTGATGACCTGCCAGCCTACCACAAGATGACACCAGGCTTATCCGATTGACAAGTGCAGGATTATTACATTGAATCTAATTGATAAGTCAAATTGACGATCCTAGAGTTGTCAGATTTACAATCTTAGAATTGTTGATAACACCAAACTAGGAAATTGAGGAAGATGCAGAAAAATGCAATGATAATCTATCGGGTAGCAGTTTAATGACAGGTATAAAAAGAGTAATTCAATTTATAAACCTGCTTCAAACAAGTCTTGGAGCCCCTTATACCCCTAACTTGACACTTAACTCTGGGTCCTGCGCACGTGTGATTTAGTTTCCAAAAACAAATTTCTTCCTTTTCAATTGTCTCTTACATCTTTATTTGTATAATTCACTGATTCAGACTTCCTATATGATTAAGCCAGGACAAAGAATGGCTGCATCGTTTCTCTAAAGGTCAAATCCCACAGGGCGATCTATGCTGGCAAATCTATGAGAATTGGCAATCTGTTACGAATTGGGGAGCTCCCCCCAATTCACAACAGATATAACTACAACAGGCAGATATAACTGCAAGGGAGCTGTTGCCAATTGGGCACAAAATAAGATCTAGATAATTATATATTTTCCCTTGCTTAATAGGGAAATCTCTGCGAATTCAGTATGCACATAGTACACATTAATCATCTAGAAGGCACTCCCTATTTTTGAGAATACACAGAGAGCATTTTACAACCATTTTTCATGAATGATACATATAATCTGCCCACCACTAGTCCTATGTGATGTATTATTTCAAATGATAAATTATGTATATCCTTTTTATAGTAAACCACCTATAAGCACAATTATCATGGAGTAACTCCCCCGAATTACAACACTTAATACTCACACATAGAGTCAATGCAGTCCAATATGCAGAGGTTCAGTACTATCTAAAGAACCATAGTGTGATTTGAAACTTGCAATAGCATGTAATAACCGTTGCGATTTGGAGTATAAGCAAGGCTCTTAGAACGCAATAGTCATAGAATGCAGAGGTGCTGGTCGCATAAATTGGCCTGTGGGATTCGACCTTATGGGAATTTTATTTTTTTTACTGTGGATAGGTGTCCTCATTTAGTGTACAAGCAATTTTAAAATATTTTGTATCGCTGACAGTTATTATTCATCCATAGCCCCGTTATTTAAGCCATAAAACTGAAAATAACAACTCAACAAAAATGTCTAGATACCATTCTTCAAGAAGACGACTGTCCCCGGTATTCCCCAGCATAGGCACATCTAGTCAATTTTGGAAATAGCCTCTTTTCATATTTCGTGAGACCAAAAATCGAATCTTTTGTATCTTTAAATGTGTTTTTTCTTAAAAGTTCAAAACTAACAAATGATATTGTGTGTCGTCCTCATTTTAAATGTTGACCTATCACCTTTAACAACTTTCGGTTTGTTCTCTGTCTTGACATGAATTTCACTCTTTTATTGTATTCAAGCAGACTCTACTAATATTATAGCACTGTGCATGATTCTGGTACGTTTTGTGTGACCATAAGACCATGACAGCCCGGCTAACCCCCTAGTACGGGTCTGCAGTGATCATTGGAGGGGGGGGGGAGAGAATCCCACATATTGTGGCAGATCAGTATCTATTCTATTAGCCTGTATTATTATTTTTATCAGAAAATGTAACACACAATTGGAAAATTGATTTTACTCAGTCTATATGAGGTTATTTTGTGTCTGTAGCTTGTAGATTGTAGGCAAGTGTATAGATTGAGACGTTCTCTTTACAATGGCACCAAACTTGATATATAGTAAATTGTGTCTATGAGAGAAATAACATGTAAATGCCCAGATACACTGTTGCTGGTGGGAAGGCCATTATACTGATACGCCTTATATTGTGAATACAATACAGCTCTGTTAGGGCGTACTATACTAGTGGACATGTCCTCAAGTATAACACACTATACAGGAGCACAGAAGCTCACAAAGGCT
Organism: Harmothoe impar; assembly: GCA_947462335.1. Taxonomy (NCBI): domain Eukaryota; kingdom Metazoa; phylum Annelida; class Polychaeta; order Phyllodocida; family Polynoidae; genus Harmothoe; species Harmothoe impar. Next base: position 76,484,382 of record OX381710.1, on the reverse strand, counting down.
CCAATGCAGCAATAACCATAGCCTCCACAAGGTGAAACTAACACCTGCATAACTCTTAAGGTGTAATCCTCCCCTGGAAGGCGTTTCACCGTATGTTGATATAAAATATAAGATACGGCCTAAAGATGCGGTCAAGATGCGGACAAAATATCACCAAAGCAAATTTTCCGTTTCTTTTCACCCTCCGCATACCCTCCGTATCTTTTTTTATCAAATTCCAACATACACCCCTGCTATGCCGTATGTAGCAGTCCACATGCGGCCCTCCGTATCTTCACCTCCGTATGTGCTTCTTCTGACCCGCCGCATTTGAATTTGGCGCCATCGACCAGGCTACATCCGGGGGAATACCCGGGGATTCCGTATCTGACGTCATACACACGTGACTTGTGGGCGCCGCCATTTGCAATTTCTCAATAGTAAACACCGAGTCGGGCAAGCGTGCGGAAAGCGATTGTAAGCCACAACAACCACCAAACAACATGGGGAGAGTCAACAAAAGGGTAAGTAGGACATGTCCTTCCTGTGCCATTACATACATGAGATCACGTACATTCCAGCAATGTACTTTGTTGAGCGTGTTATTCTGATTTTAATACATGAACATCGCTGCCAAAGTAGCCGGTCCGTTTTCCCGCTTTACGTGAAAGCAGCTCAGATACTACCGGTACTGCTCTTATACCCCCCTTACAACTGTGTTATGGCAAAATATATAGCTTATTTCGATACAACTGTCCCCCTTTGTGTGATACACCATACAACATAGCTTACATAGCATTTTCAATGAATTCAGGAGGATGATACTACCTCAGAGGAGGAGGTCAGTGACAGCCAACCCCCCACTACCCAATCTGAAGCCGAATCAAAAAAAACAAGGTCTTTCAAGGGCCTTTTAGGCAATCTGGATGCGCTCAGCCTGCTGGTGGGCACAAACAGAAAATTAACGGGCCAGCCTGCTTTCCCTATATTTCATGTATGTATTATGTCAATGTGAAAAAAAGCACAACACTTCTTCTCCAATTGCATTATATGTTCATATATCAGTCCGTTCTAAAAATTATTTTACATTATTGTCATTAAAGTACAACTGTGTCACGGGGTATATGTAATGTTTTGCAGCCCCCCCCTAACAAGGACGATCCGGAGTATCAGTCGTCAGAGGAAGAGGAAGAGATCAGTCCGACGGACTTCGAGGGAGATGGGGGCGACCAAGCCATATCCTATATATTGGCTCTCATCAAAAGGAACCGGGAAAAGAATGCTCGTGGAAAGGGGAAGGCCCCCTCCAGCGAACACCCGTCCAATGGTGGGCCTCATACCACACAGACCAAGAAAAGGAAGAGAGACAGTGATGACCCCACCTACATACCTCCTGCACCAGCAACTGTACCACAGGTAAACGTGGAGCAGCCCTCTACCCCCACCCCCAAACGTGGTAGGGGGGGTAAGGGACGTGGGAAAGGGCGTGGAAAATCAGTTGTCAACGATTCAGTGGCATCCACCTCTGCTGTAAATACCTCTAAGGCAGCTCGGGCCAAAAGTGAGCACTGGAGACCGGATGAACTTGAAGCGCTGATAAAGGGGGCGAACCACCTAAAGCCCGTCTTGAAGGGACGGTTTAAGCATGCCAGTGATGGGGTAGCACTGAAGAAGCTGGCATGGGGCGAGCTAGTTGGTGAGTATATTTAAAACATTGTTCACATTCCTTTGATATGCACCCCAGCAAAGTGAGCTGTATACCGTATCATTTCATGTGAATCACTTTATAATGACATGTTTTACCTGTATACAGTATCATTTTGATTTTGTTGTATGTCTGTCATGTGTGTACCCTTACCATTTTTAGCATTGAGTAAATCCTTTATCCCTGTTCAACGTCACAGTATACTACATTATATATAAAGGACAGAACAATACATCTACTTGACATTTCATAACATTCTCCTTTTTCTGCCAGACTATGTGGCGGCGAACGGTGGGCGCGGCCGAGATGTCATAAAATGTCAAAACAAGCTGAAATACTTCGTGCAGGAGAGCAAGAGGAAGGTACGCATACACATATGGTTTTAATATGTGACACGTTTTTTTTTTGTTTTTATTTTACCACAGGTATTTAAAAATATATCTAAATAGAATGCCAAAATATATGCAGTCTCATTATTGCCTGTGTTACCTACCTTGTTACCACACCTTTCTCTATTTTATTGTAATATTATAAATATTTATTTCTATAGCGTCAACTGATAGATATGAAATACAAGACGGGCAGTGGACAGAGGGACGAGAAAGACCAGCTAAACGAACTGGAGCAGGCCGCATGCGATTATGCGGGGAAAGAAGTAATCCTAGGTGAGCATAAAGCCCAAGCGCATCATATATCTCCTTCCTGTATACTCCACCTCAAGTGCCCATATTTAATTTCCTTCCTTTGTACTGCGTATCATTTGAATTGAGGGAAGGCCACATACCATATGTAAAACACATACTACAGGTGAAAAAAATACAGTTTAAATTATATCTTTTATTTTACTGTGCTATAGGGATAGAAGGAATGCAGCCTCCCAGTATCAAAGGGGGCGGGCGGCCCCGGTTCGTTTCCTGTTACGATCCCGACCGAGCATCAAAGACTGACTATGCCGCTATGGGTCTGCCCTCTTCCGCACTAGCTGCTATAGCTGAAGGGGACATGCTTAAAGACGACGACGGTGAGATATGTTTGAACTTTTATACTGTAAAATAATATACCCCACATAAGTATCTGGATATATATTCCCTTATTCTTGTTTTACCTATGTGCTGTAAACAAGTCTAAATACATTCACATGATATCTGATTGTAAAATTTTTTTTGTCTCCAGTATTTTATCCTGTTTTTGATTTTGCATTTATGACTGTGGAATCTATTATTTTTCTATATATTATACGGTAATGATATGGCTTACACACACAGCAGAGATGCACCTACTTTGCCTTATTTTATAACATATCGTACATGTACATGATGCAGCTAATTCTATTTAACTTACAACATATACAAAATCAAAACTTATGGTGTATAACATATATTTTTGTATCCACAGAGGAAGACACGGCCGCTGGGGAGGAAAGTGGAGAGGAGGAGGAGTACAACGAGGTTCCAGATCCACCGCCCGCTGCCCTGCAAGCTGAGCCGGATGACGTGTCCACTACAGAAGCATGTGACGCCATGTTCGGGGATATAGACCGGTCTCCTATTCAACGTATTTCCCGCAGAGACATGTTAGATTTAGTCGCCAGAATAAATGCCAAAACAGCCGATCCGGAAGGCCAATGCAGCAAAAAGAAAAAAGTTTCCAAAACTGAATCCGTTCTTATGTCCTCTGGAAGAAGTAGCGGAGAGTCGCAATTGGCTACGGCACTCAAGACACTAAAGTTGAAAGTTTTGCCTCAAAAAACAGTTCAGGCAGAGCCTGCAGTGCTTCCCCAACCTGCCGCAAAACCTACTGCAAAACCTACATATAACCCTTCTGCTCCTGATACTGCTCACCGTACTGCTCATCCTGGTCCAAGCATGCAGAAAAAAGCTGAACGTGTTCGGGGGAGGAGACCATCTTTCTCTTCCATTTTGAACGAGGAGGAGATTGACTTAACTTCTCAACACTCTTCTCCTGGTCCCGTTTCACATGTGGACACGGATGACGCCAACAAGAAGCAATACTCGGAGAAGGAGGTAGCCGAGCTGATACATTTGGCGCTGAAAGGGCAGTTTGAAACCAGTACCCCTAAACATAAACCCCCCCCTGCAGAGCCTGTTCTACCAGATCCCATAGAAATAGAGGAAGAAGAAATAGAACCTGAATTTGTACCAATAAAAACCCCACATAACACTCCTGCCTTGTCCCGTATACAACGCACCGCATCTGCTAACCGGAAAGCCCTATTCAAATCTTTTACGGAGGAAAAAGCACAGGAGGATTTCAGTCAAGCTATAAGAAAAGAAATGGAAAAAGTCACATTGGCTTTCAGAGATAACTTGAAGACAATGGCGGATGACCAGGCCAACTGCCAGCAGGATATGGCCAGGTGTAACCGGGAAATGAAAGACAGCACCAGAACTGTCATGATAGCTGCATCTGACAATGCGAAGCAAATCGCTGAGGCGATGAAGAAACAACAAGAGCAGCTAGATACCTGGACAGCAGAGTCAGCTGCCACCACTGCGCAGAACAACGAGGAATTTATTGCCATAACAGACAAACTGTCTGATCATGTTCTTGGCAAACAGGCCGCAATGGTGCAACAACTGAATTTAGTCAGAGGTGCTATTACCAATACGGGTGTCCGTGTTGCGAAAGCAGAGGAAACTATGATGTCAGGCGTAGTGGGTATGGTGGACAGTCTGACCACTCTAGCCAACAGCATTAAAGACTTGATGACGGATGTACAGAGCGTGGCAGAGATGCATAAAAAGGAGAGCGAGAGAGCCAACTCTGCTCTTGCTTTGTTGACTAGAAACTTTGAGATCCTTGCGGTGGCACAGGGGAAGCTGAACCGGGCACATGTAGTGAATTCTGTTATTTCATGTAAGTATAACATATGTTAGTCCTTCGGGAAACAAGCTACCTGCTCCTTTACTTACCATATTTTATCCACCTCACTATATGTATCCTCTGCTTTATATGTACTGCAGAAATCAAGATATTGTCAGGATATTATACAATGATTTTATCCGTTAATATGTCTCAAGTAAAACTCTAAAAACAGAAACATGTGATGGAAGAATGTTTTATTATTTTTCACTGGTAATTAAATGTATATGTGTAATTCTTTTCTCAGTGAACAAGAGCAGCGTGGAGGAACCGGAGGAGGACGATCACAACCGAAACCCGTTACCCTCTACTTCAAACATCACAGCCAGTTTGACGCATCCCGAGCCACCCAAAGAGGGAGAGGAGGCCAACTACCTGTGTTCCCCCAAGCCCCAGCTTCATCCAACAAAATGTGTGGTAAACGCTCATGGTAAGCACGCTATATACCATATCTTTATTTTCATATTATTTCTTCCATATAAAAGTATGTATCTACGGTACCGTAAAATGCACAAGATATGTATCACAAGTACACATGTATCAACACTGTATAAGTTAATACCATATCTTTTTTCCCTTCATATGTTTACACACATATCTGTATGGTAGCAACCAGGGAGAAAATGACAACATTCTTTTCAATTGTATCTCTCTATAGCCAATGTCTTGAAACAAGATTCTAGTTGTTACAACCGGTCCGACAGTGTATTATACAACAATTTGTTTTCCACCTTTACATATATATCAACAATTGTATGTGAATAAAAAGAGCCAGAATATATTACAGTGTAAAATTTAATGCATGCTTAAAATACATTTACTTATATTTTTTTCCTTTCTTTATAGTCATACAGACGGAGGACGTCCATTCCGACAGTGGACTGCCACACTACCAGGTCCTGAACAAGGATGAGGTAGTGCTGATCCAGGAAGTAGCAGAAGACGTGGAGCAGAACAGGGAACCGGCAGTAACTGACGAAGAACACGTGCAAATGGTTCTGGGTTTGGCATCCGCGGAGGAGAGCGAGAGTGAAGTGACAACACTACCCAAAAGGTCCACGCGAGTCAAAACCAGGAAAAATCCCAAATGAAAAGCAGGCGGACTGGGTCGAACTGTATATATTTTAACACAAAGGGGTTGCATGTTATAACACTCCACGGCGCTATTATACACCGAAATATATTTCACGTCATATTTGTTGGTACCAAATTCATGTATATCAGGTACTTCATGTTGTAACATAAGTTGACTGGTTGTCACAGAATTCATGTATATTAGGTGGTTCATGTTGTTAGATAAGTTCACTGCTTGTCGCGTTTCACAGCCTCCGGGTTGAAGTACCTGCTGATGTACTCTTTACGCATGTTATTGAAGGGGACGCGTTCTCCCGGTGCCACATTGACGGGTTGCTCCACAGGTGCTTTGTATCCCACGAAGGAATCCTTGGCGTAGAAGTCCTTCTTGATTGGGAGTCCGGCAATTCTAGCACAGTTGTTCAGTGCTACACATGCCTCTATGATGCGCCCAGCTCGTACGGGTTCGTGGAAGAGATATCCTCCACTTGTATCGAGACACCTACCGAAACAGATACATTTTAATGTTACATAGTATTAGGGTTTTATATTCTGAGACATATCAGGTATGGTGCTATGTAATTGTATTTTAACATGTCTCTTTTAGTATTAGGTATATATCAGAAGTATGATGGCAGAATGTACAGAGGTACATGTGTTATATGAATGATTACTGGACAGGCTGTTTTGATGTACACATTTGTACAGTGTCATAGTATTATGTGTATCATTAATAGGACACAATTTTGGGCATTGTGCTATGTGGTACTACCGTAGCCAGGTATGGAGTATTTTTTGATATGATATGCAACATGTTATGTGATATTACCTCCAACGCTGCTTTACGTTTCCGATCACTCGCTCCACCAAAGATCTGGTCTTACGGTGCCATTTGTTGTAGGCCACATCGTCTGCGGTGTACTCTACTTTGGTCGGAGTAAGCAGGTAGTCTGTCAATACGTATCTGTAGTATAACAAAGTGTGTGATATATTTCTGTATCATATGGACAAATGAGTGAGAGAAACAACATGTATATTTTTGATAAAAGTTTTTGTCTTAGGACAAAGTATTACTGTGCTATGCCAAACTCAGGTCATACAAGAAATATATTTATTTTTTGGTTGTTAGTTGTACTGTAAGGAATAACTATTTATCTGCTATGCCAAAGTCAGGGCACAGGAAAATTTAATTATTTTACTTACCCAGAATCTCCCAACAGGAAGAACCCTTTGAAGTCATTCCTCTCCCCCAGGAACTTGATTTCACTTCCGTTCATAATGTAAATGTCATTCTGGGAGCCTGGGTATGACGCGTCCACATGACGTACGATACCGTCCAGATCACATATGATCTGCAAAATATAACATTCCATTTTTGGGTAACATGTGTGTGAAATATTTTTATTTTTACCCGTTGAAAGGTACATATAGAATTTAAGTCAACTGTTATATAGCGATAAGATTGTGCTGTACTATTTTTTAAAATAGGGACAAGATATGTTATGCATGCAAAGTTTCATGTTTTTTGTGTACTTTGATTTTACTCACCATCGCGTTTATACTATAATAGCCTTTGTAGCAGTAGTATTGGTTTTCGTCACGGGTATAACCCCTAGGGCAGGCTATTGGTATGTGAGTACCGTCAACTAGTCCAAACAGTTTGGGTTTCTTCATTTTCTTGTACCAACGATACGCCAGGTTAGCTTTCTCGTTCGTGCTGTCTGGCCAGCTGACATATCGGGCAAGGTTGTGATGAAAGAAGTCAGAAACTGACTTGACTGCTCTGCATACGGTACTGCGGGACACACCGTGCACATCCGCTATGTCGGTGTAGTTTGACCCCGTGGCAAAGTAGCGTATAGCTACACAGAACTGTTTTAAAATAAAAAATCATTTTGTTACACTTTAATTAATGCCTTGTTATATTTCATTTGGGATAGTAGAATACATTCAGTCCTATGGCATATGAAGGGAACATAAGTCATGTATATGGAAAAAGCATAGCATATTATGAGTGCAGGGCAGAAGCCAAAATCAAACTTTATATTAATGGAGAAAAAATTAACAATATAGGAATAAGGGAAGACATATAGCCATAGTGGGGTGTAGGGGTGGTACATACCTTTATCCTATGTGGTACAGCATGTTTGCCCCGTAACAACTTGTCCTCTAGGCTGTCCACATAGTCTTTTATCAGGCATTTGGTGATTGCCTTCGTAAGGCGGTATCGCTGAAGGAATTTCTTCTCCCCATACTTGATGAACGGATCCACCCGCTGGTAATACTCTCTCTGAGTCTGAAGCACATAGCCTATTCTGGGACCCATCTTGGCTCTATCCAAATAGTGCGCCAAAATATATGGGGGTCAAGGGTCAAGGGTCAACTGCCAAGGTGAAGGTCGCTGAATTTGGCCAATACATATAGTGCAGAATTCACATACGGCCCACTATACACACATACGGCCCTAAAAAACAGGGTATATGTGCATAATTTGACATAGCACCCCCCCCCCTACCCCTCCGTATATCTTGTAGTAAATACGCCAAAGATGCGGAATTTTTGTGCTCCGTATGTTGAGCTGAAACGCAATTATCGCCGTATGTGAATACGGAGGGCCGTATGTACATACGGCCTCCGTATGTTTTTCCGTAAGATGCGGACATGTCGAGCTGAAACGCAAAAATGAACTGAAACGCAAAAAAACGACATACGGACCCTCCGTATGATACGGTGAAACGGCTTCCTGAGCTGCTTCACAGATCTCACAAGATACTTATTGAACCCTGACACCAGGTTAGTCATATCATCCTAAACTCTTAGATTCCCCTATCAAAGCACTAGCACGACACCTCAGTCCCAGATTATAGCTAACTCCCTGAGACATGTATTATATGTAAACGATACTGATATCATAACGCATTATTCACTTCTAGTGGATACACCCCTGTGTTTCACTCCAAGGGCCTTCTATATATATATATATATATATATATATATATATATATATATATATATATATATATATATATATATATACACACATATAAATGTTTTAGAAGAGTTTTCTGGGCTGCTCCCCTCACACCTGATGCCCACAGGGCTGAGTTCTCTATGATGCCTGGGCAACAACTGTCGATGCTCCACAACCCGCCAGCTAGCCTGAAATCCCCACATAATGGGCTGACTAACATGTGCCCCGAACTGATATCTGTACCTGCCTTGCCTATCACCCGGACACACTGACCTGTCCGAGGCTCATACTTATATACTACACTCAGCTACTAATGTGTTATAGAGTTCAATAAAGAAGGCTACACAACTAAGGCTTTGAAATCTTCTCTATCACCAGCAATTGACATTATTTACTATAAAAATTATTTCTCCAAATAAGCTCGTGTTACTTTTGCAATTCAACATGAAGATAATTATCAACAGGACTTTACATCTGCCTGATTTCTTAAAGCCAAAGTTGATCTTTTTTTTTATTCATTGTGAATCGCCTAGAATACATATTTTCTACTAATAAGTCTTGAATTATGTGAAAGATTTATGCTTTCCTTAAAGATTTAAAAGCCTTGCGAAAACCTGTGTAATATATGTTCCATTCTGCTGCGGATGAATTACCATACATGAGAATCAGTAACTTTTGTGTCCTTCTCCATTCGACTTCCTTTAGATGAGGCTGTACCAGGAGATGGGCATCCTTGAGTCCATTTAATGTCCTAGGGATTCTTCCAAAATTTATTGGCAGTGATGAGCTACGGTCAAGGCGGTGTTTTCGTGGACTGCTCCCTCTCTTAAGAACAGCAGATGACCCATTATTCTCGATCAATTCCTGTAGTTTGATACTGATCAGCTTCTGGTCCATATACCAGGCACCCGGCCCCTTAATGACAGGTTTGTAGGCAGCTGATTCCCCAAAGAAGCTGGACAAGTACTTCAAGATGTCAGCTGCTGTGATGGTGGTGTTGATGTGCAGTGGGAGAACCTGGCGCCACCTGGTAGATGTCATTCCTATATGGCACAAAGGCAGCATTTTGAGGCTCCTGGCCTTATAGGAAAACTTTCGACAACAATATGCATGCAGGGAGATAATGCTATTCTCAGGCCACTTATAATACTCACGCTCCAGTGGCCACAAATCAGCATCACTTGTTAGAAGAATGGGAGAACGGCCTTTTAGAAATGACCCCTGAAAAACGTAAGCAGCAAATAGACGGGATGTCTGGGAGAGTACCACATCATTGTTACTGTGTGGGCTCCTGAGGAAGGCTATACCAACCCTCTCCCTGACCAATGCATTCAAGACATAATAGGAAGCAGGGTCAGTAGTCCAGTCTGAGTAGGACCCAATCAGAATTACCAGCATGCCATAGCCTACTCTGTTCCATGCTCTAGCCGTAAGTGGCAAGTAAAATACATAGCCATACTTAGACCTGTCTCTAACAGCTGCAGAGGTCACAGCAAAGTGTGTGAAGGACATATTTGGTGGACAAAATATGTAAGTCTCCTTGTATTTGTCCTCTGGCTGAATGAAACAGTTATGTGATTTAGCAAGTATGTTCATTGTTGTCACTGTCTCATCAACCGCATGGGGTTTAGTATGAACGTCATCCAAAGTTGTATGCACTATTACATATAAATACATAACGCAGCAGATGACGACAACCAGTGTTAGTGTGAAGTATGTTGATAAATCAATCTTAGGCAAATATTCACGTAGTGAACGCATATTGCACTAGTTTGCTTCTCGCAATTTACCAAGGTCAGGGAAAGGCTGCATTATGCCTAACCAGGCCCCAAGAATCCCCAACATTCCAAAGGAAAAAGACTTATGAAGGAGTCTGGTCATGCGCTACTGATTATTTGATTAGCAAATCGATGTCAGCCTTTCCAAACTGAAATATGATAGTGACTTGCTTAGTTCAACAACATGATGTAATTTGATTGCTGGTTTTTATTTCATGTTGCAACTTAGGTTTTTGAAAAAGAATTGAAGTAAGTTACTCAAACACACCAATTTCCTCACCACCTACTGCTCTTTTTATGCATTAAGTCACCCCAACGATGCCTACTCCAAATCTGTAAGATTACTAATTCAAGAACTCCATCCGATTGTATTGGCTTGAAGCCTGATGAAAGATGATATACACACTCCAACAGACGTGTCAAGTTTAGACACTTTTTTGCAGCCGCTTTTAACACACTGCACACTTTTTGACAAAAGTATGTTCATCTGAAAAATGTGTTGCTGTACATACTCACTCAACTGGGTCGTGTAGCGTCTGTGTACAGGTACCAGGTGCAGGGTACAGGCAACGTGACCATCTCTGCATGGCTGGTGTTAGGGGACAGTCATTTATTGCTATGTAGGAGGGTTTTTACCGCCCCCTACCAATTAGTTGAACCTAATTAAACCTCCCTCCCTTTCCACTTATTTCTGGTTTTGTAAAATCACCCCCCCCCCCCCAAAAAAAAAGTTATGCATATTGTTGGGAGGAATGAAATAGACCTATTGCTTTTTTTTCCGCCCACCCGTATTGGGGCTTGTTTTTCATTATGACCCAATATCCCCCCAATATCCACCAGGCCCCCCTGTCACACTGGCAATAAATGACTCGTCCCTAATTGATGGTGGCATTACTGCCGTCCTACTCATTTTTAGAATGAGTGAGGAGGCCAACACGATATGGGACTGCAGGAGGTTGTTTGTTAGTTTGCATTTCATTTATTTATCCTGGCAGGATGTATGATCTTGAAGACTGTGTTATTACAACACCAGTGTACTGATACCAGCTAGATTATTGATCTCCGAACTAAAACTAAGAGCCCAGCCCTGTGTTGTAATTTTTCATGTCAAACCTAATGTGGTTGATACAATCCCCCAAAAACGCATGGAAGTAGACCTGGTGAGTTGACATTACGCATTAAAGCTCTTTTAATTATTTGTTGTCCTTCCTTCTGAATTAGCCATCATTCAATTACTTAAGTTAACTATGTGAAAGGAGCACCATGATAAGTTGCTGTAATATCTTCATGTAGGTCAGGCTGGCATCTTATTAATATGAATCTGTAAATCAATTTCAGGGAATCCCACTCTTTTTCCAGAGCTATTGCACGAAATGATGGCCTTTTTTAAAGCCAAGCACTGGCCATCTTCTGGTATGCCTATTATTACTCCCAGTCAAAAATAAGGTCCCCTAGCACTGATTATATTTACTTAAAGTCCATTTTTAGTAGGGACTATTTACCAATGGGTATAGCATATTGAATCAACATTCAAAACTTGTTGTTAATGTTGTTTCAATGTTGATTCAACATTGATTCAACGTTGACTGTCCTAGGTTTTCTGGGTGGATTAGTACCTTCGCACCTAAAATTCGTGTAGTGAGTCATGGTATAAACTTTGCATCATCTTTGTCTATAAAGACATTAGATATATGTAAAGAGAGAACTTCAATACTATAGATGCAGCACCAATGATATATCATTGTATTATACATAAGGCGTTAAATCTTCCAGGGGTTTTTGAAAATCGCCTCTGTTTGGCTGTATTTCAGTCCACCCCAGGACCTGCTGCCGTCTGGGCAGACACTACTGTTAATTTACTAAATTACTGGTAATTTACTAAAGAAATTGGGACTATAAGCACCTTGTTTTTGTTTGTTATGCAGCTGCATTCGGAAATGCTCTTGCGGCATCCGTTGGCAAAAAAGTTGGACTATTTTGAAAATGAGCATTTCTTGCTGTCATTTTTGTAATCTTGTCAGGCAGGTCTGCCTCACTATTGTTTCCAGTTGTTGCAAGGTGTAATTATTGAATTTGAGATTTGTTCATCAAAGTAGCATCATCGTAACAGGGGGGGTCTTTTGTAGAGTAGGCCACCTTTTATCAGTGCAGAAGGCTGCTGTATCTTTAACGGTTTGGCTAAATTTGAAAAAAATCTATTTCGACAAATTGGAAAAAAAATATTTTTGTACATGATAATGTAGGGGACTCGAATCCCAATCGCATCGTTGTTATGTAAGTCGCCTGTTAGTTTTAGTTCTCGGCCCATATATAGAGGGCGCGAGTGATAGTGAGGGGGCGCTGCGATTGGGATAGGGGTGGATATATAAGGCCGAGTGGCCCAGGTAGAAGACAGACCTGACAGAGTCTCGGACTGAATAGAACCGTCTTTAGATTAAATGTACAGGAACCGATAATAAACCTTTCTTTTGCATCCAGAAATTCTAAGAACCCTTTCGAGTATCTTTTCTGCGACTGAAAACTCTACAATAATTTAACTTTTACATAGTATTTTTGGGGGTGAGCCTTGTCTTCCACCATACTTAAGAGCCTCAAAATGTCTAAACATGCCTGCATGAACCACCGAATTCCAGTCAACTGGCCCACTTACCAAGTAGTCCCCTACCAAGTCGCCCATTACCAAGTCACCCACAAGTTTACCAAGTCGCCCACCTACCAATTCACCTACCTACCATCTCACCCATCTAACAACTCGCCCACCCACCAACCCACCTACCATACTATAGTCCTGGTAAGGGGGAATCAAAAGAAACCCCCCTGCCACACTCTGTCACTCCACTGTCAGGATTTTCTTACTATAGAACATTGTTGCACAGAATTTGGGCTAGACAATTTGTTTATTTTTTTCGGTTCATTACACGGAATTTCACTGCACTATCATTCATATTATTCCTCCTGCAACACGAAACCATAATTATCATCTTTTAGTGCAGGGCCTTATGTATTTTTGTGGGAATTGAATGTTAAAGTTGACCCATCACATATAGATATGTTCCCAGATTGTCTACGTTTAAGAAAAAATGTGATGGGAATTTTTTTGACAACTTTGAGTTAGTATGGCGGCCATTTTCCTTGAAAACACTGAAATAGAGAAATCGGCTAGAAATGGGCTAATATATGTGTGAAATGTTATAACCGACCACTGATACCCAACCAATATCATGCCTTAGCATTACATTTTGCCAATAACCTTGTTCCCAGGACTGATGGTTGCCTAGCAACAGTCTCTTTTGATAAAATTTCCTTATAGTAGGGGCTGTTAAATTCTATTTTGGGTCCCCAGGGGATTTACTGGACAAAACTTTGAAAGTTGGCATATAGGTTCATTTTGACCCCCTTTATCATTCTGGATGGGGGGGGGGGGGCAAGACAAATTTTCACGAGAACCTCCATAAATCTACATGGGAGAGGCATGGCAAAGCAGCGGCCACTGCAAATCACCACACATATATATATATAAATATTTGCATACTTTGTCAAGATTTTCCTTCAATTATCTGTTGTTTGTGTAATATCTCCAAATGATGGTGTTGCTGACAACAAGCAATGTAGAAGGGGAGGCAATGCAGAGCATCATTGACTGTCAGACTCCCATCACCTAAAACATGAAGGGTCTAGCAGGAGTGTGCGATCACTACAATGAACTCCAACAGAAAAGGATGTTGTGTGGGCCACAGCAAACATGTGGTATCAAGGAGTTCTAGTCTCTGCACGGACATCAGATGGCATTTTCTCCTTTCCCAAACATGCAAATCCCATATTTGTTGGCTTCATTCCAACATGTCGGTTTACTTTTTCCTGTGAAATGAACGGTTTTGTCTGCCCCAGTAAAAGCCTGAAATCCAGGCAGTGCTGCTGCATCCACTGCACCAAGTTTTGCATATATTGGCTTTAGTGGGATATTGTGCGTCTTGCAAATACTGTGCTCAAATAACAGTTGCCCCTTTTGCCTCTAGAATGAGCTCCTCATTTGAGATAGTGGTATTTTTTAGAGCAGCAGTGATTTGCGTTGATGATGACTGGTATTCCTCTAGAACCTTTTGTGAAAACTGTGCAACCATGCATCAAGCACAGCAGGTCAACATTCAGTCCCCTGACACCGATGTCCTTCTCCTTGCCCTCCCTTGTAGCCTCCTTGAGGTAAATCACTGAGACCTTTGCTTGCTGTGCTTGGAGATAATGCCCAATTTCTCTAGGTTGACAGTCAGAGAGGTTTACCCTCTATAATATGATGATGTCCTCAAACACATCTCTTGTAGCATAAGGTCCAGTAAAATAGCAGTTAGATAATACAAATGATAAGTTTGCATAGAATTGAGGGTAGGAATCTTATATCTCTTAAGTTTTTGAATAGATAAGTATATCAGAATCCAAAATGGCTGCCACATGGGGTCTCCAAAATGGTTTGATTAAATTCCCTGTCCACAAAATAGTACTATTAACACTTTTATTTGTGTTTCTAAATTAATTAGAAGCAAAGACAAAGCTCTTTCTAGTTTTCGTTGGCAGCCATCCTGGGATATGGCTGCAATATTTGATAGAGGCATTTAATGTAGTATTTGTCTTCTGAGTCTCATTGGTTTAGTATCATGTGTTCATTTTCATTAACCCTAGCGATTCAGTTTTTATCGCCTCGTGAAGTTTATTGTCCTTTTTTCAGGTGACTCTGTGACAAAAAATCCATGATCATGAACATTATGTTTTAAATACATCACAACAACCAATAATTTTGTTTACAAGCTGGGCCAACATATATCTTGAAGCATACCAAGATTGAATATCCTCTGAGTAACAGTTTTTGAGATACAGCCCAATAAATTTTGAACATTAATCAGAAATATGAACATTTCTACTACATACTCTCAACTTTACCCTAATTTCCTCAAAATGGTCCCATTATTGGTTAAATTCAGTCTACAGTGTCCTAATCATGTGTACTTTAAGAAATGTGAAGCATCATGATATCTGGTTAGAGCAAATTTGCACAGTATAGGCCTAAAGTACCCCTATTAACCTATTTTCCGTCATGGAGTCAATAATTTCTTGCATAAATGAGCATAAAAATGGTGGATTTTTGCATTAGAACATTAAAGGGAGTGGGTAGGACAGAGGAAAACCAGAGATAACTTAAATATATTGGGTATTAAAAATTCTATGAAGGTTTAGATTTTCATCAGGGTGGCTGGTGACTCTGTGACAAATATTCAGGGTGACTCTGTGACGGAAAATATGTATCCCAATAGACATATGCTCCTGGAGGCAAGATTATTGGATATTTTTCAAAAAAATTTCCAGCAGAAGACAAAAGAGTTACCTCACAATCTGGGATACAATAGAAACTGTGTGGATCTTCTTTATTTACTATATAGAGTTATCAACCTGAAATGACATTTGAATATTTTGCTGACAAAACACACTTAAATGACTGTGGAGAAAGAAACACAAAACATATCTAGTGAAATCATCATGAAACAATTGACTATACCATAGACCTAATAGAAAATGATATTAGTGTAGGGACACTAATATTAGTATTATAGTCGAACGCCTACAAGGTAGTTCGGACGGCCAGAGCCAGGGGGCACCCCTATCGGAGGCGGACAGTATATAAGCTGTCCTCACCCCCTTGCTCCGGCAGACCTTCTCAGGTCTCTGACTGTGTCATATAGTGAAAGTTATTGAAAGCTGAATATACATTGATCGAACCTCATATACTTCAAGGATTAGCATTGTTGTACAGGAGAACGAAATAAACCCTGTTTTCTTGCATCTCTACATGAAAACTGCAGTTCGAGTCCTTATTTAATCGAATTACATATAGACGAACTCTGCACTGGTGCCGTGACCAGGATTTTTATGTAGAAGATAGCGGACTGACCCTGGCAGAGGCTCAGTCAAGGAACGGGGGGGATGAAGGATCAGGGACCGAACTGGAGGATGGGGAACTGGATTACACAGTCGCCCAAATAAATGAAATCTGGGATATTGCCTCCCGAATGCACACCCCAGAGAATAAAAAGTCTCGAAAGAGGAGTCTGATTTTTCGAACTCCGGGAGAATTTCCTCCTATCAGAACAATTCCGAACACCAATCCGTTCAGAGGGAACCCATGGGCAGACATGCTTCCCTCCGAACCGAACCTTGGACATATGGAACGAGACCTGTCTAGAAGAGGTCGACAGGTCCCTGACTACGACGCCTACTGTGAGAAATTGAAAGCAGAGGAGGAGGAGATGAGGGGTCGGTATACAGCCATGAATGAGGATTTGATCCGACTGGCCGACGAAAAGGCAAGGGTAATCGCCCAGAACCAGAAAGAAGCTGAGGAACTGAGCGAAGTGAAATCCAGAATACAAGCGGATAGGAAATATATAAGTGAACAACTGGCTCTTGAAACCTCTCAATTGGCTAAAGTCCAACAGAAGGTTAAGATCGCTCAACACAGTCTGACAGAGGAGCAAGCACAACTCCAGAAAGAAAAGGAAGAGGCTCGCCGAAGTCGGGATCTTCGGGATACCTATGAAAGCGAGATCGAGCGACAATCCAAAAGGGTCAAGAAAATCAAGGCGGACTATTCGAAGGAAGAAAAATCCGGCCAGGCCCTGAGGGAACAGTTTGAGCAAGAACGAGAGGCGTTGAAGCAAGCCCGAATTGACATGAAGGCTGACCTCGAAATTCTTCAGAAAAAGAAAGACGAAATCAATGATACCTATCTGGCCTATCAGAGTCAGATGGATGAAATCCACAAAGAAGAAGAGGCTAGAAGCCGGGAACCGACGAACGAGGGAGCCAAGCTACCTAAGCACGTTGCATCCACGCCTAGTCCGATATTAACTACCGTGGATCCAATCGAGACCCGGGGGATCGTTTCGGACGGGAAGTACGCACGAACCCAAGGGAGGACTGCCCCGAACGAGGCTGACCGTAAAGTCACATATGGGGGAACCGAGGAGAAAGAGATCTCTAGCACCCATGATATTATGAGCGAAGCCCCACCCAAACGAATGAATCATAGCTACGGCTCTCTACATCCCTTTGCGGATGACACGCTGGCAGGACACAACTATACGGTACCACCACCACCGATATATAATATAACCTACCAGTACCGGGCACCATTACCCGGAGCCGGATCGAACGAAGGACACCAGTCCTATAACGAAGGGGGTGGATCGCTTCCGAGCAGGGGGGCAGGTGGTGCTCCGAACCCCGGAACTAACCCGGGAGGAGGAGCCGGTACTGTGCCGGACCCTGGTTCATACGGAGGTTACCCCCCCAGCCCTGATCGAACCCAGCCCAATCCAAGAGGAGGGACACCAAGACCGGTCCCTGCCCCGAGAAGGTTGACAAAACGATCATCTATGGGCCCGAGGGTTGCTGCGATAGTGGAATCCGATCCTTGTATACAAGGAATGGGGATAGACTGTTGCAGTCGGACCCGGGAGGATGAGTCAGAAATTATGGAATGGAGTCGGAGGCAGTCTGATCGACTGGTATGGAGTCACAACAGTGCCCGAAAGCCTGTTCGAACTCCCCGGCGGTTCAATGGAGAGAATTGGAAGGAAAGCTACCAAGACTTTTGCGACGATAATCGTTACCATGGGTGGGACAAGGAGGCTTCCTTAGGTCCCCTCATTAAATGGCTGAGTGAGGGTCCGGGACGAATAGCTGTAGATGATTGGCGAGAGACGTATGGAGAAGATGGAAACTATGACCAATTGGTGGCAGCCGCCACACATATCTTTGGTGTGTTGTCCGCGAATGATCCTTGGTCGGAGTTCCAGGTACGAACGCAAAAACCAAAGGAGTCTCCGAAAGTGTTCGGGCTAGAACTTCAAAGATTGTTGCAAAAGGCCCGACCTTATTGGAGGCGTGATGATGAATATTTCTTAGATGAACTATTCACACACTTTATAAAAGGACTGAGGGATCCGTCCCATGCTGAACTCGTCCAGAAGGAATGGGGACGAGGTTCATCGATGGTAGACTTCTTTTTGGCTATAGATCAGCATGAAAAGAAGAAACGATTACTTGCTGGGTTCGTACCCAACCAAAGGGTGGCGTCTGCACATACGGCCACTCCCGAGGAGAGTGATTCGGACGATGGATCGGGTGAAGAACGAATTGCAGCCATCGGGGGTGACAAGTGGGATAGAAAGAATCGGTGGAAGAA
The DNA here is from genome assembly GCA_947462335.1 of Harmothoe impar. NCBI lineage: Eukaryota > Metazoa > Annelida > Polychaeta > Phyllodocida > Polynoidae > Harmothoe > Harmothoe impar. The sequence continues at coordinate 76,465,759 of OX381710.1, read as the reverse complement.
AAATATTAGTAAGCCACCCGAGAAGGAGAAGCCAGTGGAGGCAAGCTCTAAACCAACCCCTACCCCCCAGGTGGTGGAGTTATCCGAGAACGAAAAACGGTTGATGGCCATGATGGAAGAAATGAAAGGGTTGTTGGACTATCAGAAACGACCGAAGCTAGATAGGGCAACGGTGAAGTGTTTCAGGTGCCAAGAGACCGGACATTTCGCAGCCGAATGTACGGCTGAGAAACCAGTTTGGCGAGAAAGGAAGAGAGAGGAGACGGGAAATTAGAGGGGGTTGTCCGTGAAGGCAAACTGACGACCCCGAATAAAGTATGCCAGGGTACAATCCATACGAACGCGATTGAGGAGTCTGTAATGTATCCGCCCAGCAGCATGGGAAATGCTAATGAGCCGAAAACATGTGGGGCTGGGGGTATTGGTGAGACAGTTGCCAGGGAGAGCAAAGAAGGGAAACCGGTCACCAATAGAGAGGAAGGTTGGGTAGAGGAACTATCCAGGATCGGGGGGATCCGCCTTCCCCAAGGTCATCCGTGTCTGGAGTATTTGAAAGGATTCGGATTCAATTTTGACATGACAGACGACGTCAAACGGTTCGCAAGTAATCCCTCGATGATGGGAGGAAAGAGATGGTATGTGTCCGTATCTGTAAACGGCAGAATGGGGGAATTTTTGTTGGATACCGGAGCTAGCCACTCCGCTATGTCAAAGAGATTCGTCGATCTGGTGTCGAGCATGGATGACGACCTCACAACGAGGGTAAATGCATGTGCGGCTGATGGGAGCAAGATACGAACGTTTGGTAGGACTTGTATGATCTTGGTAGGCGGTAGGGAATATATCATTTCCCCTACTGTCGCTGGGATAGAGGATGATGGTATCATTGGGATGGATTTCGCTTCCTTATATGGGGTAAAATTGGACCCCGTCACTGGAGTGTTGAAGTTGAATCATCCGTACAAAGCCAGGATACAATGCCTGGCACGTGAAGTAAGTGGTGTAGCGAGTGTAGTGCAGACGGTAAAAATACCTCCCGGAATGGCATGTGATGTCTTAATAGCCTCCAGTAGGATGAAGAGGGGCGTTCCGGGGGTTTTCGAACCTAATGTGACAGTGTTGGGAAAGAAGGGTTTGGAATCGGCCGACACCCTGATAGGAAATATGGCATGGGGAGTAGCCCCCATAACGAACCCGGGTTCGAAAACCATCTATCTAGAAAAAGGCACTGTAGTGGGAGAAGTGATATCCGCGGAAGCGGTCACCAGTAGCTTTGAAAATGGAAGTGGACTAGTTCCGAACAGTGAAGTAATGGAGGAGGGATTGGCAAAGTTAATAGAAGGGTCCGGAGTAGAGACAGATGGACAGAGGAATGCCCTGAGGGAGATGTTAACTGAGTGTAGTTTAGCCTTTGCGCGGCCCGGAGAGCCGTTGGGACGAACGGATCGAGTCCTACACTCAATTAACACGGAAGGGGCGAATCCAGTAAAGATACCATATAGACGTCTTCCGTTGGCAAAGAAAGTAGTGGCGGAGGAAGAGATTACGAAGATGTTGGCGGAAGGGGTGATAACCCCTAGCATCAGTCCTTGGAGTAGTCCAGTATGTATGGTAACAAAGAAGGATGGGAGTATCCGATTCTGTATAGACTACCGGAAGCTAAATGGCTTGACTAAGAAGAATTCGTATCCGCTCCCCCGGATAGACGAGACCATTGATTCCCTTGGAGGAAATGAATGGTTTTGCACGATTGATTTGCAGTCCGGTTATTGGCAGGTGGGAATGAAGGAAGAAGACAAGGAGAAAACAGCGTTTTCGAGCCATGTAGGGTTGTACCAGTATAACGTGATGCCATTCGGATTATGTAATGCTCCGGCCACGTTCGAAGCCATGATGGAGACCTTACTGAGTGACTTGTTGTGGAAGAAATGTCTAGTGTATCTGGACGATGTAATAATATTCGGAAAGACATTTGATGAATGCCTAGGGAACCTGAAGTGTTACAGCGAATAATCACGAATGGATTGAAGCTGAAGCCTAAGAAGTGTAATATGTTTCAGAAAAGTATTAACTATCTAGGACGGATCATCTCTAGGCTGTGTCTCACGACCTTGGGACAATGTTTTTGTCTCTGACCGGGTGCCGTCTCTGACCAGGTGCCGTCTCTGACCGGGTGCCGTCTCTGACCGGCTTGGCTTGATAAGGTCAAAATACTAACAGCAGGAGGCTAATTATAATTATAACTATGATTATATAACAACCGCCATAACGTTTTTCCAAATCCTTATATATATGAGTATAATTCTTTTTAAAACACCTTTTTCTGACACCTGGTCAGAGACGGCAGCCGGTCAGAGACGGCAGCCGGTCAGAGACGGCAGCCGATCAGAGACAAAAACATTGTCCAAAGGTCGTGAGACACAGCCTCTACGGAAGGGGTGAAAGCTGATCCGGAGAAGGTTAAGACGGTAACGGACTGGAGCATTCCTAAGGGGCCGAAAGAAGTGAGATCCTTCTTAGGGTTTTGTTCTTATTACAGAGATTTCTTACCAGGATATTCCCGGATAAGTTATCCAATTCAATGCCTGTCGCACTGGACCCCGGGGAGACGTAAGGAGAAGTTTCCATGGGGAAAGGAACAAGGGGAAGCATTCGAAACCATTAAACGGTTGTTCGTGGAAACACCGGTTTTGAAATACCCCACTGCGGATGGTCATTTTATATTAGACACTGATGCGAGCAATGAGAGTATAGGGGCAGCTTTGTCTCAAGTCCAAGATGGGAAGGAGGTTCCTATAGCATTCGCAAGCAATACAATGAGTAAAGCGCAAAGAAATTATTGTACGACAAAGAGGGAATTGTTGGCAGTGGTAGTATATACAAAGAAATATAAACACTTCTTGTGGGGATCTGATTTTACATTACGTACGGATCATTCCTCCCTGCGGTGGTTATTGAACTTTAAAGATGCGGAAGGTATGATAGGACGGTGGTTGGCACACCCATCTGAGTTCGGATTGGACCACAGCCAAATTCAGCATAGAAAGGGGGCTAAGCATGTGAACGCTGACGCGTTGTCGCGAATCCCAGTGAAGAAGTGTCAGAATGACGGATGTGACGATTGTGGGAAGCATAATGCCGTGCTGGCAGGAATCCGAAAGCCTTTTAGGGATCTCGAACCGGTAATACTGGAATGGGATGAGAACTCTATTAAGAGCTTCCAGGAGAGAGATGCGAATAGTATCCGTCTGACGATGTTACTTCGAGAAGGAAGGGTCCCGGATCGGCCAGCGATATCGTTGGAGAACAGGGAGATGAGACGACTAATAGCTCAATGGACAGAGTTAGAGGTGGTAAATGGATTGATTTATAGGTGGAAGACGAATGCTTTGGGAAACAAGTCAAGACAGATCTATATTCCTACTGCCATGCGAAGGGATATAATGTTCTTTTGCCATGGGCATCGGACCAGTGGCCATTTTGGGAGAAAACGGTCCCTGGAAAGGCTGGCTAGAATGTATTACTGGCCAGGTATGAGTACGGATCTGTTGAGATGGATAGACACTTGTCCGAAATGCTGTACGAGCAAGCCAGGTCCTGGGCTAGGTAAAATGCCCTTGACCCAGGAATTGTTTGGAGTAAGGTTCGCGAGGGTGGCAGTAGATATAATTACAGGATTTGTGACAACTCCGGAAGGAAATACATGTATGATGGTGGTAACGGATTACTATACGAAGTATACGAAGGTATTCCCGAGGAAGGATCACAAAGCAGCGACTTGTGCGAGAATGTTAGTTAAAGGATGGATCCTATACTTGGGAGTGCCTCTGATGTTGCATAGGGACCAAGGGAGAGAGTTCGAATCGAATCTATGGCAGGAAATGTGTCATCAATTGGCCATTTGCAAGACCCGAACCAATCCGTATCGACCACAGAGTGATGGTCAGGTGGAAAGATTCAATCGTACCCTAATACAGGTCCTGAAGAGTTTAGTAAATCAAGAGATGGATGATTGGGATGAGCAGTGCGACTTTGTTTGCCATGCTTATAATAGCACGGTACATGCGAGTACGAACTGCTCTCCGAATCTGTTAGTATTCGGAGAGGACCTGATTATGCCAGCGGACCTAGTGTTCGGAGTAGTTGGTATGAATCCAGATGTCCCGTGTCAGATCATGTTTGTGGAAGCGTTGAAGGAACAATTCCGGAAGGCGTATGAATTAGTAAGAAAGGAATTAGGAAAGACAGCTAAATGGCAGAAAGTGGGCTATGATACTAATCTAAAGGTTCGGCGGTTTGCGGTAGGGGACTTAGTAGCGAGATACCACGAACCTCTGGTTGGCATCAAGCTGAGAGATAATTGGGATGGTCCGTGGAGGATTACCCAGAGAGTAAGTGATGATACAGTCCTGATGAGGGATACCTTCGGGAGGAATCAGAAATCGAATGTGGCCCGGTTGAAACCATGGAAGGGGAGAGAGTACTCCACGGAAATGTTCAAGATGGGACAAGAGGAGAAGGAGGAAATGAAAAGGGAGTTAGATAAAGTAGTCGAGAAGAGGGGTCCGGGGAGACCTAGGAAGGTGAAGAAGGATACGGTGCAAGTTAAACGAACTCCAAAAAGATCGGAGAAAGCAAAGAATGTCTCGGCAGGTGTAGACAGGAAGAGAAGGACTGTTCCCTCAATGGCTAAGAGGGAACGGAAGCAGACCGCTCCGAATGTCAGGTGTAAAGGGAATCCAGTGGGGGTTCGTCGCAGCCCTAGGTTGAGAGTGAGGGGTGCTGTCACCTAACCTGAAACACAACGATGTAATCAGTTAAGTATTGTCATAATTACCGGGGTAACCTGGTAATTCGTCTTCTATATAGGAATGATCACGATAACAGTCAGAAATCCAACAAACTTACCTGTGAATGTGCCAGTGGGTAATGGACGGATAATCCGGCGGATTAGTAGTTGCTATCCGTATTTAAATCCATAATGACTCGAGATGAATTCGACAGGGCGGTGAGGATATCAGTGCTATAATTACCTGATCGTAATGCGTGACGCGCGGGAAGAGTGAATGATTGTTTATATTTATCAAGCGCGGGAAAACTGAAGTCTCGCCGAATGCGCGGTATCTCGCGAGACCGACGCGCGTGCGCAAAGGTCGACGCGGGTCAACGATCCGCCATATTTGTTTACGGTTCGCCGGACAGAGCAAGGGGAAGCGTATCAGAGCACAAAAAGCGAGGATATAAAGACTGTTTAAAGTGAACTCGGTGTAGAGCAGGTGGGTGAAGTCGCCAGGAGCCCGTAGAGAGGGTCCTGGTACCTGTCATTCATTTATTTTATCGAGTGAAAGGACTTGAGTGTCACGATGGCTTCGGCGTCTGGCTCTTATTCGGAACGATCGGCCCTCGACGAGGTGTCCGAAGCATTTATGGACACTGAGGCGATGTCGCCAGTTACCAAGAACGAAGAAAGCGCATTGAATGAGGATAATTCCGAATTAGAAGAAGGTAGCATGGGAATGGAGATTGAAGAAATCCTGGAACGATCGGACGAGCCGCTGCTCGAACCGAATCTGGACGGATTTAAATCAAGGTACGACGGTCGGGAAATCCATATTCACGACCGAATCTTAAAGGAGAACGAAAGTGTTGGGACGCAGCCACCAGAGACTGCGTTCGACACTTCCTATCACCGACTGAGTATGCAGCACTGCCATCCGAATGGCTGCTGTTTTATAATCAGACTGAGGCTGGACTGCAAGTGAGTCAGTCATTCAGAAGGGCCATGTTCGATTGCGAAATCGCACATCGGCAAAATCGCCTTCCGAACGTCCCGCATGTCTTGACTGACCATACGGGGATGGGTGTTACCGGAATGGACATCGCAGGAGATGTACTGTACCGGGAACCTGACATGGAGAAAGAACCCAGGACTGCAGAAGACTGGGTCGAACGAGCGGAGCATCCGGAAGTCCCGAGGCTCTACACTCTGAATGGAGACGAATTGCTTCGTCGACTGGAGGAGTGTTCAGAGCCGGAGGAGAAACTGAACGAAATCATCAGTACGATGATTCGGGAGGGGACGTACGCCACTAGGGCTTACGTACCCGGGTTGGAGGAAGAGATGAGCTCGGCCCAACATAAAGAACGACTGGCATCCATCCGAAAGGGGAAAGCGATCCTGAAGGCCGCCAAGAAAAAAGGCAGCCTGTCGACGGAGAGCGAAACCGACGGAGAGGACAACACCAAGAAGACGAAAGTTAAAAGTGTGAAGGGAAGAACAAAGAAAAAGACTCTGACCGACACCGAATCTGACAGTGACCAGGGTGCCTTCACACCGGTCCTGTCAGCGAAAGAAAAAAAGAAGTTGAAGGAATCAAAGAAAGACTCAAAAATGACTGTGCCTCCGAAGGTGATTGCTAAAGTCACGGAGGCAGTAGGCCAGAAAGATCCTTCAAGTGATAATCCACTGAAAGGACGTATAGCTGCCGTACAGGCTGCTGCCGCCGCCAAGGTCAGCAATATTATTAAAGGAGGGACTAAGAAGGCCAGCAAAGTGATTGAATCCGAAGACAGTCCGGACGATGAGTCTGGACCCGATTCGGAAGGCGAGCCTCCAGAAACCGATCCGGATCCAACTAAACAGGATCCGGAGGAGAAGATGGAGGTTCCGAATGAGGAAGGGCCAGAGGAGGTAGAAGTGGGAGAGAATAGAGAGGAGCCGAAAGATGAGGGGGACCAGGAAAGAGTACAACGGATCTGGAAGAATAGTGAGGCGAAGTTCGCGCATTTCATTCCAGGTTCGTTTGAAGAATGCGCGAAGGGCAAGAAATCATACGGTTGCCCCGAACCCCGAAATATGAATGGCGAAAGTGATGATGAGGACTGGATTCGGGAAACCGAGGAAGATCCCTTGCCATCCGATTTTTATAAAGAATGGTTTCAACAGTTGTTGAAATATCCCGAAAGTTACTACATAAGAGACCAGAAGTCGAAGTTGCGCTGGGCCTACTTATGTTGGTATCTGAAAGACGGTGAGCGGTATTGCCCGTTCACCATTTGCATTGAAGAGAAGGGAAGGGACAGGACATATCCGTCAGCAATGCGGTTCCTGCGGCATCTCTGCGAACGGCACTTCCACCACGCTGTGGTCTACGAATGTGCCAATTCGAAAGGACAGAGGGATAGCGCAACCTGTGATGGTTGCGTTACTCCGAGAAGGGGTGTGATGCTTCGCCATCTGAAGTATTGTCACAGCCCCGGACTGAGTGCAGCACGCGAGAAAGTGATGAGCCTGCACGATAAAGTAATGATGGAATACAACAGAATGATCCCTTCGGACTTCAAATACATACACGTGAAGACCGAGTCATTCTGTAATGTGCATGAGTCCACGAAAGGCAAGCTGTGTGCGAGGATTGCACTAGTGAGAGCTCGAGGGAAATTCCAAATGACGAACGAACTATTCTCGAGAGTATGTGAATGGAGGGGTGATCCACCCAAGGCAAAGATTGATGAGAAGAGGCGGGCTAGCCGCAGTCCAGCGAGTGGCAGAGTGAAAAAGAATCGTTCCGAATCGCCCGAGACCTCGGAGTTTAAGAAGCCACTGGCTGTGGCTCGTGACTCCAGGTCGAAGCAGCAGAAGCGGAAAGATTCGACTGACTATCAGTCGCCCTATCGGAGGCGGACAGTATATAAGCTGTCCTCACCCCCTTGCTCCGGCAGACCTTCTCAGGTCTCTGACTGTGTCATATAGTGAAAGTTATTGAAAGCTGAATATACATTGATCGAACCTCATATACTTCAAGGATTAGCATTGTTGTACAGGAGAACGAAATAAACCCTGTTTTCTTGCATCTCTACTTGAAAACTGCAGTTCGAGTCCTTATTTAATCGAATTACATATAGACGAACTCTACACTAGGAATAAGCTATTACTGCCTCAGTACACAGGGGAGACATGGCGTTTTTGATGTTTTTAGGGGTTTTTGGGCCTTTGGAGGGCCAGAAAACGGAAAATATTAGGCCAATACACAAAAAATAGAGATTTCCAGAAATATTAGGATGTTTTATTACATATACCAAAAATTTAAATAAATTGGTGCAAAACTGGTTATTCTATAGGGATATAAGCCTGAAAAGAGCCAGACATAGCCGAACCAACATAAGTGGGGAGTTTAGGCCATATATATATACATATATATATATATATATATATATGGGTGTTTTTGCCATTATTGCCATGCTAATCAGTTTAATTTACCTGACCTCATCAAATATGCAGAATTCAGGTCATAGTTTGCAAATTACAGAATGGCCCTCAGCAAATTTGAAAGTTACTACATAAGAGACCAGAAGTCGAAGTTGCGCTGGGCCTACTTATGTTGGTATCTGAAAGACGGTGAGCGGTATTGCCCGTTCACCATTTGCATTGAAGAGAAGGGAAGGGACAGGACATATCCGTCAGCAATGCGGTTCCTGCGGCATCTCTGCGAACGGCACTTCCACCACGCTGTGGTCTACGAATGTGCCAATTCGAAAGGACAGAGGGATAGCGCAACCTGTGATGGTTGCGTTACTCCGAGAAGGGGTGTGATGCTTCGCCATCTGAAGTATTGTCACAGCCCCGGACTGAGTGCAGCACGCGAGAAAGTGATGAGCCTGCACGATAAAGTAATGATGGAATACAACAGAATGATCCCTTCGGACTTCAAATACATACACGTGAAGACCGAGTCATTCTGTAATGTGCATGAGTCCACGAAAGGCAAGCTGTGTGCGAGGATTGCACTAGTGAGAGCTCGAGGGAAATTCCAAATGACGAACGAACTATTCTCGAGAGTATGTGAATGGAGGGGTGATCCACCCAAGGCAAAGATTGATGAGAAGAGGCGGGCTAGCCGCAGTCCAGCGAGTGGCAGAGTGAAAAAGAATCGTTCCGAATCGCCCGAGACCTCGGAGTTTAAGAAGCCACTGGCTGTGGCTCGTGACTCCAGGTCGAAGCAGCAGAAGCGGAAAGATTCGACTGACTATCAGTCGCCCATGGGTGGGGGGTCGGACTCACGTCCTTCCTCGGCATCATCGGCAGCAGCGTCAGCTTCGCAGAGTGATAACCCACCTGCTTGGTTCGACCGGAAAGATCCGACCCCTGCGCCGGAGTCAGGTGACTTCCCAGAATTGGGCAGACAGAAGGTTCCTCAACGTGTCGAACCTGAAATGACTCAGATTCCGGACAATAGGCCCCGACTGAGCACAAGACCGGTGGATATGTATTTTGATCCGAGTGACAGAGTGGTTTGCGCCCAAGCCCAGCAGGTGGTGGACGATTTCCAAGATTCGCAGAGGGAATTGGCTGTCCGATACAATCAGGGGGTGGCGAATTTATTCGCCCGCTCTCTGGTTGAACAAGAAGCCAATACAAGAATGTCCCTGGAGAAAGAGAACGAGGCGCTATTGGCCGCCGAAACTAACAAAATCCGGAACGAAGCCAAGCTAGCCGCATCAAGGACTGCTCTGGCTCAGAAACGACTGCAGGAGTCCAATGACCGGAACGAGGCTATGAACGTCAAGTTCCAGCAGGTATTTGGTGTGTTCCTGGACGAGTGGGACGGCACCCGCGAATCCGCTCTGGAACTCCTAAAGAACCAGAGTGAGGAAGGGTGAGCCCACGATTCGAGAGTGAGAAGATATGAGTGAATTGATATTCGAAAGAGAATGAGTTAGTGTGGTATGAATGTCTACTGAACAATCGAACAGCAGTAACAGGAGTACGCGGGATGAATTCGGTGACCAGACATCTGAAGAGGAGAGCACCAATCGCCCGTTGGGAAGAACGTGTCTGTTCAGTCAAAACAGAGACAGCAGTACGAAAAATGAAGAGGAGAGCACCACTAACCCCTTCAAATGAACGTGCCTGTCCAGTTTGGGACAGGACGGCTGTTGAAGAGGAGAGCACCACACACCCGAGTCCCTCCGAAAGGATGGTACTTCGTGCCTAACCAAGTAAATAATATTAGTTTTGTATATGTTTATATACCCTACTGTGTTCACGACGTAACATAACGCTTTACTGAAATAAACTCAGTTGTATGAGTTTATACTATATTGTATATATATTTAAAGGAGTAAGCGTATGTAATGTCTGGGGGGGGTGGTGTAGGGACACTAATATTAGTATTATAGTCGAACGCCTACAAGGTAGTTCGGACGGCCAGAGCCAGGGGGCACCCCTATCGGAGGCGGACAGTATATAAGCTGTCCTCACCCCCTTGCTCCGGCAGACCTTCTCAGGTCTCTGACTGTGTCATATAGTGAAAGTTATTGAAAGCTGAATATACATTGATCGAACCTCATATACTTCAAGGATTAGCATTGTTGTACAGGAGAACGAAATAAACCCTGTTTTCTTGCATCTCTACTTGAAAACTGCAGTTCGAGTCCTTATTTAATCGAAATACATATAGACGAACTCTACACTAGGAATAAGCTATTACTGCCTCAGTACACAGGGGAGACATGGCGTTTTTGATGTTTTTAGGGGTTTTTGGGCCTTTGGAGGGCCAGAAAACGGAAAATATTAGGCCAATACACAAAAAATAGAGATTTCCAGAAATATTAGGATGTTTTATTACATATACCAAAAATTTAAATAAATTGGTGCAAAACTGGTTATTCTATAGGGATATAAGCCTGAAAAGAGCCAGACATAGCCGAACCAACATAAGTGGGGAGTTTAGGCCATATATATATACATATATATATATATATATATATATGGGTGTTTTTGCCATTATTGCCATGCTAATCAGTTTAATTTACCTGACCTCATCAAATATGCAGAATTCAGGTCATAGTTTGCAAATTACAGAATGGCCCTCAGCAAATTTGAATTCTCTGGAAAAAAATGTATAGAATTAGGTCATTGAGCATAAAACCCCAATGATGGTTAGAAGAATAGAGAATTTGACCTTTCTATATATACTCGTGTAGATGATCAGACAATCAATGCAGATGAGGGGTATACCACAAATCCTAAATATCATCATCAAAATTGGTATCAGAAACTCAGAAATACCTTTCCTTATGAGCATTGTGTCCAATTTACATATGTGCCTTTTTAAAGTAAACCCTTGGCCAGATTACCATGCAACATGCAGTAGCAAACCCAATATCACAGATAACTAATCTCTCCTGTATGTGTGTAGGCAAATTCAATCAAAAAAGGTTGTTGCTAGGCAACCATTGGCCATGGGAACAAGGTAATTGGCAAAAAAGAATGCTAAGGCATGATATTGGGAGGTATGAGTGGTCAGGTATAGTTATTGAAAAATGCCGATACATACTATAATACTAGTATATGATAAATCATGAAAAGGTACATGACTACAACTCTGAGATTAAGTTGTGTTTTTGATACCTTTATAATGTGCAAGTAGTGTGTGCTAGGATGACGTTTCGGGTTTATTATATAGTGTTCTACCGGTGGTTCCTGATTACAAGGTCACTGTGTATTTCCTGTGCACCACAGAAGGAGCACAATGATACTCAATTTCATCCTCATGTTTCCAGATCCTGTTGCGGTACGATGGTGATAAGAATAGTTCGTAGTGTTGTGTGTTGTTTTGGTGTCATTATTGTAATGGGCATCTACACAACAATGAACATGCATTTATTGGTAGGTGCTTTAAGACCCCCACCATATGTTCTTAATATTAATAACAGTTTGCATACTAATTACATGAAACAGTGATCATGTGCATGGACTGGCCACTGTAATGTAAAGCATTGGCAAATATATAACCAATCGATGGATGCTTGGCGCTCTAATGTGCCATACCGTTTGTCATCACGATACATGAATACAGTACAGTGTGAATTCACAAATCATGCATCATGCCGACACTGTTGAAGAGTATCCTATTTATTGTTCTCCCTATTTTTACTTCAGCGATATAATTCCCCCACAAAAGGGAATATTGGACCTAGTCCCACCTTATCTGCATCTATATCGCAACATGCATTTACAAAATATCTGAGACCTCAAGATTCAGATCTCAAGATGATTGACATTGAACCGATTAATTTAAGCAAAAATATGACGGACAAAGATGTTGCACATGCCTTCCAATTGTAAGTATAATCATAATAATCATATTGTAGCTGTTGGCTATTCTAAGATAGACATCTGCTATGAAAAACTCCAGATTCGAAAATAGGTTGTTCAGAAATTACACTTTATTCATTCTGACATACGGCTCGTAATCATACAGACGGATAGCAATAATCAAATAGGCTTCTGAACACCAGTGGTCATATGAACATACAGGAGGTATACGCTCACGGTCTAGTACATAATTCCCGAGTTCCAAGGCTCTCTTCCATCTTGGTTAACTCCACTTGGATCAGACTCCACAGAGGGAGTTCTGTACCCGGAGTTGTACACCAATGCGTCTATCTCCTCTAGTTCCCCCAGAGGGTGGAACAGAGAAAGACGCAGGGTGACCAAGGTGGAAGCAGCGACAGGACTAGGCCTAAAAGGTACAACAGAGTTCGGGGAAGCTCTGTTGTGGAGCAGTCAAGCTGGCCGAAGTGCGCAGCAAGACTGGGTCCTCGATTAGCAGAACCCCAGGTCTTATGTACTGGTCGTTATGTAATTCTCTTCATTACTCGTAAACACTTGAGTTCCCGAGGAACTCCGGGTAACCACGCGCCGGTGCATCCGAGCCGACACTGTACCCGAGATATGTCGGGTGACACGTGGCGGTCACGGCTCAATGCACATAACCAGGCCGCGCTCCACCATTCCTCAGGTGGGCTCATATAACCTTATACTCGGCAGTAGACAGGAGTGCGGCCTGGATACACGAAAACACATATACCAAATATAACTCCAACTGGTTCCATAGAAATAGTACAGCGGCGACCCACTACACTACCCCCCTTCAGACAATATCACAGCGTCTAAATAGCAGCACTAAGTGCAGTATTATTATACTACCTTGATACAATGACAAATTTTATCTCCAAACAACCCAAAAAACAAATATATTGTCTCCAAACACATACATAGTGGAGGCAAGCGTAACTCTTTCTATCAGAACCACTAATATATTTCTTGGGCATCATAGATATGTATTCATCCTTTTTGATATTAACGTCAATCATATCAACCATCAGGATCCAGTTACACAATAATCGAGTATCATCCTTCAATAACAGTCATGATTTATGGGACTAAGAGGATAAACTCCACACAGCCAGTCAAGCCCTATAAAACAAACTTGACTATATATCATAAAAAAATATATAAAACCTTTAAGACATATTTATCGTATACTAACCATGTCTCATCGAAAACGATTTGTTACAACAGGTATCGTATACATACAGATCAAAATATGAGCACTTCTCCTTAAAAGTTACCAATTTTCAGTACGAGACATATTGGAAACAAAAAGGTGGCAAGTGTCGACTTTGTAGTAAACCTTGACCCAACCAAGGACTCCAAAACCTTATGCACCATGGTCACATAGGTGTCCTTTTTGGCGTACTCTACACAATAACACAAGTGACATTCTCCATATAGGAATGCTGAAAGCAATCAGATCAAGTGTCATGGTAACATATTTCAACGTTTCAGGGAGAATTAGTCTCCACACTTAGTTCAAAGATCAAAAACGCAGCAAGCTGAAAAATAGAATGATCCGGCTCCTCACTCGATACCTTCCTTCTGAAAGTAATCAACGGGAGCCTACGGATCTCCATAACAACTTACGCAATTTCCACTCTCAGTACCTGAATAAATTTTACGTTTTTCAGGTTCATTGATATGTTATTACCACAGATCTACACATAGTACGAATGCAGTCAAGCAACCTTTCATCTCAGTAGGTATCATCAGGATCCAGTCCCTCATACCTTTACTCATTGGACGGTTAATTCAGAGTATCACAATCGGCATACAATAATCATACCTATAGCACATGTCGTCAACTCAAACAGAACCCGTTTTACAAATACTGTCTTATGGCAAAAATAGAACACTCTTTGGTGATGGTTTTAACAGTTTCTTATATGACGACAACTGCAAACCTAGATCATATCAAAGTCTTTTCATAAATAGGTGATAATGATCCACTGTTCTTGTCATCTCAGTCTTTTATAAATATATATATATATAGTCATCCTGTGACCCATAGTCTATGGTATAAAGCATCATACGGTCCGTGGTGTACTAATAACCCCACTACTGCAAAAGTTCAACCTTGATGACGACACACGGTAGAGGTTCCATATATGCTGCAACTGGGAATGTTTTTATGACTCGCCACTCAGCAAAAGTTCTTCATTTCTGGACACTGGAGACATGCATTCACTAGATCGATTGTCACTCATCTCAATGGATATGTCCATCCCAGACCCTAGCTGCAAAGCGTCAGGGTTAGGAAAATGCACTTGAGTACGCATAGGTACACTCGCCATGGATACAGGAATGTCCAGGGTAGATGGACGATGGTTCCCAGACATAGAACCAGTCGTCACAGGTAGGTCCATTGGAGGATCCACCATCATGGATTGTTCAAGTTCGTTTTCAGGAGCCATAAGCGCCTCAGCATCACGGATAGACAGACGTAGGTCAGCCTCTGCAATTGCATCGTTCAGCTCCATCAATATCTGAACCGCTTCTCTAGTCTCACTTTCCGTTATCTGGTAAGGTGACTGACAAGAGGTGGTGTCGAGTATTGGTGTTGAGACAGGAGTCGAGTTATGTGACTCTGTCTGCAGTTCATTCACCACCATCCTCGCTAGAGTGGACACCCCGGCTGGAGTATCCATAGTCTCAAAGGAAGACACGGTTGTGTCCACCCCCATTGTAGTATACTGCATCGTCTTAGCATCAGACGACACAGAGGTAGACGTCACAGCAACAGGTGTCACCGAGACAGGTGACACAGGAACAGACGTCACAGCCACAGATGTCACAGGGACGGGTGACACCGGAACAGACGTCACAGCAACGGACGTCACAGGAACAGGTGACACCGGAACAGACGTCACAGCAACGGACGTCTTCGGAACAGACGTCACAGGAACCAACTCCGATGACCCACAGGCCATGGAGGTGGCAGCCACGTAACTGCAGTCGGCCAGGTTCGTCTCGTCCTCTGTAGATGGAGGTGGAGGACTCCTAGGGGTATTACTAGCCCTGGAGTCAGCTCTCAACCTCTGTGCGTATGCATCACCGTCAAATCCTAAGGGAAGAGGGGCAGAACCCCGTTCAACCCTGTACACACTCTCGTCGTACCAGCTTGACAATGGTATCTCATAGCAATCTTCGAAAAACTCAGCCAACTCTTCATAGAAGTCATCGTTCTGCTGAGCTTCCTTTCTATAGCTAGAAAATTCTTCTGTTAGACCACCAATTTCGTGTTCTAACTTCCGAATAATTTTGGTTTTTAGACTAATTTCAGTCCTGGCAGCAGTTAGCTTATGTTCAGCGGAACTGACCATATCCTTACTGCGATCCAACTTGACTTTGAAATCATCAATTAAAAATTGACTTTCCATACGAGATTTTTCAATATTCAATCTCAAATCATCTACTATTCTGCTAGAGGTTGCTACCATGTCATCTCGTTGTCCCAACTGTCGTTTGAGGGCTTCATTCTCCTCAGTCTTTTGGACATTTTAGATAGGAGTTCTGCTTTAGCAGTCTCCACTTTCTCTAATTCGGCCAAACGACTTTCTTTTACCAATTGCTCAGCTTGAGCCCTAGCTCCTTGCAGAGCTAGTTGACAAGCGAGATCCAGTGTGTCAAATGAACTTTTAAGTCCAGTGACATACTGTTCTTTCAGAAGATTCCTGATACTTATATTCTCAGGGTGATCAATATCACCAGTCAGCTTAGGCAGAGGGACCGACTCCAAAGAGATATCTTCCTCACCCACTCCAGATGATGGAGAGTTTAGTGAGAGACCCCCCATACAGGTAGATGGTGATGGAACGGAGGATAGTCTACGACCAATCTCCTGTTCCTTCCTCATCTCTATTTTACTTGATTGAACCCTGCCTGTGGGTGGGGTGAATTTCCGGTCCACCCAATCATCTCCCTCAGATTGGAAATCAATCGTTCTATAGATCATTTTAGATTTGGAATCCTCTTTCCCACTTACTGACTCTATCTTCCCTGTTACATACCCTTGACTATCAGTAGAAGTATTTTCTGTCTTTAATATCTTCCTTGATACTCCCGGGTTCCCTCTAGCTTCAGAGATTGTGGTAGGAGGTATTACCTCCTCTCCCACAAATACACAGTCATCCTCCTCCTCTACAGGAGAAGCCAACAGGTCATTTACCATTTTCTCCTCTATGGCTAGCCTTGGGCTAACAGCAACCCTCGGTAATGATCCGCCAGAGCCCTCCTTGTTGGATTCAGTAGTGTTCCTACTAAACCCACAGGAAGACCCTGGAGCACGTCTTTTGGTTGGGGTTGATCGGCCGTCAGGTGATGAGTCTAACCCAGCAGAAGCTGAGGACTCCTCTGAACCTGTGGTCCGCATCTCTCCTAAGGTAACCGAGACAGGAGTGTACACTCCATGGTCCACAGTTTTACCTTCAGACAGCATTTTACCTTTAGGAGGAGTGGCCAATTCCATTTTACTACAATAATCAGAGGCTTTCTCTGGAAAGTCCTGAATGTAGTATGGCCACGCCTTTCGATTCAACCACAACCTCCTCGGGTTATGGTTGAACACCAAGGTGTATGCCAACCCCTGTGGTACCCTCACACACTTTTCTCTGTCCGTGAGTCCTAAGGCCTCCGGACTATTCTCGAGAATATCTAGATTGGACATGGCAGTTTCAGCCTTCATATGGTGTACATCCACTAAATGCCTTACCATACAACCCTTTCTAGATGTGCTGAAAGGTTCACCATCTTTCATACATTTAACTGAGCGATTAGACTTGGCCCGGCACTGCCACATCATTTTGGAGTGCCCGTGGAACTCCACTAGATGTCGTGCGAACTGGTACAGGTCCAAATACTCAGCTATTGGATTTCTATCCATACACTCATTGAATGGGCATTGCCCCGAACCTATTCTCCAACCTCTACCAGGTTTATAAGTAGGCATACCTGGCGGGACAAATGTCATCCAGGCCCATTTCAACCGGTCTCTATCCTCGTTGGAGAGGTCGGCAGCCCTGTATGTCCCCATACTTTGCTTTATAACCTCATCCCAGAACTTGTAAGCTTGATGTGCCCCTGAACTAGTATGCTCTAACCAGAACTCCATATCCCTCTCTGCATCTTCGTAGGATGGTAGCCTAGCTCGGCTCCCTATCTCCCCAGTAACCTCTCCTGTATAGGGTCTGGACTTAGAATTATCGGAAGGAGGTCTGAATAGTTTAGTACATTTCTTCTCGTTGAATTTATCCAACTGTTGGATGTATGCCCCCCTGCATATCTTACTCCCAGGAATCACTGCATCCGGCTTAAATTTCTCAAATTTAGCTGCTAAATGCATTACTGCCATGGTTGGAATACGTTCCGGAGTTGACTGTGTAGGGGCATTCCAATCGGGTACAAAGTTACCATGCACCGGATGTAAACCATCCGCACGGTCATACAACATAGCACCCCACGGAGCGCCCACTGGAACGTCACTGACCGAGTGCACCGGTATCCCGGGCATATTCGGGTCAGTCCGGGTCACTCCCGAAGAAGGTGGTGACGCAATATTCCCAACCTGGAACAAGGGAAATCCCCCAGCCTCGAGTCCTTTTAACCCCGGCCCTGACACGAACCCCCTAGCCTGCGCCACTGATAAACCCATATCTACCAGTTTCCTTACATGTTCTCCCCGAGCTAGGAGATACTGTGTGGTTTTAACTTTTTCAGTTTTCCTTATCTCAGAGATATTACTGTGATTTCGGCGTTTCACACCCCTATTCTTCATCTTAGCCGGTGGTTGATACACGAATTTAGGTAAATCCGCATCCCGAAACCGTTTTGGAAGATCATAATCGACCGGAGCTGTTGACTCCAGGTCCCCCAAAGCTAACAACTCTCTCTGTTCCTGCGACAGAGGGGTTACTTCCGTCGAGTGACTCCTTCTATGGGAGTCTCCCGACGGATAGTTATCCGCCATGATAACTACACAGAGGGCGGCCCAGAGGAGCCCACTCTAAAAATGAGCTTAAATGAGTAGTAGAATCAGGAAAATTGCTACAAAAGTGTCCTCCTGTACTACCTCACTTTAGTGTCTCCTCTCTCCCTCACATGTAGATGTTCTAACCGGTGATTACATACGCGGAGAGAGGTGCCTTCGCATCCACCCTCTCCAACGGTATGTGCAGGACTGACGCTTTCCGCGCCAAACCAGCATGCGTGCGCATCCAAGCGCAAAGGATCACGGGTACCGGATAGCCCTTCCCGAAGAAGTTATCCGGTATTATCCGAAGAAAACCGGGTGGCGAAGTAAACTGCGTAGTAGTTGCAATCTTCGCCGGGTTCTCTCGGATTGTATTTTACACATCATTTCAAGTACTAGCAATTCTTTAGTTCGTCACGGCTGTATTATTTGTAGCTTATGAACTTTTAGAACGCTGTTTAAACAAACATTATAAAAAAATACGTGTCAAAGTAAATTTCTTTGGTTGTCCGAACAAATTCGGAATACGTATGAGTCCCATTCTCATGTTGTTGGAACGAGTTCTACACCCGTACTTTCCACATAATATTTCTTATTAGGATCCTCATATTATCCTTAGAAAAATTACTGACTAGGTTTGATTGGATTTTAATCCGAAACCATCACGACAAGTACTAAATGGGAAACCAACTCACAGACCATAGCATGTAAACATTCAAAACTAACTTTAGTAAAGCAGAACGTTGGGTACCCCAATGCCATCTACTGGTCAATTTCACCATTATTCCCGTCACAAAGACTAAAGAATAAAATCCGGTATTTCTCGTTGTGTTTTTGACAATTAGCACCAGTTACGCAACTTTCCGGGGTTTACCGGGTAAGTCCTTGGAGACCCGAACTATTTCGGGAAACCACAACAAACAAACCCAGCCCCGCCGCTCTTACGTAACAGCACCTCGACCCGCTATACGAGCACTTCTACGTATGGGTCCTTGGGGTTTCTTCTTCTCAATTACTGTAGGAACCTCCCTAGTTTCCTTTTCAGTAACTAACTTCTTCTTCTTCTTCCTACCATCGACTTTTCTAGCTGGCGTTGCTTTTCTAGTCTTCTTTGTAGGCGGGGGTGCCGTAACCTGTGTTTTACGCACCCACCTGGGTTGGGGCATTGGCACTTCTACCAAAGGCTCATTCTCATCGCCGGGCCGGCGACCTAGCCAAGGCTTCAGGCGATCCACATGGCCTGCAACTATCTTGCCTTTTACATTTTTCAACAACACAGTAACATCTTTTGTCACCTCAAATGGCCCATCCCAACCTTTCGAGATTTTTCCATGTACAGGTGGTTTCAATCTCACCACCTTCTGTCCAACTACATACTTCCTCTCTCTCAAGCCTGTATCATACCCTACTTTCTGATGGATGGCCGCTTTCTTCAAATGGCCTCTCACCAATGCATAGCCTTCCCGCAATTCTCTACGCAGAGATTCCGCAAATGCCACACGGCATGGGACATCCTTTCTCCGCAGTACACTGCCAAAGACCAAATCTGCAGGCATTATGATCTCAGATCCAAATACCAGGCTGTTAGGAGTGCAGCCAGTTGAAGCATGCACCGTACCGTTGTATGCATGAGCCACATACTGGGAAAACGTGTCCCAGTCATCCTGATTAGAATTAACCAGTGTGGTCAGCCCCTGAATCAACGTGCGGTTGAATCTCTCAACCATCCCATCCGACTGCGGTCGGTACGGATTAGTGTGTGTCTTAACTATGGCCAATTCTTCCAGCATCCCCTGAAAGAGACGCGATTCAAACTCCCTACCCTGGTCTGAATGTAACATGAGAGGTGCGCCAAATGTTAGTACCCACTCCTCAACCAAAGCTTGTGCGCAAGTTAATGCCGTGTGATCCTTCATTGGGATCACCTTCACGTACTTTGTATAGTAGTCTTGTACCACCATCATGCACACGTTGGAGTTTGGAGTTGTCTGGAAGCCAGTGATTATATCAATGGCTATCCTCGCAAATCTGACTCCGAACAGTTCTTGTCTGAGAGATGTTTTACCTTTCCCAGGGCCCGGCTTCACCAGGCAACACGTTGGGCATTCACTCAACCAACGTATTACGTCTTTAGACATCCCAGGCCAGTAATATCTCCTCGCTAGTTTGTCCAAAGTCCGTTTCCTGCCAAAATGAGCGGAAGTCTGATGACCATGGAAAAACTCGAATACTTCCCATCTCAGAGAAGCTGGCAAGACTATCTGTAGCCTCCTCCTGGCTTTGCCTTCAAGAGTTTTCCATCTACACAATAGGCCGTCTCGCACTACCAACTGCGACCATTGGCCCACTAAGTTCCTTACTTCCACACATTCTAATGACAGAGCAGGTCTGACGGGACGAGCAGCTCTCTCCAGGATCAGATTCCGTATCATATTGATACCATCGTCCTCCTGTTGAGCTTCAAGTATGGACTCCGCCGACCAAAACACCAAGTTCTCTTCCCAGGCCGGATCAAAATTCATTATTGGAGCCACCAACGCGTTATGTATGCCACAGTCTTCACAGTCCATTCTTGCACATCTTCGGATTGGTCTCCTAGACAAACAATCCGCATTTACGTGCTTCACTCCGCTCCGATGCTGAATCTGGGTATTCTCTATCCCTAGTTCAGACAACGCGGAGATCCATCTACCCATCATCCCATCTGCTTCCTTGAAATTAAGGAGCCATCTCAAGGATGAATGGTCTGTTCGTAGAATAAAATTCCCACCATACAAATAATGGCGGAATTTCTTTGTGTATACTACTATGGCCAACAACTCTCTCTTGGTGGTGCAATAATTGCGTTGAGTTTTACTCAAGCTGTTGCTAGCAAATGCCAAGGGCACTTCCCTACCCTCTTGCACTTGGGATAAGACAGCGCCTATGCTATCGTTGCTAGCGTCGGTGTCTAGGATGAACTGATCACCCTCAGTAGGATAGCTCAGCACAGGAGTTACCGTGAATAACTCCTTCAGCTTCTGAAAAGCCTGTCCAGCTAATTCCGTCCAAATAAACGGTGGTAGCTTCAACATTCCCTTCCTTTTTCCTACTACCAGCGCCTGTAATGGAGCCGACACCTCAGCAAATCCGGGAATGAAGTCGCGGTAGTACGAGCAAAAGCCCAAAAATGACCTCACTTCTTTCTGGTCTTTTGGCGTTGCCCAATTAGCTACAGCCTCCAATTTCCCTGGATCCGCTGAAATACCTGTGCCACTGACTATTCGGCCCAGATATTCCACTGATTGCCTGAAGAACTTGCATTTCTTAGCTTTCAGTCTAAGGTTGTAGGATCTCAGTCGATCCATCACCTTGTTCAAATTTGATAGACACTCCTCCCGAGTTTTCCCGAAAACTATGATGTCGTCTAGATAAACTAGACAGTTTTTTCACAACAATCCCCTTAGCATTGTCTCCATCATATTCTCGAAAGTAGCCGGAGCATTGCATAAGCCAAATGGCATTACATTGAACTCAAACAACCCCCTGTGGGTTGTGAATGCTGTCTTTTCCTTATCCTCTGGGTGCATCCCAATCTGCCAGTACCCTGACTGGAGATCTAAGGTACTAAACCAGTGATTGCCTCCCAAGGAATCCAGACTTTCGTCAATACGTGGCAAGGGGTAGGCATTCTTCCTCTTAATCCCATTTAGTCTCCTGTAATCTATACAGAACCGACAGGTGCCATCCTTTTTGGTACCCATTACCACCGGACTAGCCCATGGACTATCTGAGGGCCTTATTATCCCTTCCCCTAAAATCTTGTCTACCTCATCCTCCAATGCCTGCTTCTTAGACAACGGGAGGCGCCGGTATGGCAAGCGCAATGGTGGGCTAGAACCGGTGTCTATCCGATGAGTTACTCGGTCAGTTCTACCCAATTGCTCCCCTGGAGCAGAGAACAAGTCTGCATTCTCGCACAATAGCTGAGCCAGACTCTCTTTGTCCTCCTCCGTCTCCAAGTGGCTATCTGTTACTAATGGTAAAAGATGCAGTGGCAATCCATATCCTTCCTTCCTATCCTGCTCCCCAGTGTCTTGTAATACCACTGGCATAGCGGATGGATCCAAAGCTCCTATTTCCACTGCTCTCTTCACTGCTAACTCTACTTCTGGTGAGTCAGCTCTTCCTACCACGTCAGCATATGTTACGTCCCCAAAGGTCGTCCCTTTTTCCAGGTACACATCCAGAAAAGTCATATTACTGACTGGTACTACTGTTCGTCTTGAACTCTGCACTAAGGTACTGGTGGAAACCAACCCCAGCTTACTTAAATGCTGCTGATTCGGTTGCACCACCCCCATGCGGTCAAATTCCATTTCCCGGCAGTATACAACTACATTGCACACATGGCGACGAGGAATTCGCACTGTCTGAGAGACAGACGAGACGCCTGAAATCCGGCGGAGTACACACTGGACCTTCATCTCTTGTGGATACTGAGGAGTGAGTTCCCCTGTCACACTATCCAATACCGCTCCATACAGAGAACAAAAATCTACTCCCAAGATTCCCTCATCCGTCAATTCAGCTACAGTTGTTGAAACAACAAATGAATGTTGATTCACCCAAAAGGGTATCACCTGTCTGCCATGTGTCCGCATATGAGACCCATCAGCACTTCTGACCGACCCAGACCCCACAGGGTTAGTCGACAGACCTGCGAGCTTCTTGAAGAAATGGTGACCCATCATGGAGTGACTAGCTCCAGTATCGATCAGAAATTCCCCCAAGCAGCCCTGAATCTGCACAGGCAAGTACCATCTCTTCCCTTGTAAAGGAGAAGGTTGCAAGGCAAATCTCTGGATTCCAGCTTCACCGCCCAAGTCATATCCCCTCGAGTTGAGAAACTTAACTATAGGATCATCGGGTTTGAGTCGCGAAGCACAAAACCTTTCTACTTCTTCCGCCAACTCAATTCTACGGACGGTGTCCAGATGAGCTAAATCTTCAACACCTTTCTCGTCCGTTCCCTGGGGCCCATCTCCACCTGGCAGATCAGACTCAGGTGCGGCTAACCCCAGCGGTTCCCATGAAATGGAATCTTTTGATTCTCCCCTGACAGTACTCTTGACAATCACAGGTGGGGTTGTTATCTTGTCATCGACAACAACCCCTGTTAGTTTTCCGTCGGTGGTGGGCTTTGGTCAGAAGAGGGTCCGTCTTTTTGTTTCTCGACCGATGATACATTCTTAGTATCCTTGGACCAACATGTCCTTGCAAAGTGACCCTTCTTCCCACAATTATAGCATTTCGTGTCTTTGTTGGGTTTCCCCTTACCGCGACCACGAGTTGCGACCTTCTCAGCCTTCTCAGCCTTACTACGCTCCTCCATGACTTTTCCGATCATGGTCTTCAATGCACCCTCCTCTGGCGCTTGAGCGTCTGATCCTGGAACCTTTCGTCTTACATAAAAAGAACGACGTCCTTTCCATTTAGGATCTATTGCTGCCACCTCTTGCACACCCTCTGTAGTCAGTTCAACCTCTTCTACGGGCATCTCAATTACTGCTACAGGGGCTGCCTCTACAGTTTTCAACAGCTTCCTCTTCCTCAGAGCATCTTCTGTAAGCTGGAAGATATCTGCTAGTGACATAGTGGTCTTCCACTGTGAAGCAATCTCGCTCGACAATCTTTCGTCTTTAAGTCCATCTATATACAGGCTGGACAACTTCCTTACCAGCCATGGATCACTTGGACTCATAGATGCAAATGCTTCTGCTGCTAGCACTCTGAGAGCCATTCCAAACTGTCTGTGCCCTTCACCGGGCTTCTGAACTCTTGCCTCTAGCTCAGATGCGGGATCCGCACCGGATGTGGAACCTAAAGCCCAAGAAGCTGTTTCCACTAATCCCTTGTACGTTCTTCCCCCGCTTAATTCAAAGCTTGTTAGGGCGGGATCACCAGGACCATCCCGCAGACACCATGACAAAGCTGCAAGGCACTCATCGCCTTCCCAACCATTATGTCTCATGTCTGCTGAAAATCGTGTGAACCATTTCCTCCATGGAACCGAGCCATCATACTGCTTCATCTTGATAGCCTGCTTCCTCACAGGTGTCATCCCCGTTCTCAACGGTATATCAGCCTGACTCAAAGCATAGTCCACTGCCTTAAAGTTCCCCACGTCATTCGGTACCGCATCAATCCCCAATCTTCTAATTGCTGGATTGCTCTGGAACACTGCCTCATCTTCCATTGACATATTTCCCCTATGTTGATAGGGTGTCCCACTCTGATTAGTACCTCCGGTCCTTGGTGTATACATGCTTCCTGGAGTTACATGACTGCCAGGTAATGGGGGAGGTGGTATATTGAACATAGGCCTCGCGTTCCCATAACAGTTATCCGGTCCGACATTGCTCCATCCCCCATAGGAGGTGTTAGGCCCTGCCAGATTCCCTTGACCTGGCGGCCGAGCATTCATGTTTGCCCCCTTGGGCAAACCTGGTCTACCTACCGTAGACACATTTACCGGACCTGTAGGAACCTGCCTTGTCCCTGGAGCTGGAGTAGAATGAGCACCTGGAGCTGGAGCAGTGTGACCTGGTCCCACAGGAGGCTTATTCCCTGTAGCCTGGGCTACCGGAACGTCTCCTTCTACTCCCTTAGTGTCATTCTCCACACTCACTGATTCTGTTTCCTCAAGGAAGCAATCTAACTTCTCCTGAAACAGCTTTTCAACTCTACCACATAGTTCTAACATGAACTCCTCATTCTTATCAAACTTACTGCCATGCATGGATGAGTGTCCACTCACACTGGATAACATGTCAGCTGTATGTATCACCATGGAACTATCTAGATCCTCAGTGGCAGGTGGTATCACCACCTCTTCCACTGTATTGACTATAAATGCTGAAGGCTCGTCGGCAGTCACAAAGGTCTCATCCTTAGACACTTCCTGTGCTGTTCCCACTGAGTCCCTTTTTACCTTAGTCACTTCTGGTTCTAGTTTGTTCACCATGTGATTCTCAGCTTGTTGAGCTAGTGCTTCCAACTCTCCTAACTTAGTATCCTGTTTCTTCAACAACTCATCATACTCCGCTACTTGTAACTGTCTTGCCAGAATCTCGGAACTAATTTCTTTATTCCGTACCACTAGCTTTTCTGTTTCAGACTTCAATCTGACTTCAGTACCCTCAAGTAGACCTACATTGACCGAAATTTGTTCCAGATGTTTTATCTGAGCTGCATGTTCCCCAATGTTTCCCGACCTCTTTGCCAAAAAACTCTTTTCGAAAGCTTCCCTTTCCTCCTTCAACTTTCTGAGGGATTCTTCCTCTAGTCTTATCCCTTCCTTCATATGCTCATGCTCATTTCTCAATCTGAGCGTCCTTATGTCATCCAGGCTCAACCTCTCCCTGGGTTCATAAGGTGGAACCTCTAGACCGGGTATCGTCAACCTAAAAGGATCTGGGAACAGCTTATCTCCCTTGGAGATTACATCAGCTGTCTCTTCCCCTTCCTCAGGAGTTTCTATTAGGTCGTCTCTTTTGACAACCTCAACTCCTTCCTGACTGACTGGGACTACCACTCTAGTCCCTTCCACTGCTTCCACAGTGGGTACTGGTCTACGTTCCCATCTCACTGGTATATCTACTGTACCCTCCAGACTAGGTATACTAGAGTCACTATCTTCTCCAGCATCTTCCATAGTCACCTGTCCAAGCGTCACATCCTCCCGTGAGGTGTCCCCCACCTGGACAGGTCCCTCCATACCCCTATCTGGTTCTAGAGCTGGACGTTTTGCTGGAGGATCCCCTTGTGAATCCTCAGATCTCACCTCGTGGGCCTCCTCCTCTCCTCCATGTCCAATTTCCCTACTCTGATTGAAAGTATGCACCTTCTGCCTAGCATTAAACCTCACCCTAGATCGTAATCTAGGACGCATCCCCTCCCCTTGGTTAGTAACCGACGGGGGAGGTACCTCTGTATCTGACATATCTTCACCACACAAAAGCAACCTGTAATAGCTATCCTTGAAACCTACCAATTCTGGTTCAAACATATAAGAGCTTACCTCTCAATTTCAGAAAGAAGAATAACAAAAATAAATGTAAATCAATACTTACCCAAAGTGGTCACGGCACCAGTGTAGCTGTTGGCTATTCTAAGATAGACATCTGCTATGAAAAACTCCAGATTCGAAAATAGGTTGTTCAGAAATTACACTTTATTCATTCTGACATACGGCTCGTAATCATACAGACGGATAGCAATAATCAAATAGGCTTCTGAACACCAGTGGTCATATGAACATACAGGAGGTATACGCTCACGGTCTAGTACATAATTCCCGAGTTCCAAGGCTCTCTTCCATCTTGGTTAACTCCACTTGGATCAGACTCCACAGAGGGAGTTCTGTACCCGGAGTTGTACACCAATGCGTCTATCTCCTCTAGTTCCCCCAGAGGGTAGAACAGAGAAAGACGCAGGGTGACCAAGGTGGAAGCAGCGACAGGACTAGGCCTAAAAGGTACAACAGAGTTCGGGGAAGCTCTGTTGTGGAGCAGTCAAGCTGGCCGAAGTGCGCAGCAAGACTGGGTCCTCGATTAGCAGAACCCCAGGTCTTATGTACTGGTCGTTATGTAATTCTCTTCATTACTCGTAAACACTTGAGTTCCCGAGGAACTCCGGGTAACCACGCGCCGGTGCATCCGAGCCGACACTGTACCCGAGATTTGTCGGGTGACACGTGGCGGTCACGGCTCAATGCACATAACCAGGCCGCGCTCCACCATTCCTCAGGTGGGCTCATATAACCTTATACTCGGCAGTAGACAGGAGTGCGGCCTGGATACACGACAACACATATACCAAATATAACTCCAACTGGTTCCATAGAAATAGTACAGCGGCGACCCACTACAATATCTAAACTGTGGTTCTAACACTCACGGCTGTGACTCATAGGCACAATGGACTAAGGGTTGTAGCTTGGTCAGGGGATTAAGTCACGGCAACCTCATTTGGTGTTGCACGTCCATGCGACTATCGTTCCTATGGCTAGCATCAATGAGCAACTGTCATTGACAGATGTGTCTGCTGTGAGTTAGGCCCGCAGATTGGGTGCAATGTTCACGGATTGTGGTGTGTTTTCTTGAATGATGTTGACTTATCTTGAATTATATTGATGTGTGTTCGTTGTCAGAACAACATTTAACCACATGAATCTTGTAACAAATAATGTCATAGACCCTTTTCCTACTGCAAAATTGTTCAAATCATCTTATTATCAAAAGAGTGAATGTTGAACAGTGTTTATGCACGTGTACTGTTTTCTCCTGCACAGACTCTGCGACCAAATACAGATTAGATGCCTCAATTGGAATATGTATGGAAGACCACATAATGGGGACTGGCCAGTGTGTAGAGCTAATGCGCTTCTACCTGAGAAACCATGTGTCATCTACTCCTTTGGGTAGTTGTTAATTATTCTTCTTTAGACAAGAATCCTGATGTACTTCTAGTCAATATGTTGCTGATATATGCACTATCGACGACATTAGAAATATACTGGAAATATTGGTGTGAATTCCACAGTCTGGTTATCAATTCTGTAGTAAAAATTTATAATACAGTAGAAACGACTTGGCTAACTCATTAATATTTCAGTGTATCATAGATGAGATAATATTCTATCTTGGAACAAAAAAAAGATGTCACGTCATACAAATGTGCTATGCCTCATTGCATTATCATGGTAGTCATAATATTCTCCATTATACAGAATAAACTATGATTGGTCCTTTGGGGAAATGTATCAAAAGAAGCATGGCTGCCTTGTGAGGTCATTTGACCCTAGGTAAGTTATTGCCTACATATTACGTATTCCATACATTTGATTGCCAAACAAAAAATAAGGAAAGCTATACATGTAATTTGTCTTCTGCAGCCATGGACGAATGCGTGAACATGAACATCGACCAGGCATTCCCTTCTACCCGATAGGCCTGTCTGGTCAAAAGGAAAAGCACATAAGAAAGGGGTGGAAAATGGATAACCTGAGAGGACTCATGAAACGATTCCAAGATAGTAATGTATGCCCATTTTTTTAGTGTACATGAACCACGCTCATCGTCATTTATTTCCGTATTAAGGGGGTACAGTAGGGTAGATTCAGTCAAACAGTAACCGTTGATCATGTATATTAGCTTATCACCTATATGTTCCCCTTTACTGCAAAAACAATTCCATAGGTTATTCCGTTATATTCTGGCTAAAAATTAATGTTTAACGAATGGATAGGAACAAATTGTCATTATTGTATGACCTTAGTGGTTGAAATACTATCAAAAGTCTTTCTGAACTCTCTTAGAAAATTGTTGAGATTAAATGTCATATGTAGGGAAAAGCTTTATATAAGTTAGTAACATTCTTTGTCAATATGCCTAAACAATAAGCTCATCATGAACTGAACATGCTGACAGAATCACTTTTGTTTGACAGAAAACCATTCCCTACATAAAGTTTGATATTGAGACATCAGAGTGGGCTGTCCTGGATAATGTGCTGCAGGATGGAAGTCTGAAGAACGTCATGCAGCTCTCATTTGAAATACATGTGGATATTGCCAAGAATTACAGGAAATACTTCGAGCTGATAAAGGGGTTAGAATTAATAGGGTTCAAACGGTGGTATGGCAAGAGAAGAGGAGGTGGTTTTCTATATCAGAGTGATCAATCATATATCAATATCAATTTCCTTAATAAGGAGCAATAATATAAATTAATAATATTCAATTCTGTAGCTGGTCTAGCTATGATTTAGTACCAGGAGACAACGGCTACAATGAAGTAAGTATGATGTGATGGACAACAACTTTTATTGTATCACTTTACACAGGAGACATAGGAGTAGTATTAGCTATTGGATGTCATCTGTAACCCTAGTGATGATGTGTTTTCCCGAAATAACCTGAGCTCCAACCTAGTGTGCTCCCGCAGTGTCTAAGTTAGACTGCCTTAGAACCTTATATATGTGATGTGTTTCACCTAACCTTTACGAGGAATCTGACGGTGAAGCCAGTCCCCACTTCTAAAAACCTCTCGTATCTTCCCAACCTGTGCTACCACAATGAGGATTGTAAATATAGTTGGTGATTCCAGGGTGCGGGGGCTTAACACCTTTCTAATCCACTATTACCCGGACTATGCAATACTTCACTGTTGCCCAGAACTACTATACGAGGACTAACAATGGAGGTGTGAGCAATACTCGGACGGCCCTTGCCCCAAGATGTAATTGTGGTAATGGGAGGCATTTGTAGTGTGACAACCAAGGATAAAGTGACGGGCAATGTCTCTCTCACTATTCCGTGTGCCCACCATGCCCTCCAGGAAATAGGACCCCACTTCTACAACCAGGTACACAGTGCATATCAAGCCAATCCCAATGTTAGGCCTGTCAAGTGTTTGCGGTGTCGACATGGGACGTATCAACCACCTGCCGGGTATGCACCCTGAAAAGCATATAATTATATGTGATGACATAATCTGTCACCTGAATAGCAAGCTGGCTGTCATCAATCGCGAGTTTGGGGTCCTGACTCCTGAAACTGAGTTGGTCTGTCGCTATCTTGATGAGGCTGACAAATACAAGAGTGATTACCTTGGCCTTTACGATGGCTGTCACCAAACAACCAAGTCACAGAAACAGATAGCTTATCTGATAGCGAACTGTCTCTACCTGAACGAGTGCCCAAACTACATGTGATTGAGCCAGTTATCAATATTAATATCCATTTTTGGCTACCCGGTAGTAATGAGAACACTGATAGCACTGTACAGCAAATTTTCAAAATTTGAAAAAAAACCAGGACCAGACTCAATTATTCTTATGTATTTTGACCTGGGCTATTTTTGTCTTCAAAACATTATAGATATAGAATTTTGATACTCAAGATGTAACACCAATGATCTATTATTGTATTCTGCATAAAGGGTTATCCGAGCAATTTTCAGTCTATTTATTACTCTTGTGAGGATTCTGGCACCGGTGGGGGCGAAAGAAAGTGCTAATAGCTCCCCTGAAGGTACCTCTTGTCACAACGGGTCACAATCCTGACTTTAATAGCTGAAAAAATGTCATATCGCTTCAGGGAGGCAGCTGTTCTTCCTACCCCTCCAACTAGAAGAAGTAAGCAGTCCAAAATCCAAATAAAAAGGATTCTTAGAAACAAAATGCTCTCAGAGAAAGAAATTCGGGATGAAGCTAGGGAAGCAGAGGATGCTAAGAAAAATCCTAACTCTCAATCCAGGCTATGGAATGCTCTTATCCATTCAGTACTCCCGGCTGCACCGCGGTTGCCTGTCAAGTCATGGCAATCAGCTGCCACACGCTTCAGACTTGACTATCGGAGATGGGGGGACATTCCCAACAGGTCGGACTGTGCCTGTGGAGAAGCTCTATTCTCTGTGGCTCATGTACTTATTTCTTGTACTCAGGTTAACAGAAGGTCCATAACCCATCTGGGTGACCCAGTTAATGTTTTCCCCCACCTCTCAGAACGCCTAAGAGCCATTGAGGTTATAAGGAGGGCGGCAGAGGAACAATACAAACCTCTTGCCATCTTCTGCAGAGACAACCAGCAGCTTCTCTGGTGAGAAGCACATGGGAGCCTCAATCCTTCTTTTTAATTTTTCTTATTCTTTCCCCCTCTTAATATGGTCTGCCAGACAGTAAAAGGCCATAGGTCTAGTGGCCGACTCCCCACATTTGGGGTCACCATATGGGGTTTTATAGGTTGATTAGCTTTTAACCAGTTACCAATTACTATTAGCTAGTTTTATATCACAAAAGGGTTAGATATTTCCCCACTTCTTTTCCCTCATTTACTTTTCATCTCATCTCTATTCCTCTCCCAACTTGGGCATAGTTTCTCCCCTTTTTCAACATACCTTTTCCCTCACCCCCACACTTAGTGGGATTCATGTTGTCCATTGTTTGTCCTGTCATGTTTTTTGTTCTTGTTATGTGTTACACCAACCATTGTCCCACCCTAAAACGGGACCTTCATATACCAAAGGGTCCCTTCCTCAAGGGAGGCCTACACATTCAATGTTGCCTTCATGGCACAAGTTCCAAATTCTACAACATCAATAGTCCTACTTCTCCTCCATCATCTCCCTTCTTTAGTCCCTTACATCACTCCAATTCCTCAGGAGTTCTCCCAACTTATTATTATTATTATTTTTATTTTTTTAATATATAATTTTAAATCCCTTTGGCATAGCCTATGAACGGCGTTATATGCCTGCCTAACTCTTGGTTGGGTTTTAAAATGTATCATCATCGCTTCATGATAAATGTATATGTTTTATGGTATTTTTTCAATTAATATCCATAAAATATCACTAATTTAGCTTCATAACAGTGTAGAATCCTGGTTCTTATGGTCTCTTACCACTAGATGTGCTTCAGAATCATGTTATCTCTGCCAGTCAAACAAAATTGACAATTTATAATGAATGCTGGCCCTGCTGTATAATGGTCTGACAATATATTCAGTAGTAGACCGACAAATAATCATTCTTGGAATATCTTGAAACTGAGACTTATGGGGCATTTTTTACCATCATTTTTGGATTCAGTGACCTCAAATTAGTCTAGTCAGGTAGGTCTGCCCCTGATTTTGTTTCGTCGTTGCACAGTGTAATCGACTGTTAAATGAGACATAGTTCTTTCAAATTGATCTGGGTGCCTGTGCTACCTTACAACCGAAATATGTCTTGCGGGTGCCCCTGACTTTATATAGTGTAACAGGCAGCGGAAAACGTGACAGCCCCACCGGGACTCGAACCCCGGCCCCTCTGCTCCGGAGTTGAGAATGCTACTGCTACACAACAGGGCTAGCTGCTTCTCCACTGGTCTGCTACGGTACTTGAGCTTCCACAGGCGGGCAATGCGCTCTCCACGCATGCTCGGGCTGCCCCGAGCGATACATGCCCGCTACAATACTTTAATAATTGCTAATAATTTGCATCAATGTGTCTTCACTGTAATTTACTATTTTTCTCATTTGTTTTAATGAGTTAGATGTGTTTGGCTGATACTGTCGGTAGTTTTCTGTTCATATTGATATCAGGATTCAGTGGAAGCAGAAAGTGGACGGATCCGTCCAAATTGGACGGATTTGAGTAATCCGTTGACGGACGGATAGGACGGGGAAATTGACGGATCCGTCACGTAGCGTTGGTGGAATCAGCGCTTTACAATTGATAATCTTAACACCGGCCCTAGAACCCCCTACACAATTACGTTTTAGTGAAAAAAGTGACCTGTCCTGGAACTGAACCCTGTCCTCCCACACAAGAGGCAGGCACTATACCTTTTGCTTCACAGGAGCTATTGGTAATAGCCATAGATTTTTATATGTAGTCTTACCTCCACCGTACCGGGGGTGGGAATAAAGATCATTATTCACACTCCATGGGTGTGGGAATAACGGTGCCTAATTGCACCCTCTACTGTGTGTGAAGAACAACTCTATTCCACACACCAATCCACACCCTATAGGCCTATGTAGGGTGTAGGATAATGCAACCCTATATGGTGTGGGAATAAGAAGCATTATTCAGACCGTACCGAGTGTGGGAATAAGAGCTCTTATTCCCACCCTGTTGCGTGTGGAAAGCGCTTGCCCAAGCGCTCGGAATCCAAATTAGTTACCTGTGGCGTGCCGCAAGGTTTGGTTTTGAGGCCATTGTTATTCATCAGTTATATAAACAACATAGTAAACTGTATTAAAACTTCCCATGTTTTTCTGTATGCGGATGACCTTGTTATAGGTGTAAGTGGCAAAGATCCTTTAATAGTATGTGCTCTAATCCAAGAAGATTTAAAACCAAATTGGAGACTGGTGTTACTCAAATGTATTAACTGTAAAGGTGAAGAAAACACAAATATTATGATGCTATTTAATTAGAAATCTTAAGGATTTGAGTGAATGCGCTTTAAGTCTTTGTGGCGAGGAGTTAAAGGTGCATGGTCTCAGAATCTAATTATCTGGGTCTGGTGGTGGATACTGATCTATCTTTCAAGGCACACTGTAAGAAAGTTAGTTCAATGTCCTATGCGAGATATATTCAAGTATGTTATATTAAGAAAAATTCTGAGGAATCTACTGCTCTGGATAACTATAAAACTATGATTCTTCCAATATTTGACTATTGTGACTGTTCGATTGAAAGCAGCCCTGTATCGGTAATCAACAAACTGCAGACCACCCAGAATAGATGCCTACGGGCATGTAAAGGTGTCTTTTAAGCTTGAGATATTAGGACCAATGTATTACATGCTTCTTGTTCAGTTTCTAGGCTGAAGGTTAGATGTCTTAAGCGTCTAAAAATAATTATGTATCGCTAGTAGAGGGTTGAAGACAACACAGTAGTTCCTGCACATGTCCTACGTAATAACAATAAGATTAAATTGAGAGTTAATAGGCCAATTTTTCGAGTCATTTAGGAGTATGCCTCTGTACAGGGGAATGTTAGTGTGAAACATGCTTGATGGTCCCACTCAGGATGCTACAACATTAGATGAATACAAAGCCTGTCTGTGATAAATGTGTACTAATGAAAGAACAACACAGTCTGCGGTGGTGTGTGCATTAAATATGCTCAAACATTTTACTAATTTCATTAGCATCAGCATTTGAATGCAATTGCTATATTTGTACTTTGGAGATCTATCCTCGGAAATAGTATAGTTACTACTGTTACAACAATGTATATTGTTTTTTTTGTGCTCGTGGAAACCTCTCGTTTAATCATCACTCTATACTCTTTGGGAGAGGCCTTACTGTCGATAATGTGTTACCATCTATTTGAGGAACCGATTGTATATTCTTTTGTATTATTTTTACTTTGACTGAACTTGAAAATCATCGTTGTCATGAATTACGGTCAAATAAAAAAAAAATCAAACTTTAAACTTCAAACTTCCTTGCATCTGCAGGCTTGTTTTTGCTCTCTACATCAGTACGTTGTGGAAGGAATAACTCTGGGGTTAGGGGAAGCATGGTACATGCAACCACGTGGAACTTATGTTATAACCACCCTATTCTGGCCCTTGGAGCCCCATGCAGTGACTTAGTCATTCTGCGAAGTGTGTCAATTGACCCAGCCCTTAAATACCCCAAATTGTTAAGTACATCTGCACAAACATATTCTATTGTCAGGACATCTGCATAATTTATAACAGATCTCCATTTCCATGACCTGTGATAGGAAGTCTGATTGGTTATGCTTGCCTTCTTTAACCAATCCATTACTCCTTGACTTGAATCCAGCCCAGCAAAGGTGTTTAATTTATCATATCTCACTCTCCGGTAATTGTTACGAACAACTGGGTCTTGTTCATAAAAAGCTTGTGACTGTTCCAACCCCTCTCTGAGTACTTGACAGATGTGTGTTGCTCGCTGTTCTGTGTTCATTTTTGCATAGATGTCAAGGGACTGAGCTATTCGTTTGATAGAGTTAATCTGGCCTCGTGGATCCCTGACAAGATGAATCACTTTGACACCCTCATGCATGAGTGACACCAGACTTGTGAAGTTCTTTAAGGTGACTAACTTAGTAACAACACTGGACTTAGCCATACATTTCTCCTTTACACGCTCACTATTGTAGCAGTTCACTTTGCATGTGCACTGATTACCCTTTGCCTTCCTATTTTGTTGCTCTACCTTTACAGTATGTTGCACTGTCTCCTTATAGCAGAAAGCACGTGGGCCCCATTTCAATATTCTTTGTGCCCCTGTTACAGGGTATTGCTCTTGGACATCACTGAAAATTGGCAACACATTGCAACCTAATATGCTCCTGAGGAATATCTCGCCAACTTGATTTATTCGTTTCTGCTTTCCAGGTTTTTTGAAGGGGTAGAGCTGAAAGGGTTCATACATGTAGTACACACCAGGGTTATGGCTGAACATGTCTCCGACAAAAGTAGAGCCAGATCTGTGTAAGGTATACAATATAACTCGATTTTTTGAGCTGTCTCTTTGATTACTAAGGAAAATCCCCTTTGTTTGTATTTCACAGTTGTCTCCATTTTTCTGTATCCAATTTGATTCATCTTTCACATAAATCTGCATTGCTGTCCTTGTCCAAATGGTTCCTAAAATGAAGCCCAAAACCAGGCAAAAGTATGTTCTTTTAACCATGATTAATAACGCTAAAGGAGGGTACACTTCTGTGCAAGATACTTATGCATAGTCTGCCAAGCATCCATGATGAGTCACAAAGACTTAAATGCTCGCATAATTTGTGTAATTATGCATGATTTGCACCAAGATTTTATTGTGGCCTCCAGTTGTTCCTCCATGGGGGCATACAAAGCACTGGTTAACGTGGTTAGATCTGTTTGTTGACTAAAA
This sequence comes from Harmothoe impar, assembly GCA_947462335.1. Lineage (NCBI taxonomy): Eukaryota > Metazoa > Annelida > Polychaeta > Phyllodocida > Polynoidae > Harmothoe > Harmothoe impar. The sequence continues at coordinate 76,430,185 of OX381710.1, read as the reverse complement.
CCTATTCAATACTGATCCAGATCTTGAAGGATCAGTTGTTCCCATTGAAATTGATGCTATTCACCTTAAGTTAGGTATGCAGTTGACTCATATCAGACTCTGTCCTCAAGGGATTTTGAAATCCTACAATAACAGTCGCTCTTTATATACATATTGTGGTTCAGTTAACAATCTCTGGGATGCTGGGGTTCACACAGAAACGAACCTATGACCATAAGTAGAACGTTGTAACGCATATCAATGCAGCTGCGCACCAAAAATGGCACTGGGGCCCAATTCATAATAACATGTCTACAGATTGATATGACCATATTGGAATATATTATATTGAGATGTTTGTGCGTCATGTAATACTACATAATATTATGGTTATGATTGTGAATCATTTTTACGATAATCATGAATAATATGATTAGGTCAGAATGACGGGTGATAGTAATGTACAGTATGGTTATATAAGTCAATTAAGTGCAGATGGATACACGTGCCTTATGGTTAGTGATTATATAATATGTTGATTATGCATCAGGTATGAGTGACAGCATATCGGGCCCCACCGTCCAGGGAGCCTCATGAGGTGCATGTTCCGCAATAAAGAATCAATTATCTTTGAATCATGTTAGAGTATGTGTCAATCTCTTATATAGGTAAACTCAACCATCCTCAGTGTATAGGGGGTAGGAGAGACCAGGGCACGTTGAACCACTTGTGCACCTATATATGTTTCCTGACCTTATTAAAGACACCTAAAATCCGATTTTGTATCAAGCAATAACCTTGTATCATTGCGATACATGAGAACCTATGGCTAGTATGACCAGTTTTTGTTTTTCTTTTGAGATCTTAAAAAACTTCTTTGAATGGTTTAATGTGCCCCACTCACAGGTTAGGTTGACCCACCCACTGAGACACCTTAAATAATCACCAATATGGATCTATTATTGAAACTTTAGTTGAAATAACTCGCCATTGTTACTTTTGCATAGGATTGAATTTAAAATATGGTGTGCGTTACTTAGGCCCAGAGGAAGAAAGCCACCCTGACGTACAGCTACACGATGTTTAACCCTCCTGAAGATGGGCCATGTGTCCAACCCAACAGAAATTACTTTTAAAACGCCCAATATTGTATGGTCTGCTTATAAAGCACAACCATATGTCTATCGAACACCTCACCATGTACCTACCAAACACCCAACCGTGTGCCTCTCAAACAAATGACCATGTCCAATCACTCATCACCAATGTTTGACTATAGGATACAAAATTTCAAAACTATAGGAGGCTTGAATCTGTATTTCATGTGTATTTCAAAGTTAGGACAGATCATGGCACCATTATCTCATAAACATTACTGACGGTGTTTTATTGTTCATGTAGCTCATACTGGTATATCACAATGATTTAAACTGAGTTTTCAGTCTGATAACATATGGTATTTTCCTATCTAGGTGAAAAAAACAGGGGGAAATATGCAAGCCCTTGTATGTCATAGAGGTTTGGCTACCTTCAGCATGGTTCAAACTGCGCCAATTTTTGTGGTTCCATGTATCCCACGCTGGCCATCATATATAACACTGATGTTATTCAAATTACATAACACACCCTGCAGTAAAATTGGTTCTATTCAAGTGTTCATGTGTATACATCGACCTCCATAGAGATATTAGGTCAGCAATGCTTTGTAACGACACAAAAACAATAGTGTTGCAACTGCAAATATTTACTTCCAAGGCCATGAATCCTTTAATGCTGTCTAAGTTTCTCAGTTTGGCTGACTTAAGATATGAGATAGCTTACTCAGGGTGAATTTGGGTTAGTACACTCATTTATTGTCAATTTTCTCATGGTCCCCTACCGAAATGCATAATTCTGATGCCACTTTAGGAAGCAGAGGGTTATAATTTATGTATGCACCCTTTTCCATAACTAAAATCGGAATATTATTTAAGAAATGGCTTTATCTACATATTTCCCCTCAGTGAATGTTCAGTATAATCAATTTGCTTATCTTTTTTTGTTAAATCTGCTAATAAAAATAAATCCATAAAATAAAATCATAGATCAAGGCCTACAAAATGATGTTTTTATCTTCACTTGGGGACGTTTGATAATGTAGTTAAAATACCATATAATGTGTAGGGACCCATTCTGGACTGGGCCTTAGGTACCCCCCTGACCTTCATGTACAAGGTTAGCAGCTCTGATCAGTAAGAGCCTGATTAGTGTAGTGGTAGCACGTCAGACTCTGGACGAAGGAAGCGCAAGTTCGAGGCCCACATCTGGTTTCTAAATTCCCACCTATGTCCCCAGTAACCACATGCACAGACATGTGATCACTGGTAAGGTACATGTGTACTGGGCTGTGATTGGCCCATATACCTGTATGAGCAGGGGTCATGGTCCAGTGGGCACACCAAGATTATGGTACAGACTAAGGTAGGGTACAAGTACTATTTATTTAGTACGTCCTTCTACCATGGTCCCTGTCCAAACCTGATAAGTCGTCTCTGTTAAGCCTCCTTCCTTTATAAGTAGACCCCCCTCCCCACTTTGAAAATAATGTTTGAGCCAAAATATTGAGTCATTCAAACAGTTTATGGCTAAAGTGACTGCATAAAAAGAGTCCACTCCCCCCCCCCCTTTGAGACGTTATAGGCCTATTTCGGTCCAAAGTAAAGGCTCGTTTAAATTTGATTTTGAGGTTTTACTAGGTTAGGCAGTCCCAGTGAACCGGAACTCGCACCAGAAAACCCAAAAAGAAAACTATCATCGTACCTACAAGTTCCAACCTACAGCAGATATTACCCAAAACATCATGGTGATAGTTACCATAGCCTTCCTGCGGAAAGAGTTGGGGATGAGAGACTGGGCATCGATGTAGTAAGAGTTACTTTGCTGCATGATATAGAGCTGATCCTGTATTATATAGTCTACTCTACTACTCCAATGACAAGAAGAACATTTTGGGGACTGGTGTCCATATTAGGATTCCTTTGTCTGTTTTACTTTTCACTTCAGGTAAGATATAGTCTGCACAAGTGATTGGAAGGCACCTAAATGATTAGTGTTTAAGCATAAAAAAATAACGTGTATACATCTGCAGGAATTGTAATATAATAAAAATTGTAAAACATAATAAAACCATCAACTTTTAATTCAATCATGATTGAGAAGCGAATATCCCAAGCTTTCTGGAATATAGGAAGTGTTTTATATCCTATCATAAATTCTGCATTGATGCCCTCTTTAAGGAACAACTAGCCCGAAAAACATCAAAAATGCTTAAATTGGCACAATCAACATTTCCTTATGTCAACCGAGGCACCAACAGCTCATCCAAGGTAACATTTTTTATTAGTCCCATGGTATAGTTGATGGATTGAAGAGGAATTTACCTGATATGAAGCTAATTCTTTTCACTATAGCATTTCACCTGTTTTTCACAAATGTGACTACAACATTGAAAGCAATACATCAACAACTTCTCCTGGCTCTAGGATATTTTTTGGATGTTGTAGACACATTCACTATTTGAGTTTATCAAAACCTACCAGGTCCCACTCATTTATCAACTATGCGCTAATGGGATTAATTGCCCCAGACTTCGTAGTCACCCAGAAAAATGTCACAAAAATTATTTCCCTCTCCTTATATCCTGAGGCAGAAAGCTAAGTTTCCCCTTCCATGATGGGAGTACTGTATGTATATTACTTTGTAATGCTCCGCCTGTTTGTTGGACCTTGCGTTCCTACTGTAGGTTTGTTTTCATATGAAAAACTTGTGTGTGTGTACATACATTGTAAGATGTGTATATTAAACCAAGTGCTCCAGAGCACTCCAATCTATCATATTTTGAGTTCACATTATTTTCATTATGTTATTCGGATGGAAATATCGGGAATTGTTTTCCAGAAATGGCTTCTAAATAGCTGATGTAACTTCTGGGGCACTGTACATAGATGAATATCTAGGTCGGCTAAAAGTCCTATCATACATATACTTCCCCTATGGCATGAACCCAGGCTCGGGGAAATTTTACTTTGATTGGCAACTAGGTTGGTTGGGATGCTCCCATGTTCCCCATACCCAGGGCGGAACATTGCTGACCTGCACCCTGGTGTCAGACGCATACACGTGTGGTTATGTACAAATACACCATTATCAGCTATTACTCCTGGAAACAGGGTTCCATCTTGCCTGGACTCATTATCGGCCCCAATGATTCTTCCTTAGGTATGAAAAGTCCTTCTTTTTTCCCCATATATATAAAACGGCATTAGTTGGCACCAGCGAATCACCCAATTGAAACAGGCTTGGGTGCTCGCCGGGAACAGATAAACCAAAAGAGGCTATATCAAAGTATACATACTTTGATATAGCCTCATGTACTTCTTGCAAAGTTAACTCGAGTTTTCTCCCAAATTTTACTTTACTTACTATTTGGGGCGAACCAAATGTAGTAATCCTTATCCTCATTAAACTAATCCTCTAATTCGGATTGTAAGTTAAGTGAAAAGAATATAAAATGCCTACTCTCACAGCGTGTCATACTTTCAATATGACACGATTATGAGATAATTATGGAGCAACAGAGATCAAATACAATTGAAATGGACAATATATATACAGGTATAATCTGTCCCTATGAATATGATATCAAAAGTAGTCACATTCTTTGAGTTATAGCAGCATAAATTTCCCAATCGGCCCTTCCAAGAGAATCTGCTTGGAGAGTGAGGTTCCAACACTAAGCGCGAAGCCTGTAACTAGGGTGATATCTCCAAGGGCTAACTGGGGCAGAGGGACGCACCATAACACGGTTCCCGCGCATCGCAGCAAGCTGTCGGCATTCAGTTTTTCCCAGGGCGTTGGGGACGGGGGGGGAGGGGGTGTGTTGCGACATAAAAAAACCTGTAAATACATTTTTCGTTTTCCTGGAATAATTTTCTTTTTCAAATTCCAGTTGCTGAGAGGATTGGCCCTAGTTTGCCGTGTACGTACCCCCCTGCCCCATTTCCTGTAAATAGGCCTATACAGTATCATAGCGTTTTTTTCCACTGTCTTTTTTAGAAGGGTGGTGGCGGGGGGGGGGGTACGGGATAGGCCTGTAGACTATCACGGGAACCCCCACCCATAATCCCGGTCCCCGAAGGGGCTGGTTCTTTAAAAAAAAGTATTTATTAGGTAATTATTTACTTAAATGTAATTACAGGGTATTGGCCCTTTGTCGTTCTTCCACCCAAACCTGGAGCAATGTTATGATCGGCCCAGAGAACTCCTTCCCGGGAACTATGCACTCGGCCCGGATTAGCCTTGCCCTGATGATGCATAGGTGGTGCCAGCACTTAGGGACCTGCTATATGAGCCGGCTGCCCTGCGGGCTCCTGTAGTTCTCACTCAGTACTCTTGGTGAGACATAACTCCTGGAGTGAGTCTGACACTACTGCATCCTCAGAGCTGCCCTGCCCAGTTTGAGTCATCACATCCCCCCCCCCCTGGAGACAGTGAGCCCCCTGACCTACATATAACTAAGTAGTCAGGGTTCACTCAAGCTGCATTATGCCTGTTGCAATTACCATTTTAATTGGTGCATTGTCTTGCTGATGTCTACGATACACTTTGTGTATCTACCACCTTCTACCCCTTTTTCCGGCTGTGATCAAATAAAGAATACATTTCACCAATAGCTGCCTTTTGTGTATCTCCAGAGAGTAGTAAATGACCAACACTGGAATGCAAATTTAGGTGACATTTTCAATTCAATTGTGTTCATAATATAATTGAATTTCGACTGTTTTAATTCTTTTATAGACCCGTTTGCCCCCGAAGCAAACAACAGGAGCTGCTGAGGATGATATTGGTAAAAGTCTTGATGAGGCTGTATTCGTAACTGCATCAGATAAGAGTCATTTCCAAGAGAGTTGGGACAGTGTTGCATCAGCACAGCGAAATATCCCACTGATACACAAAATAATTTACTATGACTTAGGCTTGACAAAAATACAAGCAGAACAGGTATTTGGTGATTGAAATACTATGTATCATATAGAACTGATATATCTGTTTACAGACTTTCAAGTAATATCTGTTTCTAATATGATGTGTTACCTGCTATGTGTATTGGATATTTATGTATATATTTATTTGTGAATATCTATTTCCACAGATTAAAAGCTGGTGTAGAGTGATTTACATCAAATTTAACACGTCAAAATACCCACCTCATGTTCGCAACCTACATTCCTATGCCTTCAAACCCTTGATCATTGAAGTAGGTAACAGTCATGTTTACATCTGATTTACTTAAATATCATAGTAAAAAAAGCAATTTGTCTGGTTGACCTGTGAGACCACTGAAAACAAAACTCTGCAAAGTTGGCACTTAGTTTGTGATGGTCACCAACTTATGTTGGTGACCATCACAAACTAAGTGCCAACTTTGCAGAGTATACTCCAAGGCTTCTTTTAAAAGTTTACATTTATATTTATTACCTGTAGTCAATATTGGGGTATAGGTCAGTTCAGGGGAATGGCTCTTATAGGCATGGTTCGATCTAAAAGTGTCTATTATTGGTTATCACTTAGTTTTTGGAATTTAAAATGACACTCACCTATTTTAACAGGGTTTAAAGTATTGATTTACACAATTTTATGGCAAACTTATTTCCGGTTCGTCTTGGGGGTGCGGGGGCAGAGCCCCCGATTATTATTATTCAGATTCTAAATGTATTACTTCAATTGAGAAAATAAATAATTCTGGGGCTGTGCCCCCGCACCCTCCTTTGCTTAATGTAAAAAAACTAGGGACTATTTACCATTGCCCCACAATGTATCTGAGCGCAAAATCTGATTGGACGATCGTTTTGAACATGACAACAGGTAATGGCGTTGAGGAGGCTTTCTGCTATGAATCACATAACCACATAAATTGTCATTTTCAAGGGTTAATGGGCTTATTACACTTAATTCATGGATGAAATCGATAAAGGTAGGCCTTCTGCGCTGGATTGAATTAAGATTGATCTCCTTTTAGCTTGTAAACAAAAGATTTGAACTTTGTAGGGATCGTGATTTGGGAGAAAGCTACGAAAATAAAGATTTGTTGATTTTTGAGGAAGTTTGCTACGATTCTTGGTTTAGTTAAATGGTTATTTTAATAGTAATGGGCCTGCGGCGCTAAATTCTTAAGGGAATTAGGTTGAGTATGCCTATGGATTGATGTGTATTAAAAAAGAAATCCATGCCTATAAATGCCATTCCCCTGAACTGGACTTAGGCCCCATATTGAGTATACATAGTTACAGTGAGTACATGTATCAATAATATTTTACAGCGTCGACATGGTTGGTATAATAGCCCAGACTAAATACTAAAATAACATAAAACAGTTGGTTTTATAGACCGGTACAGTAGGAAAGGGTGGCTTTCAAGAAAGATTGTTGATAAACTTTTTTAGCATTTCCGAAGTGTGACTGACTAATACATAAATATAACCTGAAAATCTTGCATTCTAATGATTCACGGACATAAGGCCCCTGAAAATAAGGCCCTTGAATATCAAGAATAAACGTACTGATGATGTACAGATTATATACAAGGTCGGGATTAAAGGTACAGGTTTGGAATGAAATATGACGTATTTATGATGTACAGATGACGTAGATATGATGGAATACAAGAGAAGTCGGCCCCAAGGAGAAAACGGCCCCAGTGAAGTCGGCCTCAAGGAGAAAACGGCCCCAGTGAAGTCGGCCCCAAGTAGAAAACGGCCCCAGTCATGTCGGCCCCAAGGAGAAGTCGGCCCCAAGGAGAAATCGGCCCCATAAGTGTGCATTAATGCTATTAATGCTCCTGGGTGCGTGGACAAACATTATGAGCGCAATCTTAATCCCATCGTAAACTAGTTAACTAGCCTATCCTATGATATCTTCATTATTAGTAAGACTTTTAAGATAGTCTAACATAGTTTAAGATAGGATTAAGATAGTTTAAGATAAGATTAAGATAGTTATATATGAGTAGGCCTATATATAATGGGGGGCTCTGCCCCCCAACCCCCACTTTTTTTTCTTTTCTTTTATACTGTCTCATCTGCGTGTAGGGCATATACTATAAAGGCAAACCTCCAATAGCATAGTGTGGGTAAGTGACACTAGGTGGCAAATACAAGGGGAGCTATCAGATTATATATTAAGATAATAGAATAAAATTAGATTCACTTTGGGGCCGACTTCACTTTGGGGCCGACTTCACTTTGGGGCCGACTTCACTTTGGGGCCGACTACACTTTGGGACCGACTTCACCCAGGGGCCGACTTCACCCAGGGGCCGACTTCACTGGGGCCGTTTTCTCCTTGGGGCCGACTTCTCCAGATACCATATGGAATACAACGACGTAGTTATGATGCACAATAAATTTGACGTATAATGATGTAAAAATGATGTACAATGATGTACACTTTTGTGAATGGAATATGTTGTAAATATGACATAATATGACGTAAATATGACGCATATATGACGTAAAAGGGTCTAGTGTCCGCCTGGGCCTAATCAGGCCAGTCTCAAGCGGAATAGACTGCCGATACCCCCCGCTGATACTCAGTGATATGGCAGTGGGGTGTCAGGCTAAACCGTTCGCCCAGAGGACGAGAAATTCACGCTTGAGACAGGAGTGTAATGGTTTCCCCAGGCCTAATGGTTACCCAATAAACAAATAACGTTATACACCATTTTATAACGTTATATAACATTATATGTCAACGTTTTTCTAAGGCTCTTTATTATAGCATAACGTTATGTAAAATTTAAGAGATTATTTTGACGTAAAATAAGTTTTTTGTTAGCTGGGTAAGGGCCTCCTGGACTGGGGCCTGATTACAAAGGGCCTGATTGACAGGGGCCTTATGGTTGCGTGAGTACTGAATTGTTTTTACAGACAATTGTCCTGTAAATCTCCTGATATGATATTCTTGCAAACATAGCCATTACAGACAATGTCATGAGGAATCTGCTAAAACCAATGTAAACCCAACTTTATTATGAAAAAGCCACCCTTTCTTGCTGCATTGGTCTATATAGCGGGGTTGGGGATATATACAACATCATCTTAATTTTTGATTAGATCATCTATAGACATGTGCAACAAAAAGTTAGTGGCGGTTATGTCTTAGGTACTTGGTTGGCTAACTAGAGTTTTCTGTCCCTTTTGAAGTCGAGGAAATTGAGTATTTACAAACATCTATTGTGGGCATATTGAAGATCATCTAAAATATATTGTGCTGCGAAACAGAGAAGCTGGTCCCCATAATAAAAATATGGTAGGACTTTCAACGAGTAGATTTTCAGGGTCATGGCTTTGGTCATACAAGGTCTCAGGTCTCCAAAAATCCAAGTTTTATGAGAAATTGCTTTCAGCTGGCGTTTAACATGCAAGTCATATTTGAGAAGTGGGTCCAAAGTGACACCCAAATACTTATTAGATAGTACAACCATAATTGTCACATCATTCAAATACAAGTTTATATGAAGTCCAGTTAGTACAAAACCAAGGAAACCGAAATCCCATGACCTGTGTTTATCTTTAGACCAGGATTCAGTGAAGCACATTATACTAAAGGGGTTTTGCACCAATTCAGCATGTAGCCTGGCATAGTTGGCCTTAATGCTCTGCACGTTAAAGTGTAACACCTGTAGGCCTCTCATACCCAATAAAGAATCAATTCTAGCCATTATCATTGGGGAAATTTACAAGGGCAGCCATACCTTCAACTCTATAGAGTTAATATGAAATGTGGGTAGAAGTTCCCAACAACATCATCTTTACTCCTACCAACTCCTGACCGGGGGTATAAGTGGTTTTAGCCCAGATACCTCTCCTAGTAGTAGGTAGGACAACGCTATTTAAAAAAATTGATCTGAATTTATCATATGATATCTCAAAATGAGGGGGGGGGGGGCAAGTGAAATCTAGATATGTTACTATTATTCATCTACTGTTGATACTTTATTTTCTATGATTTTCTGAAAAAGAAAAGTTTGCCCCATGCACCTGTCAGCTTTTACTACTGTATTACTCCTTGGATTGGTCCCAGGCTCTTCCCTGGCTATACTCAAGGGACTGCTAGAACTCTCCCAACTTTGAGGGGCTCTCTAGCTTTAACTTTTAAAGATATCATTATTCTGCTTCTTGTATTTGGTTGGTTAAAATCTTTTCTCATCGGTCAACTATTCACACATCAAATGTGGTGCTTGACTAATAAAATATAGGACACTCTACTGGAGGTGGCATTTTTAGGGTAATCAACCATTTTCAGGGAAACAATTATAGCTCAAAATAGCCCAAACATTTTTGTTCTAAACCAAAATACTCTTATTTGAGAATATCTATACTAATTTGTGGCAGGGGGCCCTGTTTGGCCCAGGTGGTTTTAGGATATAGAAATTGCCTTCAAAAGTGATTAATCTTTGTTATACATGATTAATGTAGTTATTATCATCACACAATATAAAATATAACATCTACCTATTCCATGCAATCAGTAGAGTCAATTCAAACCATATCTGAAAACGTTATTGAACAGGATTGAGCCCTCTCTGAGCTTTCTATATAGCTAGCACTAGTGACTGTGCTAGAAATGTGGTTCCAATTCACCTACTGACACAGTAGTTGCATGAAATGTACCAATTATATTCTCGTTATCTATAGTCTGAAAAACTAAAAACTAACATGACACATTAAGACATATTCATCTTCTTTCTCCTGATATGCCATGCATTATTGTAACATGTCTTTTGGCTTAGAAATCATTGAATCAATTTGGGCTGTTCAGCACTGTGACAGATGCAGGGCCATAAAAGCGGTCCCTGGCTTGTCCTCCCTACTCCTAGCCTTCAGCAATATATGCCGGTTAGCAGTGGTACAATATATCATCCTTCTGAACAGAAAAACCTTGCTGATCATTCTTATACAGTGGCCATATTCTGTCGAATGGAACAGAACTTGACATACAAATAAATTGAAAGCAGTTTTTTCAAAGTATTGACAATCTGCCACTCCAAAGTAGTGTTGGTGTATCTAGCCCTTATAAAGGGCTAGATACTTTTCAGGGACTCTAGTCTTTAGTTCAAATTATCAAGTTTCCACTAAATTCACATCCCTATATTGACTGCAATGTCCAGAATACATACATACTGTGAAAGTACATTTATTCACGGGTGTAAATCTTTGATGAGGTGGCAAAAAAGACGGGTATTTATTTCTTACTGTTGTCTATAAAAATTTCGCGGATTTTTCCATTTTCGTGAATATAGGGAAAATATATACCCAACGAAATAAAGTATGACTACAGCATGTAAATTGTTATAATTTTACCTATGATTATCATTTATTAGATATCTGAGTGCCTATAGGTTCCTATAGTTAAGGAAATAGAAACATTTTGGATAGGCTTTTAATTTCAACCGTAACCATTTTTTTCTCTCATACAAATTAATGATATATGTGACAGATTTGCATCAACTGAACGGCTAAACCCTATTGTAGGCTATGGTTCCACAGTAAGCAACATTAGTAAGTTACAGGCTGATCCATGTAACGTCAAAGTGCCATAGCTAACAGTTTATGTCGGTCCCTATGATGTATGTTTGATAGTTCCATTTGCTTTAGAATATAGGACATACCCACCCAGTGGGCACAAAATTGAGTTCAATGTTGAATAAACGTTAAATCAACACTGAATCAACATTGACAACCATTTATCAATGTTGATTCAATCTTCTGTGCCCACTGGGTATGAGACATGTTGTCTAGTCAGAACACATACAAGACTTTTCTCTTTATTACCCCATCCTCTATTTATATTTTACAGGAAGTGATGCATAAGCATCAGGCAGTCATTTGGTTTGATGCGTCTGTGCGTTTCAAGTGTCCACAGTTTATTGATAAGATTGCACCCACTCTTAGGAAAAGTGGTGTCGCAATGATCCGTCCCATAAGGCATTCAACATTTGCAGTTACTCACCCGGGCATGTATAAATACCTACCTAAAAACATGACCTCATTAGTAAACGCAACACACTTTGAAGCTAGCTTATACAGTATTCTAAATATAACAAAGGTTGTAGAAACAATTCTCAAACCACTTGTAAAATGTTGTTTGACCAAAGAATGCATCTCTCCGACTGGATCGAAACTGCATTGTCACTTTGGAAAAAACATGATAACTGAATATGCAAACTGCCATAGGTTTGATCAGTCAGCCCTGAATATTCTTCTTCGTGAGTTGTTTAAGGGAAATCCTACTGATTACTTTGCCAATACAACATGTGCAACCGTGGAGAGGCATGCCACATCATATTTCAAACTTCAAAAGTGCAAGAAAAATGAGTAATGTCAGGTCGTGTCTATAATAGCCTCAGAAATAATTTTCTGATGAGATTTGATAAATATACATTGAATAATGAATGTGTGTGAGTATTTTACTGATCATGCATATACATGGCGAAATACTGGGAGAGTGAATTTCAGTTATGCAAATAGTTATGTAGATTTATAGTTTTATCAATTCAGTGCATCATGTGTCAGATATATTTATGCACCATATTATGCATGTATTCTAAATTTCTGTATACAATACAATGTACACTGCTTTCAAAATAATTAGACAAAGGGGCACGAGCTTTAGTCTATGACTGGGTCATCTTTTTTTCGAGTTGAAAGAGTTAGATGCATTCTACTTTGGCTACAACCTTGCAGAATGTGACCGAATATAATCAGTCAACACACCAAATTGAGTGCTCCTTTGTATTTAACATTACCCTTTGTTGCTAACAAGTAATGAAAAAAAAGAGAACTGTGGAACACTGGCATAAGTTACTCAATGGTTTGTGGAAAATATGGGTTCCTTGCTTGAACTAGGTATCCATGGTCAATTCCAGATATGGGTATTGCGCATGTAGAAACTGGTAAAATGTATAGATCTTGTTACATGATGAAAATCAGTCTTTATATGATGAAGATCGGTTTAGCGGTCTAGATGTGGCACCCATTTGAAAGTGTTAGACTGCAGTTTGGACTTAGCCAATTTTGGACCTTTTCCTCAAATTCATTATGCATGCATGTAGTAAGCATTCTCAAATATCTAGGTAAAGGAATAGATCTTGTTGGATGATTGATTCCTGATCTCAGTATATATTTCCTCTATGTAATGAAGAGTGGATAGGTTCAGAGTGTAACTTTTATATTTAATGACCATCAAAATTGTGATACATTACCTGTAAGTCATAGGTTCTTCACAGAAATTGCAAGGTATTTCAGGTTTGGTGGTCTGAGATTTCCCCAATATATCAGATACCCCCTTGGTTCTCTGGAAATCCCTTGTACCAGTCATAGAGACTGTGCCTATGTTTTCCCTGATCTATATAACCAAGGTTCACCTTATAATTTTCATTCAAAAATGAGGAAAACACCAATTTTCCCAATGTCCCTGAACAGTGAAAATGACTAGACTCCAAATCCACACCACACGACTGTTATTTCATTTATCAACTTGGATGTTTTTATAGGCATAGGTCAATATGGTATACATAAATTCCAAGCAATCCTTGCCTATATAAAATATTACATAATACCGAGGGCTTTGGTGAAATTTATAAACCTTTCTAAAATTGCTGAAATAGTGCTGCTATTGTGCTACTTTATAGCTTCTTAAGAAAGAAATTCTTCTTGACCTCAGAATCCAACTTTTAAAATCAACCCATTTATACTGTTCCTACAACATAACAATACAATTATATAACTCTTAGACCCATTACACAATGATTTACAAATTCTGATATTATGCTGGAATCACAATGTATTAGCATCCCTACAGGTACATATATTATATGTATAGATATAGCATTTTATGTAATCTTTATAACCAATATTATGAGAACACAGGCCTTCAGACCTAGACTAGGTGCAGGGTGTTGGGTAACTTATTCTACTCTTGCTTTCACACTGTTCATTGTATCAACTAGGTAGTTAGTGCATCTGATAGAACAAAGAAATACCCCTCAAATGACCCCAAATATGTGTATCTTACATTTTCAAAAAGTGCCAAAAAAAGACAAAAAATCTCCGAAATCTCTATTTTTTAATTTAAAAATATTAACAAAAAGGGCTAACCCTATTTATAATACCTCATAATGACGCCCAGAATACCCTGCTTACAGTGATGAAACTCCTGAGACTGTATCTCTAATGGCGTAGGAGCGAAAGCAGTGTCTATTAAAGGGCTGCAGGGGGTTTTGAGCTTTATTCCACTTTCGCTCTTACACCATTAGACATATTAAGAAGGTAATTACTGTATCTGATAGAGCAGAGAAATACCTTTCAAATAACCCTAAATATGCATATATAAGATTTAGAAAAAGGGTCCAGAATTGCCTAAAAATTCTTATTTTTTAAATTAGAAATACTAAAAATAGCTCTACCCCCACTTGTAATACCTCAAAATCACGCCCAGACTGTCCTGCTTACAGTAGTAAAACTCCTGAGACTGTATCTCTAATGGCGTGGGAGCGAAATCAGTATATGGACTGTGTCGCCTTTAAGGCTGCATGGTTTCTCACTGATAGTAGGTCATGTTTTCCATTTTTGACCAACTTCACAGCTGCAGTGCGGGTACTTAGCAGCATGATAGAGCTTATCTGATGCATTTAGAGTGATGCAGATGGATTAGAGCTGTCATCAGCATATTTCAGATAGGCAATGCTATGAGTAGTTTGGAAGGGAGATCAATTCTAAAAGTAGGTGTTTTGGTTAGTTTTTAAGCGAGGACACGGCCAGCGGCGGCCTACTGGGATACCTACTTGAACTAATGGCGCTGCCATAAAATGAAAAATGATCATTAGACACTGACTTGGGATGCCTTCATTCCATAAGGCATCTCAATAAGATCAAATAAAAAACGTGGTTTACCAGAGATTTAGTGAGTTTATAGATAAGCATAGTTTAAATGTGTTGAACACCTTGGAATCAGAATCATATCTTGGTAACCCGATTTTTTTATTTGTGAAATTATTTATTCCATAAATCTTTTCTCATCTTTCTTATAGGCATCACGCCAGAAGGATCACACCAAAAACATTTATGTGCCAAGCTCAACAGTAATTCAGGTTTTGGGCTGCGCTATGAAAAACCTGGAGCACATATTTGTAAACTGCCAATGAATTCTAGTGGCAGTTTTACTATGAATACATAAGAAATCATTAAATTGCTTCATAGTTTGCGAATATAGCTCGTATGGTACATATATTGTTTTGAGACTACATAGACAAATGCCAACGCCCATTGATACCGTCTCTGTTGTATTTCACGAGTGGGGGCTGGAGCAGTATCCCACGAAGCCGCAGGCTGAGTGGGATGTGCCCCAGCCCCACATGAGAAATGCATCAGACTCAGAGCGGTATTATATCAATGTAGATGGCATTTGTGTTTATTATTTTATTTGAAGCCATTTAGTGAATGAAAAACTACTTTTTCTTAGCCCATTGAATACGGCCATGTTGTATTCAATGGAGGCATTGAATACGGCCCTCCAGTGTTAAAGCATAGGACATCTTGTATTTCAAAAAAATAAAGACTGAATGCCAGGAAAGATTTCAGCTTTTAAAGAAAATCCAATTATGAGGGCCGCACGACGGCAAAGGTTGTAGAAGCTGCATTAATAATATAACAATTATTACTCTTTGCCATGAGTGTCTTCCTGTTCATATGTTTCATTAAGGTAGGTCGATCCCATTGAATCAAAGTCGTCACAATTCCACCTTTTTTTCTGTGGATAACCTAAATCATTTGAAAAAAATCGCGGATGCCAACCTACTTTTAAAATGTGGAATTTTGAAAAAATGAAGTATTTTAATTATAAATTGAAAAAACGAAAGTAATTTTAAAATTCCTATGATTTTATTTTCTATCAGCCAATAATAAATTCTGATACATCACACAATGAAACATGGATTCTGGTGTTGGACGACCCGGCTGGGAAGTCGATACAAGGCGTCGGGGGTACCACACTCTACCGTATGACCGACAAGTCAGGGGCACCTGCCTTTTATAGGAGGCTCCAGGTCAGGTGGTCCTAGTCCAGCACCTCAGCACTCCCCCCACACATACACACAGGTGTGTCTGTGTGACTGGGGGGTGGGTTAACCCTGTCTGCACTCCCCCCTCCCACCTGGGGTGAGGGTGGGTGAGTACAGGCTGTAGTCTTAGTACCAGGGACTGAGTCCCAGGGGCTTAGACTAGGTTCTACAGGTGTACACAGGGGTAGCACACAGTAAAATCCCCCAAAAAGGGCACATAGAAAAAATAATTATTTTCTAAAATGTGGGTTAACCGGGTATACGGTTTCGACACTAGTCTCATCAGGAGTCTGGTGGTAGGTAGGGGTGGTTTTCTTAAAAGTTCAATTGTTTTGAATTGACCTTTAGAGAACCTGTGTCTGGGGCAGGTCTGATTTTTCTTTTAGACCTGTCCCCCATTCCTTACCAGGGAAATGGTGGAACCACCGCTCATCAGGGAGGGTGGACACGTGCTGAAAAAATTACTCAAAAAATGATGAGCAGGTGCTGCTGGTGAAAAAACCTTTGTTTCTTTAGAAATTAGGTTTTTCAAAAACCTTGTCCCGGTAGTATGGGTAGAAGCACCAGTTTTAAACTGATGTGTGCAAAATTATGTCTGTTCCTGTGGTGTCTCGAGTGTTAGTTAACTCCAGTCACCGGGGGGAAGTTTTTTGTCTTAGAAAAAATTCCCAAAAGCAAAAAATAATCCGTACGGTATTTTTCGCGGAAACTGAAATTTTTTTTGTTACGAGGCAGTGAGTGATAAGCGTCACCCATACACACTGTCCATAGTGTTTAAACCCCTCGGAGCCTGAGTGCCTAACCGGAAAATCCAGTTGAACTCGATTTTTAGCCTGAGTTTCAAGGCTTTCTTACTGAGAGGATGTTCATAAACATAATCCAGTACATAGACCTTCATGTCTTCGTCGACATTGTGGTCTGGGAGCCCGAAGTGGTACTGTACATCGGTGCTCATGATGCATTTTTTGGTTTCATACACGTGTGACCACAGTCTTTTTTTGAGTGGTCGGTATGTTTGGCCTACATATCTTATGCCACATTTTTTGCATTCGAGGCAGTATATGAGGTTTGAGCTGCAGCATGTGATTATGCTTTTGGTTTCAAAGCTCACTTTGGTCCCAGGCTTGTATATGCGACCAGTGGTGTCCAGCTTCGCACAGTGTGGACAATTTTTTCGTCTGCATTTGTTTTTAGGTCCACGTTTTGTAGTGGTTTCCTCAGGGGCAAATGGGTTGTAGTGGGTTGCGGCTCGGACCAGGTGGTCCTTGAGGTTTTTAGGCCTCTTGTAGCTTCTTCCCCAGCCTTTGCGATGCAGGTTTTTGGTGGATTTTGAACCACCAAGTCGATACTAATATAATATCATGGGATACATTTTACTATCAAAATAATAGTGATTCATCGATGCATTAATACAGTTTGGCAATTATTCAAATATTTTCTAGTCGGTCCAAATGACTATAATAGAATAGGGCACATCTTTTAGCAACAATAAAAAGCAGTGACAAGATGTGTAGAACACTATGATGTGACATGTTAAGGGTTTGTAAAGGTGAGTTAGGACATATACATGAGAGAAATACACTTTTATCATGATTATAGGTAGTTTCATTTTTTTGTCACCAGGTGCCTTATGCGTAGACCCTGGCTTCTACCTTTAACATGGCATAAAAAAGTTTTTGTTGTACAAACACATATGGATATAGGGTACAATATAGAGGTGTAAATAATTAAGTACAATGGGCAATAACAGATATTGGATGGGTCTTTTGGCAAATTATTTTGTTTGCACCAAAGACTCAAGTAACAATTTTTTTGATTTTTGCTTTGGTCTTTGTATTGAAGTTGTCTCTATTATCTGACAATTTACAGGAAATGTCCATGAAGTTCCATAGCTTAAAACCTCTATAAAGCGGGCTTTTCTTATAGCCCATTTTATTTGACACTGGATAAACTAATAGACATTTGTTCTAGGAGATATTTAGTAGTAGTAAAAGTTGTAAATCATATCTTACACTTATATTGTTGACGCTTGTATCTTTATCTAGGTCGATCACATGGTGCTTAATTCTGACATTTAGACATATTTTCAGACATCTATTCTGGGATAATTGCAGTCTTTTATGCTGGTATTTGGTAATTTGATTATATAAATATCTACAATATCCCAAAACAGGTAGTGTGGTTTGTTTATAGACAAGTATGGCAGTGTGCTTCATTTTCTTACGTATTTTCCTGACCATTACACAGCGATTACTGGAACTGCTCACCGTTTTACTAACCCTTTTTTTCTAATGTGAATAAATCATCTAGAATGATTCCTAGATATTCATACTGTTCACATTGCTCTAGTACAGTATTGCCCATTCTTATATTGACGAATGGGGATTATTCTGGATTATTGAACACAATTATTTTGATTTTGCCTGTGTGGATACTCGGACCACTAAAACAGAACCAGTTATAAATATTACTTGTATCTTCTTGCAGCAGGATTTCAACAATTTTAATATTCTTATTAGTAGTGTAAAACACAACATCATCAGCATACATTAGTACCTAACAATTCTTTACTACAGTGGGCATGGAGTTTATGTATCAAATGAACAGCGGGGGGCCCAGTATACACCCCTGGGGGACACCATAATTGATTGGGAGGAGTTTGCTTATGGCATTGTTACATATAACCTGCTGACTACGATCACCTAGGCAGGTGCATAGCCAGTCTGCATGGATATTCGGCAAATCAAGTTGGCACATACTTGCAACTAGTTCCCCTTGCAACTAGTACACTCTCAGATGCTTTCCACACATCCAGAAAGCAGGAAACCATATATTCATCATTGTCTATGGCCTGAAAGATGTCATTTACCAGTTTAAAAACAGCATCTTTATTGCGGAAGCCGTATTGACAAATTTGAAAGGAGGAAATTTCCCTCAAGGTGGCTATTTATACGGTAATAAATAATACGCTTCAATATTTTGCTTGGGACGGGTAACAATCTGAGGTAAGTCACCTGACTTGGGCAATGGTACAACTTTGGCTGAAGACCGTGTTTTGGTGAATGAGATGGAGTGTAGGCATAGGTCTATCAAGGTGGTGAGTTGGGGGCTAAGATGAGAAGGGCATCTTTGAGAACAGTAGTTTGTATATTCCGCTAGATTTGTGAACATTTATGTCCCTGACTAGTTTTATCACCACCTCTATACAATTACAAATTGCAACAGTTGAGGCCAACATGCAGAGATACAACCCACTTTACACTCAACAGTGGGATTTGCAACTTGCAAATATCCCAGAGAACCCTTGTAATAAAGAGAATATTCAGAAATCCCAATACACAATTCGCAGAGAGTTTGGGGCAATAGATAGCCCACCATCAAGAACCAATCACAAGGCTCATCTCATTTGCTGATGGCAGAATGTGGTGGAGAGCGGAATGTTGAAAAAAATTGCAGTTGACAGCAGTGATTTCCGCTTTTGACAGTTGACAACAGCAACTATTTTCGATGTTAAAAAAAAGAGAAAAAAGTTTCACTTCTAAAAAAGATGATAATTTATTTTTCCCCTCCACTTCTAAAGTGGAATTTTTCTAATACTTTTTTTTGCAGTGAGCCTTGTTGGCCACCGTACATAAGAGTCGCTTTTTATCATCTAAATTATATAGGGTAATCCTCCTCATTTTCCCTTGCTTATTGAATTTGACATCCAAATTGTTTGATAACATTGACAACAAATTTTGCAAAAATTATTGAACATTGTTTGAAAAAAAGATGAACAAACCTCTTAGTTAAGTTGGATTCACCTGTTGACTGTGGTGTTCCATACAGATAGATGACAGATACACTAAGCTTAAAAAACTGTCATGATTCACTGTATGTGTATGATCAAGGTGTTTCGATGTCTTGTTGTATGAGTAGCCAGATTTTCATCAGATATTTACCATAAGACCGTAATAACATACACTTTCCAAAGGGGTCCTGGGCTATTCTCTGAGATATTCAAGCATCAAGCTAACGTCTTATGTGATAGGATTATACAGTGTTTTGCCACATATTACATAATGTAGTATTGAAAAGTAGTTAAACTTCTATAATCATAACTCTGTCAGAGTATAGGTCTTAATGTTCTCTATCCAGAGAATCTATTTTGAACGTACTGTCCCGTGCAAATTTCTAAGGTCTGAGCCCATTGAAATAAAAAAGTTGAAAAGAAATAGAAATCCCCTGAGGGCTAGTTACGTATGACTTTTATACTGGTTAACACCACTTTTAAACTAACACTAGCTACGTAAATTGGAAAACGTATTCTCTATAAATTATGTTATTTAAGTATCCCTCCAATGGAGCGTGATGTAAGGAGCAAAATTCTTTTGGAATTTTGTAAATCGGAATAAAACTTCCAACAGAATTAGCAAATAACCACCTCATTTTAGGGCTCATTAGAGGAACTCCATTAAACTAGAAACAATAGATAAGGAGATAAGGGTCATGGCATCCAGATTATCACTCCACCCACACTTGTGGGTCTCCTAGAGAGGTGCGAGGCCGCCTCTAGTGCAGTGCCTCCCGGGAGGCACTGCACTAGAGGCGGCCTCATGGCTCCTGAGCCTCTAAATCTTATTACTCCCTTTTTTATTTCCAGTTTGCCATAACCTTACACTATCCAAATACCCATGTATTATATATCACTGTATTCCCAAGTAATCAAAGTATAAGACCAGACAATTACCATAGTGATCAGTTCAGCCACTTTTAAGTCGTGAGCTTTGAAGAAACACACTTTGATTAATGATATACTTATAGTTGTAGTACATACAAGATAATTAAACCCACGAAAAGCCCTATATCTCCTCTTGCTGACTAGACCCCTAGGTCTAGGATACCCCTGCTGCTATCTAGTGGCAAAAGCCCAAATGTAACACCTGTCAGTTGTCCAGGGTGGCCGTAGCTGGGGGCAGTGAAATCATGGGCTCTCTGATCGATTTTGGCCTGTTCACTAATACAACTTATGTAAACCATTATAAAATTATAACAGGTCGATGGACAACATTATAAGGATTCCATACAAGTATAGTGTTTAGTTTTTGAGGCATCTGGGGCTTGGGAATGATGGTGGAGAGTGCAAATACGGCACACAAGTCCCGTTTTCACGCACAGTGACACCCGCAGTTCACGTAGCTACTGACACCACTTTCAAATACTGCACAGTGATAAAATGTATACCTACTGGTCTGTCGCCAAACTAGAGAATGTATTTGCACAGAAAACGGCGAAGTAAACCGAATTGGCATCAGGATAACCCACCTCAATTAATTACTTTCTTTATAATGTTATTGCACTGAGTGGCTTGGTTCCAAAGTTTTCCAAAATCAATAGTTGATGTTTTGTTGTTTTGTTGTCTATGCAGTTTATTGCAGATAAGACACCATCTGTCTGTATCTAATATGTGATAGTTCTGTCTCCATTTAAAGTATTCCATGTAGGCTGTTGTATTCTTGTCAAGCTGCAAAAGGTAATCAGCAAGATGCTTCGGAGATGGGAAGTCCCTGACATTGATGAAAGAGTTAGGTGGTAGGAGATCAACATAGTCTTGTGCTGTCAGACCTCCATACACAATTGGTATCAAGTTAACCTTCAATGCTTGATATGACTTTTCAGAAACATAATCTTTGCAAGCAGAATTTTCAAAACTGAGATAAAACTTATACTTCCCAGTCATTGCGTATCGCTTTTTACAATCCATCTTTGAACCATGGCATATTTTGCCACCGCATTTACCATAGATATCAACTTGTGTGTATTTGTTTAGCATGTTCACATATTTCTCACGTTGTCCTTTAGTTTTACAGTTACTTACGATCCATAAAATCATTGCTTCTCCTCTCTTCCGTTTATAGGTTAGTTGAGGCAATACAGGCACCACCTGAGGTTGTGATGGATGAATAATTTTAGTGACATTACCCAATGGTATAAAGATATCAGACTTGTGGTTGTACGTTGCAGTCCAGTTGTAGAAGTCTCCTCCCTTTATTGAAACCCTCATATTTGCAGGAGACTCCATTACATACAGAATATACACCTGATTTGATCTACGAGCTTTTGGTGGTTGCTGACTATCCCTACCATGAAAAATCAAGGCATCAAAGGCCAGAGGATTTTTCCTTTCTGTAGAAAGTAAACATGCAAAATCACACTGAATAACTTTACTATTTGCACCATCGAATATACTATTCCAGTTCTTGTTTCCATAATAAGATGTCCAAAATAGTATTTTCTTTTTTGCCTGCTGGGCTGAGGAAACGTTGTCATTTAATCCTATGATCATTCTTTGATAATGATTGGATGGGTCATTCATTCTAATGTAGATTTGTGGAAATAGCGTAACACATACATAAACGGTTACCAGGATGACAGTCAGGAATCGAGGCATAGTGCTTCCAAGGTGAACTTAAAATCTAGTTGTATGTGGGTTGAGTTCTTCCTGCGGGTAAAGACATTCTTCTTTTGTTTATATTATTCCTCCTCAGGTTTTTCATACTTTTAGTTGATAACGTTTTGTGTGACGGCATTTTATATGAACTGAAAACTTTATAATATGATCTGCATGCAATAGAGCAGTGACCTCACCTTATATCACCATATTGTATCATTGCCTTAATATGTAGTCTTCCCATACCCAAGTATGTAAACAAGTGGATCTTGGATGGCACTATGCTGTTTTAACCGTGAGGGGCCCTTGTCGGGCCTCTATCACTCAAAAGAGTATAGTTTTGAGGGATAGAGGCTCTGTCAAACCGTGATCCCTCAAAAATGGTGTTGAAGCCACAAAAGGCCTTCATCCCTCAAATATTTTTCTTTATCCCTCGAAAGTCTTCATCCCTCAAAACCTTTATATCAACTGGTGTCCGAGATAAAATTGCACATGTCCCCTGAGATTATATTAGTCTGTGAGGCCAATTCGCCTTCAAATATCAACATGCCTTATCCCTAGAAACTTATACTGCAAACTGAAACCAATCTGCACTTAGAAATCAACTTATTACCTTAATGCCTGTTAATCCCTCAAAGGGCAAATTTGATGGATAAAGGTCCGACAGACCTTCCTCACAGGGGGTCTCACAATATGAAACCTTAAAGTGTTGTCTACTGTCCCTTAGTTTTGTTTGGATCCGTAGGTGTTAGGGTAGTGCCCCTAGGTGTTGGGCCCTGGGTAGTGATGTAGGGTATGTGAGTTTTGGTGCAGTGACTCTGGATGTTGTGTATCAATGTAAATGAAGGGTGTTCAGAGCAGCCTGCCACAGCCCAGACAACTAGCTGTTCTACCCTCTATTTACACTCATGTCAAATTTATGGCTAATTGACTTCAATAACTAGAGGTATGTTAATACCATTGGAAAGCTATGGTTTCATTCTACACAATGTATGGTTTATACAAAGATTTGCACATTTCCACTCGTGTTTTTATATGAATGAGTAAGTAGAAACTTGGGAGTGTGTGCTCCCTGTGCAGGCCCTCCCAAAACACCTTACCTTTTGCAAAGAAACCCCAATTTAACCAAGTTCCAGTGGTGGTAGATTTATAATTCTTTCAGAATTCTCTTAGTTACGATCCCGTCTATCTATCCTGCACAAAAAATGCAACTTTTCTACACTCAATAAAAATGACCTGAACGCCCTAGTATAGGCTCCATTGGTGTTGCGTAGGGTCAGTGAGTGTTTCTGGTGTCAATTGGCGTTTAGTAGTTGTTCTGTAGGGTCCATGGGAGTAGTGAATGGGTAGGGATAAAGAGTCTGTGGTTATATGAGACCCATTTCAGTAAAACAGAATCGATATTAGATCAAGACGTAGTGATCTTATATCAAGAAACTGAACTTTCTTATTTCTTGAAAAAAATATGCCATGTCCTCTGACTACCTTTGAGAAATTTACTGTTGAAAGAAGAAACCCATAGTAAGAACTCACAATAAATAAACTGTATTTTCTCTTTAATCAAGTATTTACTTGGCATAATAAAATACATTTTGGCTGTGAAATAGTGGGCAGAATATGAAGTAAGTGTTTCGGAGCATGTTTAGTTCCAGACACTTCATATTCAGATGGTAGGTTAGAAATACCAAAGTCTATATCAGTCAATCAGATTACAAAAGCATATATCAGAATAAAAGTTATTTCCACTGACCGATGCTATCTGCACACCAGGGGCTTGGACATAGAGGATATTATTCACCCGCTCTCAAGGTGCGAATAAGAAAGCTTATGCCCGCACTCGGGAGTGTCGGAATTAGATTTTTTATTCCCACACTGTATGGCGTGGGCCAAATACCCGCTATTGCCACCCTATATTGAATTATTATAGACGTTAGACCTGTCCCCTGTTCGCTGTCCTAATGGTGGCTATTGAAGGTGTGAAAAAAGGGGATTAGCACTAAGTACCATTAATCAGGTCATTTAGAAAAAATGTTGTTTAATTATTCTAAAAAAACTTATTAATAATTAACACTTTTTAAATTATTCAAGATGCAATATTTATTACCTGTCACATATGAATAGGCTTGTGAAAAGCTGAGCAGTTTGGAGAATTATCAACGAGCAGTCAGCAGAGAGACAGTGGGCAGCCGGCTGTGGGCTAGTGTGTACTGATGTGTGATGTTTGACACAGATGGAGGGGGGGGGAGTAGAGATAGGGCACACAGACTTTATATGAGCCACTGCATCATTGTGCCTAACACTATAAATTTGCTCTCTTCTATAACCCTGCATATAACATAAGCCAGCACAACTGTAAGGATTGATATTTCATGTGTTTTAACCATCTGGCTATGCATTTGAAGTATCATATAGCTAGGCATATTATTCAAGTTGCGTAGGAGGTAAGACCATGACAGATAGGTGTATGGGGCAGGAGTGATAGAAGGAAAGATATACATAATGACGATGAATGTTTATTAGACTGTTACATGTCATAGTCAATATAAGGGCATGGATAAACAAGTCTCCTTCTCCGGAATTCACGTGAAAAACAAATCAATAATAGTACTGCAGCACGAAGTTGCCCATTACCTTGTCAGTGGGCACTAAAAAATTATAGCAGACATCGAGCATCACTGGAAAGCTATGAGTTTGTTACCTAACAACCTTGGTGGTTGTAAAAAAAGAAAATTTTACCTCTACAGCAATGCTTAAGGGTCGGCTAGACGTTGCCGTACACAAGTGGGCATATCTAAACCTCATTAATGTCTATCCCGAAATACTTCTGTCTTGTGAGGAGGAGGATACCTTGCTGTAGGGCACATGGAGCCCACGACATATAAATGCCGTGAAAAGAAGAATTACATAACAGGTGGGCCAAAATAGTTTTTTTTTCTATATGAGGATATGAACACTGCCCTGTAAATCAGATGCTGATAATCATGAAAAGCATAAAGTCATCATCAACTCCAGCACGCCATTATATTCAAAAAGTAAAAGAGGGGAAGTGATGACAGGTGGTTGCCCTTTTAAGGAGTTGAAATTTTATAAATTTATTCACAATTATGATTTGTATATTTCAGTGCACCATGGTATATGGGAGATCATTGAGGATGCCAGGCCTGGTCCTGTTGGGAATGGTGTGGTACATCAGCAGCATTATGGTAAACATCACATTGAAGCAGGCCAATCAGGTGTTCCCCTATGTGCTACCCCTCACTGTAGCTCAGTTTGCTATTGGAGAACTCATAGCCTTGGCAGTGTCCCTTGTCATGTCCAAAACCACAACACAATCTGGGAGTAGCACAGCCACACCAATACAAAAGTATATTCCAATAGGAGTTGCCTTTGCTATTGGACAGCTCTGCACAAATATGTCCTTAGCAATTGCATCTGTCAGCCTCACCCACATCATTAAAGTCACTGAGCCATGTGTAGCAATGTTTCTGGAAATTGTTGTGCTCAAAACAAAAATACCTTCAAAATCTGTCTGTTATATGGTAATCCTATTAATTGGTGTTGCCATTACATGTACCTCAGACACGGGTTTTTCCTACCATGGTATGATGTTTGCAGGACTCTCAAATATAGCACTCCAGACAAGAAATGTCTTTATAAAGCTTGGAAAAGACGAACTAAACATAAAAAATGGTGGAATAGAACTATTCCTTTTCAGTAATCGTATCGGTCTACTCTTCTTACTCCTGCTTGTGGCACTTTATTGGGGATTTCTGAATGACACCAAATGGATTGTACATGGAGACACAGTCACACACATTATCAGTCCAGGTGTATACTTTGCTTTTCAGCATATCACGTCTATCATTATATTAAGGAATATCTCTATCACTGCACATGCTCTCCTAAATGTTCTGAAAAGAGTGTTGATTATAATGGTTGGTTCAATTGCAATGGGTGCTAACTTAACCTGGCATCAGATCATAGGTGTTTGCATTGCTGCAGGAGGATTTTATCTCTATACAAGGTCTTTTGATATAGGCAAGAGTAAACAACTTGAAAAGAGTAAAGATGCCCATACTATTACAGCTGGTCGACTCATAAAATTCAATGTGAGATATATACTGAAAATAGCAGGCATGTTGGGGATAGTTGCAGTGGTATCTCATGTTATAGTCTACACTAATGACATGCAAGCACAGAAGGTACACAACGAATATCCCCTACCACCAATCACCTTTATCTGGGCCCGTACATCTAGAGTGCCTAAGTCTGCTGTCTTGTTGGTCAAAAAGATTGCTGCAATTAACCGGGACCAGAAAACATTTGTTCATTGTGGTACAATTGACTGTCATAATGCCTTTTCTGTGTTGGGTGATGGTGAAATAACATTAGAGCTCCTGAACGTAATAAACATGACAAGTGACACCTCCATACATCCATGGATCAGGAAGTTTCCCCTGATGAGAATTCTTTCTGGTCCTAACTTTGAAGAACATTTGCAAACAGCGGTCTCCCTGGCGTTGCTGTGGAAGAGAGGAGGTATTCTTGTAGATATGATCCTTCCTGTTCTTAATCATATGCAACTGATCAAGGAGTTGAAACAGCTTGAAGATAACACTTGCTTTTTCTATGAGAAAGGTACACGTATTGGTGTATGCAACCTCCAGAGAAAAAGTAAGTTCATACACAACCTGATGTTTGGATTCAGCACTGCTTATCTAAAGAATGATTTGACAGATTGGCCAATCAACTTCAGCTTCTCTGATATCATACAAAAAACATATCAGCAATGTTTGCAAAGTAACTCTGATATGTTGTGTCCTATTAATGCAACTGAAATATTTAAGAAATCTTTTGATCTACCTGTACAACTGCAGATCCCAAAAAGAAGATTTGGAGTCATGAGATACAACACAAACAACTTAGGTGATCAGATTCAAAGTATTGCTGCTGCACACTTTCTCCCACATGTTGATGCATTACTTCCCCGGGACCGTGTTCCAGCAGGATCTAGACATACTAATTTCCCTTGCTCAACATCTTGCCAAGTGTATGCTAAGGGTAACTTTACGATGTTGACTAATGCTTGGTGGCCTCTAATTGGCACAATATATGGTCAGATGTCGAATATTACTCCTGTTATGGTGGCTGTCCATCTAGACCAACTCGGATCAGAAGCGGTAAAGAGGGCTGTAAAGAAAAACATAAATGTGTTCAAGAATTATGGACCTGTGGGTGCAAGAGATTTTCAAACATATAAACTATTATCCAATTTGAATGTGCCTACAATTTTCACTGGGTGTATGACTCTTTTTATCAGAAATAACTTCAGTGAAATGCCGCGATCTAATATGTCATATATCATAGACCTCCGCCGTGATCTTAAACATATAGTGAAACAGCATTTGCCTAAGGAGCTTATCCAAGAGATAGCCCATGAGGATTTCCATGAGAAAAATGAACTGAGGCGCTTCATCCTTGCCGATAAATACTTGGAGAAGTATGCTCAAGCCAGAGTCGTTGTCACTATAAGGTTGCATGCAGCTCTACCATGTGTTGCTCTAGGCACACCGGTCATTCTAATATACTCTGGAAGTAATTCCCGCTTCAGTGGCCTAACAGATCTCGTTCATTTCCTGGACACAAGTAAGTTGACAAAGCAGGAAATCATAAAAAGCTTGAACAGATTTAACTGGACTAATCCCCCACCTAATCCAAATCCTGAACTGCATAAGAATCTTACAAAAATTGCCTGGTCAATATTGAATGATATAGAGGAATTCAGAGATGTAAGAAACATGTTTGATCTACGACCTTTAGATAGATAACTGTCAAATTCTGAAGTTGAAGTTGGTAAAAGGGAAAAAATTATTTGACAAAGATCATTTGTAACATCAGGGAATAAGGCTTAGTGTGGGACATCACTTTGATATAGTGACCAATACCATATCCAGCTCAGGGGGGAGCAACTATGATAGGGGCATTTCACAGGTACATCTCACCTTGAGGTGTGGAGGATGACTGCTACACCCTGGACTTTTTTTTTGGGGGGGGGGATTGAGCAAATATAGTCCAGGGTTCAACATCTCAGTTAGGTAGTCCTCACCTTTATAGGTGAAGGTGTCACATGTATCACACATGTAGTTATTTATGGACTTGAGAAGGGGCCTCCTACAGCCTGTGATAGGCCTGAGGGTGCCATTTTTCTTTTTGCGATAACCCCCAGAGTTTAAGTTTTATTGGCCAAATGTATATTCAAAACAAAAGTGGATTCTTCTCAATATACAGCCACTGGCGTTTGCATAACACAACCAATCACACAAAAATAAATTGTAATGTCTCCCTGATGACCGACTGATGTACATTAAATCACGCCACAGCTAGAATACACAAATTCGCGATATTACAACAATAGAAATCGGATAACATCGGACCTCTCACAAAGAGTAAAGAGCAATAGCATGTGGTTCCCAAGCGCATTGATGAGCAAGACAAGCAATTAGTCCTAGGATAACAACAGAACATAAGTGTGTGTATTAAAGCATTTACAAGAAGAAATCAAACTGTGTTGGTCTTGTTTTGTTGATAACTACTGTATAGATTTTCTATATCACAGACATGGTATGTCGTACAGATTAGCTAGATATAGCGCGTAAGCCAAGCCATTTCAGACTGCCAAATTGAGGGTCTGATCCCCACAATGATATTAAGCTATTTGCATGGGGTATCAGAAAATATGAGGTGGCCTTGCCTCAGGAGTAGCTTAAGGTCAGGCCAGGGCTTCAAGGTCAGAGAAGTCTAGAAAAATATGAAATTCATTGATTCATATATGCAAGTGAAAAGTCACTTCAAATTTGAATTTCCCAACAAATAAAATGTCTACGGCATACCACTCATTCAGGGCAACACGAAAAAGACAAAAAAGATAATTTTGCTCAAGGTCAACATCATTTTATTCAAGGTCAACCTTAGAAAAGTGACTTTTCTATTAAAACGGTTACCTTTCAACTCTAATAGATTCCTTTAAAATATCCAGACATTCGCCATAATGCATTAGGGAATACCTACATAGTTAGGGATTATGGAAAAACGAGGTGGACTTCCATATCACATGGCTTTAGGTAAGGCATAGCCTCATTCCACACTGTTGCTGTAAAATAGCAGGGTGTGCAACGGCACACTAAAGGGGCCAGAACCTGGCAATAACTTTGTCTTTTCATTCATATTAAACACCTAGAATATGCTATTTTGTGAGGGCAACCCAAACAACTTTTTATTTTTATCTTTTAAAGGTCAAGGTCACTTAAATCAAGGTCATATGTTTAAAATTAGACATTTGACAAAAATCAACCTTAGATGGTTATATAGTTAACAAAAATGTTTATATCCACATCAATATCTGTTTGTGCATAGCATCAAATATATGCAGTTTAAGAAAAAAAGTGTTTGAAAATTATGTTATGCAGTAAAGAGTAGGTCTAGGCCTTTTGTCACTGTTCATGTAAAATAGAAACTGCATACAAACATATTGGTCTCAAATTGTGATAGAATTTTAAATACAGTTTATCATATTTGATGGCATCGCCTATAGAAAATGCCATGGCTGGCTGGCTGTCTATGTTTTATGCCACTGCTGGCCAAACATTGACTTTAGTCATCATAACTCTTTTGGATTTGAGAAAGTTTTCTGCAAAACATCTCAGCCCACTAGCAAATACTTTCTTGGTCAGCCCTATTCAGTTAAGATGGGTCAACACAAAACACTCTTTTAATATGACCTTCATTAAGGTCAAGGTCATTTAATTGCTTTAACAATTTTACATAGATATCTAAGACAATCACTCTGGATTAAATTGACTATGAAGAGTTAAACATGTAGATCTGACCTTATCTGACCTTCATTGAGTTCAAGGTCATTCAAATTATGGTTATTGTATGTGATACAAAGTTGTAACTGATGACAGGAACATCTAATTTTTACAGTGTGTTCACATTTATTGTTTTGGACTACTAGTCAATGTCACTTTCCTCACTTGAGCTCTCACTCATTTGCTGTTGAATCTCATCGTGCATCATAATATTATTAGCACAGTCATCCAGTTTACAGGCTGTTGTGTACTGCAACCCATTATCAACACACGGGCATTTAGATTACTGGCAAGATCTTGGGCAAGTGCAGGCCATCAATTCCAAAACTACCTTTGGGGCTGGAGAACCTCCCATCCAGTCAATTGATAAATTTGTGCCTTCAATGGTCCAACCACGATCTTGGGGGTTTAGAACTACTGGGAATGGTTCAAGGTTTCTTCTCCAGATTTTTGCTTGATAGTTAGCCCTAAGGCAATGCTTGTACAAATAGTCCTCACATGGTGGCAATTGCCCAGACTCAACATTACAATAATTGATCCTGAACATATCATATCTCAACTCATTCACCTTCTGGAAATTAATCTGGCTGCATACATTCTGCATACTAATTCTTGCAGAAGTGTGAACAAGTCAGGGGACATTGTCCAGTGATTCCCTACAGTTTGCATGACAGTTTGCATGGCAGTTTGATTGACAGTTTGCATGTTTTGTCCTTCATTAGAATCTGCTGATTTTCCCTCGTCAAGCAAAGGCACTGACACTGTCACACCCAGTGAATGCATGCATGCTGATGACACTAACCAATGCAGGGTTGGTAAAGCATTAGTAATTTGGTATAATTTCTTCAATTATTTTAGAAGTGTACACTATATACTAGTTAGCATAACTTTCTTCGGTGGAGCTATCATTATTTTCCCTACATATATCTAGATATGATACATCATTCTGTCAACAACTGAGTTGTAAAAACATTTAAGTCATTTGGCATCATTGTACCCTCCAATAAAATGACCTTGACATGAATAAAGGTCAGGTCAGATAAGTTCTTTGGTATGCCCTGCCTCAGTGATATTTTAGAAGTTGATATAAAACAAAAAGGAAAGGTCAAGGCACATGGGAGAATCCATATGTCTAAATGCTGTTTAGACCAGAGGTAAGAGGCTTGAACCTACACTAAGGTGCATGATATGGAAATTAACCATATTATTCTTTGAACCCCTCTGTATAGCTATACAACGACACACATTGATATGTATATAAACATATTTGTCAACTTTATAGCCATCCAAAAATTGATTATTCTCAGTTGTGATGAGATTTTACCTGATGTGACCTTAATGTAAGTGACCTTGACCTTTAGGAAAGGTTTGTTTTGGTTGGCCTTACAACATAGTATATTCTAGGTTTTTAAAATGAAGGAAAAGAGAAAGTTAAACCAAGGTTCTGACATCTTAAGTGTGTTGTTGTGAATCTTCTATTTTATAGCATCATGGTGGAATGAGGCCAAGCCTTTCAAAAAGGCATGCAATATGGGAGTCCAGCTCATTTTTCCTTGATCCCCAACTATGTAGGTATTCCCTCATACATCATGGTTAAATTCTGGACATAATCCTCGAACCTATTACGATTGAAAGGTAACTGTTTTGATAGAAATGTCCTTGAATTGAATGAGGTTGACCTTGACCAAAATGATCTTCTTTGTCTTTTTAGTGTTGCCCTGAATGATCAGTACATCGGAGCTATTTTATTTGATTGGAAATTTAAATTTACAGTGACTTTTCACTTATATATGTGAATCAATAATTTTCATATTTTTCTAGATTTCTCTGACCTTGAAGCCCTGGCCTGACCTTAAGCTACTCCTGAGGCAAGGCCACCTCATATTTTCTGATACCCTATACATATAGCTATCTTAAAATTATGGTGGTGACCAAACCCTCCATTTGGCAGTCGTGGTCACTCTCAGCCAGATTGGCTTACGCGCCAACAGGGGAAAACTCAACCTACACAGGGAATCTTGGTTTCAAAGAAATTGAGACTAGGCGAGTGTTAAATCTCAACCATAAGTTTGTTCCATGCAAGAATACCTCTATGAAGGGGACCTGTACAGGCCTGTTCACTTAGACTTTGACTTTTACATAGATACATTGAGTGTATTTATACATATAACATAGTAAATGTGAGTTCCTATACTTAGATAGCTTAATCAAGTTACATAGTATGTGTAGGATCTTGTCATGGATACCACGAGGGTCTTTAATACCCTTTTTCTTTTGTAAACAATTCAACTTTATTTGGCATTTTTTGAGGTAATTTTAGATTTTTTCCTTCAATATAATAAATTGGGTTTCCTTGAGTTACAATCATCTTCGATATCATGAATCGGGTTTCCTTTGGGATACATCCGTAATTATCATAGATCATACAGTTTGTACCTTTTGTACCGGGTAGTTTATAAATGTAAATAAATGGTTTAATAACTAGGTGATTGAAATTTTCACTGTATATACTTTGCCAAACAAGTTAAGATGGGATTTCAGCTTGGCTGATGTTATCCCCCCCTATTTTAGTAATAAAAACACATAGTCATTTCATGTTTAGTATACAGCGTATGGATATAGTCCATAGTACATACCATTACCTACCCCTGCCAATGGGCCGCTGCCAAGGTGGTGCCCCTGCCCAAATCGGGCGACCTTACTAACATAGGAAACTGGAGGCCAATTTCTCTCCTTCCCGCCCCTAGTAAAATTATGGAAAGAGTAGTTTATGAACAAATATACAACTCACTCCAGAGCAGAGGGGTTCTGTCTAGGAGTCAATATGGCTTCCGGGCGTCCAGAGGAACTAATGATACAGTGTTTAAACTTGTAAATGATGTATACCTTGCCGGTGAAAAGGGTGAACACTTGCTGGCCTGTTTCCTGGACGTCCGGAAGGCTTTTGACAGCATACACTGCCTGGAGCTGATGGCGAGGATGAAGGGTCTGGGACTACCGTCATTGTACACGGATTGGTTATATGCGTACTTGGGAAAAAGAACCCAGCGGGTGGTGTGCAATGGTGTTGTGTCAGACCCCCTCTCAATCACCTTTGGTGTTCCGCAGGGGTCCATACTGGGCCCCCTTTTATTCATATGCTATGTAAATAACCTACCCAATGTTCTGACCAATTGCAATATAATTATGTATGCAGACGATGTCGTCTTCTACACCTCCTCGCCAAATTTACACATAGCAGAGAACAAGCTGCAAGCAGATGCTACTAAAGTATATGCATGGTTTTGTTCAAGTGGCCTCTGCATACATACAGGGAAAACGCAAGTTGAACTGTTCAATCCCCCAAAACATACTAACTTTGTTCCTAAGATTTCTATGGGTGACGTCATACTAACCATATGTACAAGCTATGAATAGCTAGGGATCATCTTGGATGACCGTCTGACATTGAAAACTACTATTAGTAAAAATGTGAGTAATGCCTTGAACAGGGGATACATGTTGGGCTGTATGCGCCGTAAAATGTCTCTCCATACTGCCTTGTTAGTATACAAACAAACAATAATGCCGGTACTTGAATACTGTGGGTATCTGTTTAATGGTTTGGTCCTTACTCAGCAAAGGCGTCTCCAAGTAGTTCAAAATCGGTGCCTCAAAATTAGTCTGAATGTGGAACGTCGTTTTAACACTACTAAATTACATGAAACTGCTTGGACTGATCTGCTGTGTGTCCGCTATGATCTGCAGCTCATGCTCCTGTTTCACAAATACCTACATAATGAAGCTCATTGCCTGTCTGAATTGGGGCTACTCTACGTACAACAAGCAGCCTGTGGTAGAGTAACTAGATTGACCAATACTGGCCTTTTACAATGCCCGTCCAATGCTAGCGCAACTTATCGTAAAAGTCCCCTTTATAGAGGTATAATTTTATGGAACGCATTAAATACCTCTTGTTGACTAACTGAGGACAGGGAAAGCTTCAAAAAGAAAGCCAAATGTACTATATTGAAATTACTGGAAGCAAATAAGAACAAATGAACCTATGAAACCTAATAGGGTACAGAAAGTTCATCTTCCATTGCCTATTATGCATGTGAATTACCTTGTATAGTATCTTTATGTATTGATTGAAGGTTTATATACATGTCATGGTATTGAATATAGATAGCAATATAATTATTGCATACACTGTAGTGCTGTATTGCTGTTGTATTATATGTCCACCACCAGTAACTGAAACATTGCTCTATGCCCCAAGCGTGTATAAATTGAATAGCAAGCTGCAACATGGGACATGACTGAACGGAACTCCGTAAATGCACACCTGTATGTCTCTTGGAAGCTATACAATTGAGGAATCTTGTTGTTGTCAGGTATCTGACACAGCAATGTGTAAGTCAGATAACAAAGCTGACCGCACATTAAGCACTGATATAATCCAAATGTATAATTGCGATTCAATACAAGTCTGTGATATTAGCTGCCCCGCCTGTTTATTATAACTGTTGAGTTTTGACAAAACAAATACTAGTTATTATCTATGCACTTAAAAAATCCGCGAGTCGTCGTCTACATTGTTCATTGCTCATAGTTCGTAATTGTGAGTATCATTCTGAGAGTATTGCTGCTCCACTACTATAAAGCGTGGCGTTGACTGATCCTGTGAGGCCATGTAGTATCACCTGATTATCTGTTTGTAGTCAGTGAAATATGAATCACAATACTGTCTCATAAGTCATTCAATGCAATTTGTTGATAATATGGGATCTACTCCCTTTTGATTGTATCGTTTTCTTTGGAAGATCACTTTGTGGAATAAAGAAACGTATAAACTCAAAAAAATCAATAGTGAACTCCACAATTTATCTATGCTGTGGTGAATACTAGATATTAAACTCGTAGTATTGACCTCAAAATTGAAATTAGCGGGAACTTGAAATTTTTAGTACATAATTATGTTTGTGCACATCACCTTCTCTAAACCCTGGACACAGAGTTTTTCTTAGGCTCTATCAAATATATGTGTGCATCCTCTAGGTATGGAATCAGACAACATGTTTTTCTGGCGTGGTACAGATGGTGTACTGACAGTGTTGGCATATAAGCAGGTAATTTCATAAAATGTTTTAAACATCTATTTTGTATACGTTGTAGACTTAACAGAAGGTCAGCACTAGCACCATTATACAAAATATCAGCGTAATCTATCACAGGCAAGGTATATTAGGAATATATTTTTAGTAAACATTTTCGTTGGTACAGAGTATTTCAATCTGCCTAATAAACATGATTTGAAACCTAGTTTCTTCTTGAGATTCTTGACATGACTATTAAATGTCAGTTTGGTATTTAGGATTACACCAATGTATTTTAAAGTAGGTACACATTTTAGGTAAGAATTATCTACCTTTATTTCATGGTCGTTTAACCGTATTCTACTATATATAATTTTACTGGCAAAACATACTGATTTCGTTTTAGCACCCTTCATTGTTAATTTGTTCCTCGACGACCAGTCTGCA
This sequence comes from Harmothoe impar, assembly GCA_947462335.1. NCBI lineage: Eukaryota > Metazoa > Annelida > Polychaeta > Phyllodocida > Polynoidae > Harmothoe > Harmothoe impar. The sequence continues at coordinate 76,394,228 of OX381710.1, read as the reverse complement.
TATTCATGTAGTCCTACTGTTAAGGACGGAACCACATCATCTATACGTTAGCCATGAGAAAAAAATAACAACGTCATCAGCATGTAACAAGACTTTTACATTATTTGACTTCTGAGAAATGTCGTTGACATATAATAAAAATGAAAGGGGACCACATATACTACCTTAGAGCACGCCACATACAATATCACTCATGGTAGAATACTTGCCATTGGCCACAACATACTGTTTTCTCGACTGGGGGGAATTTGAATTAATTTTAAATTATTTTCTTTTAGATGTTAGATTTATTGGATTTTAATGAATATGTCCTATGCTATTAGCTTGTCCGGACACAAAATTACCTGTACATGGAATACAAAAATAAACAATACCCAAGTGACCTATTTTGAGAGTATTTATAATTCCACGATTTAAAAAAAACTTTCTAATCAGAAGCATTACTTAAATTTTAAAACTCTCCACTGTTGTTCAACTATTACTTTCTCCCTTCATACTAAATCTAAATGGATAATATAATATGATAATGCCAAGCCAATACAATTGGGCCCTGAGGCCCTAAATGTCACAAAGGGGAAAAAAGAGAATGTTAGTTTTTCATAACGACTATTCATAATTCTTTTAAAATGTCCCTCATTTGGTTAAATCGTTTACTGTCCTTGGACTGAACCTAACTGGATAATATAATGTAATTATTATAACATATTTTTTGGTTAGGCCCCCTGCAAAATGTTGTAAGAAAAACCATATATACAGTATGTACGCAAGAAGAGGGGGGCAAACGCATACAAAAGCATACATGAAAACAAGGGTGGGGAACGGTGGTTAGAGCCATACTAGCATACTCTTTATGTAAGCATTTTCATGATTTCAACCGGATTTAATGGTTTGATTGTGGAGTTGTCTCATTAAAAAGGGATTGCACCCTATTAAGGGGGTGTGCTAAAACCATTATTTAGCACACTAATTAGTTGTGCTTGATGCTTAGCATTCATGATGGGTTGGGGGGGGGGGGGTACGCCAGTACTCTTCAGAGAAAGGGGGCGCATTGGGGGGGGGCGTCAGGTCAGGAAATGATTATGTACTTAAGGGGGGGGGGGGGGTCACTCTTCTGTGTACATGATGCAACATGGGGAATTGTGGGGGGGGGGGGGGTCTTTTTTCTGGGAAAATATGCGTACATACTTTATGGAAGGCCCGCAAATAGTAATTCACTAAACAAAGGCAATTCGTAAACATGTATCATGACATATCCCAGGACTACAGGTATACATATGAACAAGTCTAAAATATGCATAAAAGAATTTGATATAGCCATCACACAGAATTGTCAAAGTATATGTCTGAACATTTCATAAACACATCTGCTACCAGATCTAGGCCATTTAGAATATTGTTTACCACAGGACCCCGCTTCTATAAATATAAATATATATATATATATATATATATAAATATATATATATATAAATATATATATATAAATATATATATATAAATATATATATAAATATATATATATAAATATGTATATATATTTATATATATATACATATTTATGTGTGTGTGTGTATGTCTGTGTGTGTTTACATATATATATATATATATATATATATATATATGCATATATATACATGTATGTACGTATATAAAAGGTAACAGGAATACAAGAAGTGACAACCAGTGGCATATGTAGTGAGGATGTCTACAAAAACGGTATACTCCCTCCTCAGGGGAACCACTAATTATTGCCATGGTATAGTAGGCCTTGGGGTAATCATCTCTGTAGCGCTGTTAACTCCAACCAGAATTAGACCCTTTACACCACAGTTATCATCAGCCAATAGCCAGATAAGGCCAGATAAAGAGGAGAGCAAACATGGCAGTTTGGTATCTAATCAGGCCATATTTCAAACGGGAGGAAGAATTATGAACAAAACAGTACTTCTACAGTACAAGTACGATGACAAAAGAGTTGTCTGTAAGGGGTCTTTAACAAAGGTAAATGCTATGCCTCGACCTGACATCTGTGACAACTGTTTCAAGAGGCCTTATTCATTCATTATCAACTCCCCAGAGGTGTGTGCAGGGGCAAACACATCTTTAAGGCTACTTATAGTTATTACAACTATACATTCAGACCTACAGAGGAGGGATGCAATACGCCGCACCTGGGCATCACTTACACAAAAAAATATTCACCCAGAGGTAAGGTATGTGTTTCTACTGGGGTACACCTCTGATGATATCACTGCCAAGATGATATCAGAGAGAAACCGATATAAAGATATCATCATGCAGAACTTTACCGACTCTTATAGAAATCTGACATTGAAAACGCTAATGGCCATAGAGTGGGTGAGCACGTTCTGTCCTGTAGCCAAATATATTCTTAAGACAGATCATGATGTCTATGTGCATGTTGTAAACCTACTTAAATGTCTAATGGATAAGGGCGGCCAGATGGTAATACTAGGATTATGTTCAGGGAAGAAACATTTTTGTCGCCCACTGAGCAAAAGTAAAAACACTGGAACCTACCTGGAGTACCCTCACCTTACCTACCCCGGGTTCTGTCATGGCCCGGGCTATGTCCTTCCTCGCCAAGTTGCTATGGACATTCTGACATTGTCACCAAACGTCCCCTTCTACTTCCTAGAGGACATTTACATAGCCTTGTGTGCACACATATTAAATTATGAAAGAAAAAACATACCAGGTTTCATGGGTTACTTTCGCCACCTTTTCAGGTGTGCTGATAAGAAGTTCTGTATAGTCCATCGTATACCCCCTTCAACGATGCACAAAGCCTGGGCAAAGTGCCCACAGTAATACCCACAGGCAAACAATATTGGAAATGCAAAAACAAACATAGCAACAATAGCTAGCTAGCAAGAGGAAAAGACATAGATGTAAGTCAACCAACAGTTCCAACCAATTTTAAAAATGATTAACTAATTTAGAAGTTACACATGGAATTCAAATATAGATTTTTCTTGTAGTCCTCTTCATGATGAAAATCTTTCTATTTGGCAATTGTTTAATGTTGAAATATTTCAATCTATCTAGGATTAGGAACTGAAATATGAACATGTATATAGAAATCGAGATTGATAACTGATCCTTTCATAGAACTAGTCAGTATGATCAAAACCAGGTCTAACTAACAATTATTTACTATTAAAAAAAATATCAATCTCCATAAACATACTACTTCAAATATATACTTGTATATATACATTTAGATTGATAACTAACCCTTTCAAAATACTAGTTAGTATCATTAAATCTAGGTCGATCGACTAGATCATTTTGAATCCCCTGAGCTTACAATGATATACAATACTCTGTGAAATTATATAGAGCAATCTCCAAATTGCGGAGTGTTGAAATATATATATAGTTACTGTTTAAATTCATATCTCTCTATAGAATAAGTATTTTTTGTTGCAATGTTTCCCACTACTGAACGCAAGGCTTAAAAAATAGACTTGTGTATAGAAATCTATAATGATAAATGATCCTCTCAAAGAATTAGTCAGTATCATTACTCTAGGATTATAGGTTGAAATAACATGTACCTAGAAATCTAGATTGATAACTGATCGTTTTAGGAGACTAGTCAGTATTATCAAAGCTAGGTCTATTGCCTAGAGCACAAGGTATCCCTTCAACTTACAATGATGTCCTGCACGTTTTGAAATTATATAGAACTATATACATACAGTAGACTATAGTTACTGTTGAAAGTCATGTCTATCTATATAACAATTATTTATCATTGAGATATTAATCTATATAAACATATTGGTTGAAATAAATACATGTAAATATGAATATACATTGATAACTAACCCTTTCAATATACTAGTTAGTATTATTAAACCTAGCTCGATTGACTAGATCATTTTGAATCCCCTGAGCTTACAATGATGTCCTATACTCTTTGAAATTATATAGAGCAATATGCAAATTGCGGAGCGTTGAAATATATATATAGTTACTGTTTTCATTCAAATCTCTCCATACAATAAGTATTAACTGTTGCAATGTTTACAACTACTGAACGCAAGGCTTGAAATATATACATGTTCATTTAAATAGGTAATGATAAATGATCAAAATATTAGTCAGTATCATTATACCTAAATTTACTGTTAGAATATGTCAATCTCTCTAGGATTATAGGTTGAAATAACATTTACCTAGCTATCTAGATTGATAACTGATCGTTTCAGGATACTTGTCAGTATCATTAGACCTAGGTCCATTGCCTAGACCATTTTGGATCCATTTAACTTACAAGTATGCCCCACACTCTTTCCAACCATATAGAACTATATGCAAAGCTCAATAACCTTTTATTATGGGCCTTTTCAGAATGCAGAATTTTAATAGAAGGAAATGAAATCAATAGGCTTATAGAGAATTCAAATTCATGAAAAGACAAATTCATGTTTGTAGAAATATATTTCAAGCAACTAGAATTTGTGTAAGAATATCTATCATGTAACTTTGATATGCATACAGAAATTTAATTGCATATATAGGGTCATATAAAACAAATTTATTATGTATATATCCAACAGATATATATGGGATCCAATATGTATTAAATGTGGAATTCAAATGCAGAATTTTGCAATTTGAAAATATATGAATCAAATTTTGTTCATTTATTTAGAATTACATAACATCAAATTCAAATGTAACATACGCATGCTTAAACTTTTTCAAATCTAAAAGCCACATGGAATCTCATTTCTCCTAGGACTCTCCAATTTAACTTCATATACATAGTTTTTAGATCTGATATAACATATTATTCATAGCACTATGAGGAATTAAAATTCATGCATGTCTAGGAGTCCGATTTTACATTGATGGAGAGTTCAACTCACATATAGACGTATATAAAATTGAAATTTAATGGCAGCGGAATTCAAACTCAACATTTGAATACTGAATATTGGACAATTGAAAGGTACACAGCCCTTCATGGAATTTAAATACTACATATTATATGAGAATCTGGAAATTAGTGATTGACCCATGTGAAATAGGAACTTTAGCATATGCTTCCTGGATACATGAAATTCAAATTGCATAGAGGTCTTTGTGAATTTTGGCTTCTACATGTTCATGAAATTTGAATCATACATGTATATTAATTCTGATTTTTACATTATTGAATTGAATCTCTACATACATAAATTTGATTTCTACATTTGGGCATGAATTCTACATATTGTGACTCTAGCCTGAATTAAGTAGAAACAACCAACTCAGCAAGTAACAGGTAAGACTTCTTTATTTCGTAGGCTCTCCTTGCCCGACCCATCTAAGTGTATTAGTAATAATGACAACTCTGGCCTTGATAAGGTCAGCAGCTGCTCTGATTACCCATCCCTTAACAGTTGCCCTGGCCTGTATCTTCACACCTACTCTGTGGCATGCATGTGCGGATTGGATCAGGGGACTCCTACACACTGTCCAAGCTCTCCCTGCTGTCTCATTAGCTTGCATTACTTATTAAAGTGCATCTCCCTAGGACCAAACACAACCTTGTTTGCCAGCCAGGCCCATAATGAAGGCACATGTTTAAACAGAAATATCCATGATAATCAGATTACAAAGAGAGGATATATCTTTGACAATGATGACCAGACCTTGATCCATCCAGTGATACTTTATGTGCCAAGGTCCATTGGTAATACACCATTACTTGAAAACTCATCAGGTCTGAAATCTCAAGCAGGTCTTCAAAGGATATTTCCCACGACATGTCTGTATTATCTTGTAGAGCTTTGCATTTTCATTTTTTCTGTTGAATACATGAGAACAACAGGTGGTAGGAAGAAGCAGCATAGTCAACACAAACCTCTAGAATATTTACATAATTATACCGGAGAAAAATGAAGCATTTTAAAATGAATAAGGCTACAGTCAAATGAGCTCTCTATGATCATGCAGTAAACAATAAGCTGATAGTTTTTTCATCAGGTGCATATTGAGCTGATGGATGGGAGAAAATGATCTGCGCTTGCTGGATCGGTGGTAGTGATTGGCTTCTGTGGTGTTTTCATTCACCTGGGAAAGCCAGACACAGCATCTCACGAGAATCTAACATCATCCCTTGCTGAAGTGGTGACAGTCTCTCTCTGTTACCGAGAATAGAGATGTCTCTGTTGTCTGCCATTAACCAGCCCACCACCCCCCTGTGTACATTATTACATTATTTATACAGAGGAGTGTATAAAACATCATCTTGTGGCTAAGTTGATAACGATCTATATATTATTCAAAATTGTTAACACAATACTGCAGCAAGTTCACAAGAATGGACAGGGTCAACAGAATACCATTGCCATGGCTGGAAGCCCTGGCAAGCCACTGGACCAGTGATGTTCAGTTTGTCACATATGAAGTCCATGTTTGTTATATACCCGCAAGAGAGTCAAATTAAAAATTTATATTCAAAAATCTCTGTAACACTAGAATGCTCAGAATCTTATGAATACAAAGCAATAGCTTACCTTCAGTCTATACTCCCTCTGTAGCCAAATCTCCATGGAGGGAAGGGATTTCAGAGCAGTAGGAAGACTGAGGATTAGGCAACCTATGTGTTAGTGGATCAAACCCCAGAGTAAAAACAAACCCATTATGGAAGCCTTTGTTAGCCTATGTTAGCCGTATAACTGTCATAAATGTTGTGTGTAAAATTTACTGACAGGTTATTACCCTGGCACAACAAAGTGCCAGTAAAACATTTAATGTGCACAGGTCCTCCCACATTTACATTTACTCATTCCTCATATTTCCACTGCTTCCTCTAATCACCTTGAGGCCGGTCTATTTGTGTGTAGGCTCTCAAAACATGTGTTCCGAGAATATACCTATGATATATAATACTGGAAGGTGGCTGGAGAGTGAGAACTTGTGGGTACCTTGAGACAGATTGCTCTCACATAGATAACATCACCTCCTGCAAGACAGTATTAAAAATAGGATGCTTATCTAGGTATCACAGAGCTGCAGCAAGACAAGAGAAAAGTTTTAAAACAGACTACAATAGATGGGAACAGCTTACCTGTGTATCACAGACACGGGGTTGGCCTAGAGTATAGCACCCCTCAGTCTAGGTGCATTGCATGCCATTCATGGTCTGTTAGGTTTTATTGTCAGAGGAAATGTGATTTCAATGGATGATGTACTTATAACCACATCACACTTTGTGTTTGGGCATAACATAAAGGATTGTAAATATCTAGAATCCTTTTGAAAACTCATCTCATAATGTAAATATAATGTTATATGCTACCTTCAATGCTTTTCTCCTGAATGCTGATTTAGTAATTGACACAGGCCAAAAGAAATGTATTAAAAAGAAATTGGCAATTTCGCCCTAATTCATCTAAGATCTCTTAAATCCATGTAACCACTATTTGCTATAGGCCTCCTTCACGTGCAAATTTCAAATATATGGGACTCCGATTTCATTTAGGTATTTGAGTTGAACATGTATATGTACTACTCTAACTCACATGTATAGAGAGAGTTAAATGTATGTTGAATTTGAATGCAAGGCTAATAAAGAATGAATCAAATATACCAATTTAACTGCCTAGACCACAATTAATCCCTTTACTTGCAATAATGTCTGATATTCTCTGAAATTACATAGAACTACATACAAATTGCTAACTGTTAAAATGCATGTATATCTCCTGTTGAAATGGATATCTATCTTTCTAAACTTTAATAATCTATGCTGACTTAAGGGTTAAAATATATACATGTACATATAAATCTAAATGATCCTTTAAATGAAGTAGTCAGAATCAGTTAACCTAGGGCCATTGCCTAAACCATTTTGAATACCTTCAACCTACAATGATGTCCCACAATTTTTTATGTCAAACACTCTTTGAAACTATATGTAAACTATTTGCAAATTTTGGACTACTGAAATATATACACGTGTACTATTGAAATGCATATCTGTCTATTTGGCAATTATCAACTGTTGAAATATTTCAATCTATTTAGGATTAAGAACTAAAAATATAACATGCATATGGACATTTAGATTACTAACCGATTATCTCATAGAACTTGTCAGTATGATCAAATTAGGTCCATTGTCTAGAACACAAGGAATCCCTTCAACCTACAATGATGTCTCAGGATTTTTTTAAATTACATAGTGCTATATACAAACACTTTTGACAGATAGTTACTGTTGAAAGTCGAATCTATCTATACAACAACTATTTACTGTTGAAAGACATCAATCTATATTGACTTAAGGGTTGAAATATTAACATGTACATACAAATCTAGATTGATAACTGATACTTTTGAATTACTAGTCAGTATTTTCAAACCTAGGCCCATTGCCTAGACCATAATGATGTCAAACACTCTTTGAAACTTCATAGTGCTATATGCAAATTTCAGACTGCTGCAATATATATGTGTACTGTTTAAATGCATATCTTTCTATGTGGGAATTATATAATGTTGAAATATTTCAATCTACCTAGAATTATGAGCTGAAATATAAACATGTATATGTAGCAATGGAGATTGAAAACTGATCCTTTCATAGAACTAGTCAGGATGATCACAACTAGATCCTTTGCCTAGAACACAAGGAATCCCTTTATTCTACAATGATGTCCTCCACTCTATTGAATGAGATTGAACTATATACAACCAGTGGACTATTGACATATATATAGTTGCTGTTGAAATTCATGTCTATCTATTTAACCTTTATTGTACTATTTAAATGTATCAATCGACATGAACAGAATGGTTGAAGTATGTACATGTATATAGAAATTTATATTGATACCTAACCCATTCAAAATACTAGTTAGTATTATTGAAGCTAGGTCAATTGCCTAGATTATTTTGAATCCCCTTAGCTTACAAGGATGTCCCACACTCTTCGAAATCATATGGCGCTACATGCAAATTGTAGACTGTTAATATATATATATAAACATACTCTGTTGAAATGCATCATTTTCTGCCTGGCAATTATTTACTGTTTAAATATTCAATATCTATCTAGGAATAGGGGCAAAAATATAAGCATGTATATAGAAATCTAGATTGATAACTGATCCTTCCATAGAACTAGTCAGTATGATCAAAGCTAGGTCTATTGCCTAGAACACAAGGAATCTCCTCAACCTACAATGATGTCCTGCAATCTTTGAAATTATACAGAACTATAAACAAACAGTGGACTGTTGACATATATATAGTTATTGTTGAAATTCATATCTATCTATATAACAAATATTTACTGTTGAAACACATGAATCTATATAGATTCAAGGGTTTAAACATAAACATGTAAATTAAAATCTAGATTGATAACTGATCCTTTCTAATAACTAGTCTGTATTATTAAACCTAGGTCCATTGCCTAGACCATTTTGAATCCCTTCAACCTATAATGATGTCAAACAGTCTTTGACCCCAGTCCCGTCCCCAGTAATATCATAAAAGGATTATTCAATTCTTTTGTTATAACAAAGCTAAAAGGAGGTATTTATTGACAACAATGATTAATATGTAATTTGAGGACGTATAATGCCTTCTTATGTCCTCTGAGCAAACTCTTGATAAGGGCGTTAATTTGTAGACTTTTTGTTCAGACTAATAAACTTTTTAAATTAAAATTGAATTGATTGAAACTATATAGAACTATATGTACATTTTAGACTGTTAAAATATATATACATATATATATATATTGTTGAACTGCACATCGATCTATTTGGCAATCATTTACTGTTAAAATATTTCAATCGATCTAGGATTTGGAGCTGAAATATTTACATGTATACAGAAATCTAGATTGATAACTGATCATTTCATAGAGCTAGTCAGTATGATCAAAACTAGGTCCATTGCCTAGATCACAAGGAATCCCTTCAACCTACAATGATGTCCTGCACTCTTTGAAATTATATAGAACTATATACAAACAGTGGACTGTTGACATATTATATAGTTACTGTTGAAATTCAAATCTATCTATATAACAATTATTTACTGTTGAAATACATCAATCTATATTGACTTAAGGATTAAACATAAACATGTACATAAAAATCTAGATTGATAACTGATCCTTTCAAATTACTAGTTTGAATCCCTATAACTTACAATTTTGTCCCACACTTTTTTAAAGTATATAGAACTATATGCAAAGATCAATAACCTTTTATTGTAAGCCTTTTCAGAATGTGGAATTTCTAGTTAAGGAAACAACATTCATAGGCTTATGTAAAATTCAAATTCATGCGAATCCAAGTTCAGGTATTTAGAATTATATTTTAAGTGACTAGAATTTTTGTGAGAGTATTCACAATGTAACTTTGATATGTATACAGCACTTGAATTGCATATATATAGGGTCATATAAAACTAATTAATTATGTATATATCCCACAGATATATATATAGGGTTGTGTCTCACGACCTTGGGACAATGGTTTTTGTCTCTGACTGGGTGCCGTCTCTGACCAGGTGCCGTCTCTGACCAGGTGCCAGAAAAAGGTGTTTTAAAAAGAATTATACTCATATATCTGATATGTATATGTAATTCATAGTACTATGTGGAATTTAAATTCATGCATGTTGAATTGAAACTCTAGGAGTCAGATTTAACATTCATATAGAGTTCAACTCACATAAAGACCTTTATGAAATTAAAAATTTCAGGGCAGCGGAATTCAAATTCAACATTTAAATACTGAATATTGGACAATTGAAAGGTACACAACCATTCATGGAATATGAATACTACATATTATATGAGAAGCCGGAAACTATTGATTGGCCCATGTGAAATTGAAACTTCAGCATATATCTTTGCTAGGTTTGCTTCCTGGATACATAAAATGCAAATTGCATAGAGGTCTTTGTGAATTTTGACTTCTACATGTAAATGAAATTTTAATTCTACATGTATGTTAATTCTGATTTCTACATTATTGAATTGAATCTCTACATACATAAATTTTATTACTATATTTGGGCATGAATTTTACATATTGTAGCTCAAGCCTGAACTAAGTAGACACAACCAACTCAGCAAGTAACAGGTAAGACTTCTTTATTTCCTAGGCTCTCTTGCCCACACCATCTAAGTTGTTTAGTATTAATCGCACCTCTGGCCCTGCTGTCTGTTTTACAATCGCATTAGCTTACTTTACTAGTTAAAGTGCATCTCCTTGGGGCTAAACACAGCCTTGTTTGCCATCCAGGCCCATAATTAGGGCACATGTTTCAAACAGGAATATCCATGATAATCAGTGTACAAAGAGAGGATTCATCTTTTACAATGATGAATAGACCTTGATCCATCCAGTGATACTTTACATGCCAAGGTCCATTGACGATACACCAATACTTAAAGACTTAAATCTCATTAAGGTCCTCAAATGATATTCCCCATGACACATCTTCAGAAACTTGTAGAGCTTGGGACTTTCAACTTTTCTGTTCAATACATGAGGATAACAGGTGGTAGGAAGAAGCTGCATAGTCAACACAAACCCTCAGAATATTTACATAATTATGCTGGCAAAAAAGTGAAGCATTTTAAAATTGAATTAGGCTACACTAAATTAAGCTCTGTATGATCATGCAATAAACAATAAGCTGATAGTTTATTCATCAGAAGCATATTTAGTTGATAGATCGGAGAGTTTAATCTGGCTTGCTGGATTGGTGGTAGCGACTGGCTGCTGTGGTGTTTTCATTCACCTGGGAAAGCAAGTCACCATGTCTCGCGAAAATCTAACATTATCCCTTGCTGAAGTGGTGGCAGTCTCCCTCTGTTACCAAGAACCAAGACGTCTCTGTGGTCTGCCAGTGTTTTGAGCCTCTCTGTGTACATTATTACATTTTTTATACAAACATCTTTTTGTGGCTGAATTGATAATAATCTATATTATTCACAATTGTTAACATAATACTGCAGCAAGTTCACAAAAATGGGTGGGGTCAAGAGAACACCATGGCCAGGGCTGGATAACTTGGCAAGCCACTGGACCAGTGATATTCAGTTGGTCGCATATGCACTTTCTATTTAATAGTCTCAAGTCTCTTTCTCTGTTATACTAGAATGCTCAGACTCAAGTAAATACATAGCAAAAGCTTCCCTGCAGTTTATACTTGCTTTGTAGCCAAATCTTCATTAGGGGAAAGTGGTTTCAAGGCAGTTGGCTGACTGAAGATGGGGCATATGTGTAACGTGGCTAAACCCCTAAATCTTCCTGTAAAGATATGGCAAAGGAGGGTCATTTGAAGGATATCTAACTATGTGTTAGTGGACTAATCCCCGGAGTAAAAATAAACCTGTTATTGATGCCTATGTTAGCCGTACAACTGGTATAACTCGAGACATTGGAGGATACACCTCTCAAACACGCCCAAAACTATATATGAATGGACGGCTCTGCAGTCATCACCGGGCTGTAATTACCGGTTACGGGTGCGGCTGCACACCTAAGCAGCTCCCAAAACAGAAAGATTTTGTATCATGAAGTTCATATACCTCTATACATCTATCACTGCATATATGTATGTATGTATCTATCTGTCTGCCATAGCTGATATATGAAATGAAGCCATGAAGGGTTATCGTGTTGTAGTCACCCTGTCAAAAGAATCGTCTCACAAAAATATTGATATTATGAATATTAAAGTCATTTCTGCTTGTTGATCTTGGCACTTTTTGAGTATGAGAAGATGTAAATACATCTATCCCGTTTATTTTATCCTGGTGTACAAAAAGAACTTATACAGCTCGAAAATATTCGACACCAGCATCAATTATATATATAGCACTCAACTTAGCTATTATATAGAACAATGAAAATACAAGTAGATACTCTAATTATGTATCATAAGTTATCAGATAATTAGTAACCACATATCATCACAATTACTTTACCATCAACCATAATTAAATAGGTTGTAGTACAGAGCATAATTATAACTAAATAATAATACACTTGCCAGGACCTTTAGCCAGCTCCATGTACCACCATAGTAATCATATAAATGCATAGAACCCTTAGATAACAATTCCTCATGTAATCCTGTTATACTCCTACAACGTCAGTGTTGACTGGGTATCTGGAGCGGGCCACTCCTGTACCGCGGCGAGTTCAAAATTAACCACACAAGTGCAAAACCTCCTGAGTGCTAACATTTAGTTTTCTACACAGTATAACATAAATACAAGTCATATGGGTAGCTAAACATATAGAGTCGCTCAGAAATCAGACAGAAAGATGAATACAAAGTCATAGTATATAATTGGTACTCCCCAACCATCTCTTTCTGTTTAACTTAAATTCTTCATAATCATTAATGAGTCTCATAGGAACAGATAGGTTATTCCACTGAATCGCACCTCTATATAGAACACTTTTCTTTGCTGACTCATTTTTTGGCTTAATAGTAGTATATAGGAGTGCATCATGAGCTCTGGTATAGACAGGCCTGAGATTAGTGATAGCAGGATTACCTTGTTGCTTAAACATAAAATTAACAAGATGCATCCTTCGTCTAGGAACTAAGGAAGAAATCCCTGCCTCTTGATGTGTCAATATGGTGGGGTACCTGTAGTCGACGTCTAAACACATTCTTAGGGCTTTATTTTCAGCCACCTGGATCTTATCCAGGATGTACTTTCCTGATACATCATAAAGTATATCACCATAATCTATATGTGGTAAAATCATGATTTTGTACATTTTTAACATTATCGATACGGTCATTGATTCCTTCAGAAAAGCCAACTGGAATATTTTAAACACAATTTTTCTAAACACCCCTTCAGCGTGTTTATTGAAATTCAAAACTGGGTCAAGAGTGATACCCAGATATTTAACGCTCTGTACTCTTGCAATCGGAGTTGGGCCAAAGTGGAGGGAGTGGTGGTGAATTTCTTTTAATTTAGCTCTAAGTCCAAAGATCATATAGTTTGTTTTTTTTGCGTTTAAAGTGAGTTTATTTTTTCTAAACCAGTGTTCTAAAATAACCAACTCCTCTTCCATTGTGGCCGTAATCTCTTCCAGATCATGACCCATTTTAGAAATTACCGTATCATCAGCGTATAAGTAAACAGCACAATTTTTTATTCATTTTCCCAAGTCATTTATATACACTAGGAAGAGGGTAGGGCCCAGTATGGAGCCCTGAGGGACTCACCCTCCCTAATATCCTAAGGCAGCAAACAATTGTTTCCCCCTTCTGTGGTGGGCGTTCTGTATGCAAAGTCATGTGATTGTTTGTATGTGTCAATTCATAGGGCCCAGTACATAGCCTCATAGCCTTTATATTTTAGTAGATCATTTTACATAGTGGTCCAGTGACAACCTTCATCTCTAAATGGTGAGGGTGCTCACTGGTTACATCTATACCAGATGATTCAGGTGACTACAAAATCAAAAGTAATTTAAGCCATTTCTTTGAGCCTGTACTGTGAAATATATGTACACATATTTAATGTGTTAAAATATACATATACTGTTAAAATGCATGTGTGTTTATTTGGCAATTATTTACTGTCAAAATATTTCAACCTATCTAGGATCAGTAGCTGAAATATAAACAAGTATATAGGAATCTTGATTGATTACTGATCCTTTCAAAAAACTAGTCAGTATGATAAACAATTGCCCATTGCCTAAAACACAGGGAATCCCCTCAAACTATAAGAATGTCCCACAAACTTATATAAAGTTGCTGTTGAAATTCATATCTATCTATATAACAAGTATTTACTCTCGAAATATTTCGATCTATCTAGGATTGAGAGCTGAAATATAAACATGTATATAGAAATCTAGATTGATAACTAATCCTTTCATAGAACTCGTCAGTATGATAAAAAATTGGTCTATTGCCTAGAACACAAGGAATCCCTTCAACCTATAACAATGTCCCACAATCTTTGAAATTATATAGAACTATTTGCAAATCTCTAACTGTTGAGATATATGGCTCAAACTCCTCACTTATGTTGTTTTAGGATAGAGGAAGGACAAATCAGAAAGTTCTTAATATGTTTAAACAAGTTTAGTATATTGAAAGGTATATATCTTGGCTCCTTGGAACACTTTTTGATACATTTCTAACCTTAGCGGTTCCGATTTTATCGCCTCATGAAGTTTATTGTCCATTTTTCAGGTGACTCCGTGACGAAAAATCCATGATTATGCACATTATGTTTTAAATACATCACAGCAACTAATAATTTTGTTTACAAGCTGGGACAACATATTTTGAAGCATACCAAGAATGGATATCCTCTGAGTAATGGTTTCTGAGATACAGCCCAATGAATTTTGAACATTTATCAGAAATATGAAAATTTCAACTACATACTCTCAACTTTAACCTAGTGTCCTCAAAATGGTCCCATTATTGGTTAAAATCACTCTACAATGTCCTGATCATGTGTACTTTAAGAAACATGAAGCATCATGATATATGGTTAGACCTAATTTGCACAGTATAGGCCTAAAGTACCCCTATTAACCTATTTTAGGTCACGGAGTCACCCGGGTGACTCCGTGACGGAAATAATTTCTTGTAAAAATGAGCATAAAAATGGTGGATTTCTATATTAGAACATTAGATGGAGTGGATAGGACACAGGAAAACCAGAGATAACTTAAATACATTGGGGATTAATAATTCTATGAAGGTTTAAATTTTCATCAGGGTGACTGGTGACTCCGTGAAGAATATTCCGGGTGACTCCGTGATGGAAAATATGTATCCAAATAGACATAAGCTCCTGGAGGCAAGATTATTGGATTTTTCTCAAAATTTCTTTTTTCCAGCAGAAGACACAAGGGTTATCTCACAATCTGGGATACAATGGATACTGTGTGGATCTTCTTAATTTACTATATAGAGGTGTCAACCTGAAAAGACTTTTGATCATTTTGCTGACAAAACACACTTAAATGACTGTGGAGAAAAAAATACGGTACATATCTAATGAAATCCTCGTGAATTAATTGACTATACCATAGGCCTAATAGAAAATGATATTTGGGATAGGCTGTTACTGTCTCAGTAGACATGGGAGACATGTAAAACATGTCATTTTAAGGGTTTTTGACGTTTTTAGGGTTTTTTTGGACTTTGGATGGCCCAAAAACTGAAAATATTGGGCGAATACACAAAAAAATAAAAATTCCCGACTTTTTATAGTATGAGAAAGTATAAATATACTATCCCGTTTATTTATACTGTAAGGAAGAGAACTTATACAGCTCGATGAGTATTCCTTTACAGTCATCTGAATGCGATTTTAAATAGTTTCACATCTTATAAAATGTATAATACGATTGTCATACGACGCAACTTCAATAATTACATATTTGGCACATGTAATAACCAGTTATTGTAATAACATCATATCATAAATAAAGTGTTTCAAAAGTCACATATTTATATTAAATCTGCTATTCCTCATTATACGAGACCCAATCTCTAATAATGTAGGGTTGGATAGTATGGGGCGGGCACCCCGTGTACCGGTAAGCTCTTAACTTATTATCACAATTTCAGCATTTCTTTTTGCTTACATTTAATACATTTTAGTAGCATGACTCATGGACTAACTACCATTATCACAATATGTATTGCAATATTACATTTCAATTTCTTCCAATATGTACTACTGGAGTTTGAATTTACTTTGTAAAATGGACAATAGTAACACTGTAACCCTTCAAGGAGATTATGTAGGGGGGTAAGGGGAGGGTGGACATTGACTAGAACATATAATTTGTGCTTCCCAACCATTTTTTCCTATTTAATTTAAATTCTTCATAATCTTCAATGGCTCGGACTTCTACACTGAGGTTATTCCATATCATGGCGCCTCTATATAGTACACTTTTCTTACATGTTTCATTTTTTGGCTTTACCGTAGTAAATAACAAGGCATCGTGGGCTCGGGTTCTAACATTTCTAGCGTTCACAATTTCAACATTTTCCTTTTGCTTGAACATGAAATTACACAAATGCATTATCCTACGTGGATGTAGCTTGGATATTTTGGCCTCTTGATGAGTGAGAATAGTCGGGTACATATAATCCAAACCGAGACATTTCCTCAGGGATTTGTTTTGGACAATCTGCAATTTGTTCAGGGTTGTTTTATTAGCCACATCGTAAAGTATATCCCCATAGTCTGCATGGGGGAGGACCATTGTCTTGTAGATGTTAAGCATTGTGACATTATCCAATACATCTCTCAACCTGGCAGTCATATAAGATTTGTATACTATTTTCTTGAACGCTATTTCTGCTTGCATGTTGAAATTTAGTACCTGGTCTAGCATAATACCCAGATATTTAACACTTAGACAGCGCTCGATTTGGGTACCTGCTAGCATGAGTCTATGATTTACTATTTCCTTTAGTTTACTCCTGAGGCCAAAAATAATATAATTTGTTTTCTTAGTATTTAACGTTAACTTATTTTTTCTGAACCAGGTATTGAGCAGTGCAAGGTCCTCCTCCATTAATGTTGTTAATTGAGCGAGATTATTACCGGTAATGGTGACAACTGTATCGTCAGCGTATAAATAAGAATCACATTTTTTGAGCACATTTTTTAGGTCATTTATATAGACTAGGAACAATGTAGGGCCCAAAATACTCCCTTGAGGCACTCCACACAGAACATTACCCTCTTGTGAATTTTTCCCATTTGCAAACGTTCTTTGTTTTCTATTTGTAAGATAATTTTGAATCCATTTTAATAAATTTCCTCCCACCCCTAATTTTCGTAATTTTTCTATTAATATTAAGTGATTTACGGTATCAAAAGCTTTTTTTAGATCGATTAGTGTAGATAGTGTATAGTTCCTATTATTTAGTCCCTTATAAATTTGGTCTGTGAAATATACTACTGTTTCTATAGTGGCGTGCCCCTGTCTGAACCCGCCTTGGTTTTTGTCGAGTAGATTGTTCGTTTCCAAATATGACATTAGCCTCTTATTTACCACCTTTTCAAGCAGCTTGCCTATCACAGGGAGTAAGGTTACTGGTCTGAGATTAGCCACGTCAGTCTTGTCTCCTTCTTTCTGAAGGGGGATGACAGTGCCTAACTTCCAAGCTTGAGGAACAGTAGCGTCACTTAATGACATATTAAATAAATTCACAATTTTATCCGGAATGGCCATCAAGCAATCCTTCAATGCCTTAGCGGATACTCCATCAATGCTTGATGATTTGCCAATGTCAATGTCCTTCACCAGTGCTATTACCTCTTCATTATTTGTCGTAATATTACCAATCCCTTCAGGCAACGTGTCACCATCATATGACCATACTTCATCATAATCCCTCGCTAAATTTGGCCCTATATTTATAAAGTAGTCATTTATGAAGTCTGGTGTGTCATTAAAAGATACTGGCATGTCTTTTATTTTATCACGTAGATTTAGATTTGGATTTGTTTTCTCTCCCCTCAAAAAACTGTTGATGATTTTCCAGAATTTTTTACTGTCATTTTTATTTTCTTCCAAAGTATCCCGAATAAATTTTGATTTGGCTTTCTTTAAGGCTTTATTTGTAGAATTTCTCAACCGTTTAGCTATGTCCCAATCCTCCCTTTTTTTTGTCCTTTTGGCTTTAATTAATGCTGAATCCTTGTCATGTATCAATTCTAGATGGTGATCCGTAACCCAGGGTGCACGCGCCTTATTGACTTTGAATTTCTTTATCGGACACATTTTATCAAGTTCCTTTGATAACAACTTAACAATAAATTTCCAACGAGCATTGATGCAGTTACAGTCATCATACGGCCCCCAGTCTGCATTTTGTATGCATCTCTTAAACAATTCTGCATCATATTTCTTATATGTGCGACCCTCAAATTTAATACGCTCATGTGTATAATATTGATCAATAAATGACAGACCTACCAAAATATGATCGCTAATATTCCAATATCTTGTAACTGATTCATACTTTTTCAAGGTATTGGTTATCACCCAATCAAGACATGTTGCTGATTCCTCATTGCTTCTAGTAGGAACCGAGATTACCTGTTTCATTCCTAACAAGTTTATACAAATCTTCATTAATTTAGTAGAGACCTTAGTTACATTTAGGTAGTCCAGGTTAAAATCCCCCATGATCACCACATCCTTACGCCTTAGTTTGGCAATTGACAATTTAGCATTACATGATTCAATAAAAGCAGCTTTGTTACCATCAGGCGGCCTATACAGGTTTATGACCACAACATTTTTCTTGCCATTTCTCATAATTTCTGTCCATAACATTTCAATGTCGTTAGAGCTAACATTTAAATGCTTATAATTTTCCATCGAGTAGGAAAAATCATTTCTGACATATATACCAACCCCCCCCCCCCCCCCCCTTTTCACTCCCATCGGGTTTAGTCCAAGACCTGTCCAGTCTCTCAAAGTTATATCCTGAGATGTTAACAGTGTGCGTCGGGTTGAACTCCTCCAGCCAAGTTTCAGATATGCCCAATACTACATCCTGTACATTACTCATATGGATCCTAAGCGTCTCAATTTTTGATTTGAGGCTCCTTGTATTTAAGTGACTTAGAGTAAATATATTTTTGCTACATTTTACAAAATTATTATCTACAGAAGCGATAGAACAATAGTGTGCCCTAGGTTATCCAACCCATACATACATATTATACATACAGTCAAGTTTAGTAGGTATGGGTAACTAGTACCACCTACTTGGAGATTTCTCCCCATTGAGGAAATAGTGACTCCTTAATTACCAACGCAATTTAAGAAGGTACTATATCGTCTTCCTTAGCTTCACTAGTTATTCATACATTAATACATGTTATTTCCATGAGTACATATATGTTACATATCATGTAGAGCTATGCTATCAATAGGATCACATGAGGTTATACTGTATCATCCAATGAATCGAGTACCGGTAAGCCAATTTCAAGCATTTGTGCGCCGGGTTAGTTTGCTGTCGCCACCTGGTGTAAGTTTTACAAACTGAAAATCCCCACAAATTGCCAACTCTCCACGCGTCGGATTACAGGTTCGGTACAACATATAAGGGCATGATATCATAGTATCCAAGGTGAGGTAATACAATGGTACTGATTTTAAACCAATAAATAAATTCTATTGCAATTTACTTATGTTACCCTCATATACACATTGATACTTGGGGTTGTGTTACTTATAGTGCTTTCATTTTTTCCCTTAATTTCATCAGAATTTCGCCCATTTTATTTTCCTTTACACTCTGGGGGTTTATCTTGTCTACATTAGCTATCGTATGCCCGCACCCCCACCCTTTTTCATTTGTACATTCGCATATGGTACCCACAGTGGCTATGAGCATATCACCAAGTCTGTTTGATTGCATGAATTTCATCTCCACTGCGTCAGCCATTAGTTCATATTTCTTGGTGTGAGCGTCTGCTTTGGTGATCTTGATATTGTGGGACTGCTTTTTCGCCTCGTAGCCGTCTGTGCTGACCAGAATTTTCTCTGCCGACTCTTTATCCTCGTTATACCTAGCGAACATGAACCAGAATAGCTGCTCAGACGAGTGCCATGTTATGTCTTCGTACACAATTTCACATGGAAACATGTTACTAAGGTAGGCGTGGTGAGACTGATATGCTGTGCCGTGATCAAATTCAATAACCTTAGCCTCTACCAACGATATGCCTTCCGGTAAGTCCTTGATGTCTCTATAGTAGTAGGCTTTGCCTTTTGAATCCTCCAGTTTATTGCCTTTCAACTTGAGGTCTGTATGGTTATACCTAGCTAGAGCTGCCAGGCAGCGTAAGTCCTTCCTCTCCTCCTGCTGCTCAGGTGTTAGATCGTCCGATATGTAGATATCTTTCCACTTGTTGAGGTGCTTCATTTGATTCACTTTTTGAAACAGCTTGATCTTGTCTTCCATTTCTCTAAATTTAATTAGAATGTTCCTGGGTGTAGTAGCGGCTGGTCTTTTTTTACCAATCCTGAAGGCGCTTTCCAAACAAATTTTTGTACCCGCTGCCACTGCGCCCGTATCAACCATAAGGTCATGTAGGATTTTTCTAGGTGTTTCGCCCCCCGCCTCGGGGTACCCTTCAATGATGATGTTTTTCCTTTTCCTGCCTTCATCTATTTGCCTTAGCCGGACTGAGTCTTTCTCCCACCTGTGTTTGAGCCTCATGTTTTCTACCATTAGTTGCTTACGTTAGGATGTTTTCTCACATATACCAAGTTTTTGAAAAAAATGGTGCAAAACTGGTTATTCTGTAGGGCTATGAGCCTGAAAAGGGCCAGAAATAGCCAAAACAACATAGGTCAGAGGTTTGAGCCATATATCCATATACTGTTGAAATGTGTATCTGTCTATATAACAATTATTTACTGGTGAATTACATCAATTTCTACATGTACCTAGAAATCTAGATTGATAACTTATCTCTCCAATTCAGCCTCATATACATAGTTTTTAGACCCTGTGATATTATAATGCATGTATGTTGAATTGAAACTCTAGGAGTTAGATTCATATTTATGTAGAGTTCAACTCACATAGAGACCTATATAAAATTGATATTTCATGGCAGCGGAATTCAAATTCAACATTCATGTTAAATCTAAATGCTGAATATTGGACAATTGAAAGGCACAAAACCCTTCATTTCATTTGAATACTATATATTACATGGGAAGCTGGAAATTATTGATTGGCCCATGTGGAATTGGAACTTTAGCATATATGTTTGCTAGGTTTGCTTTCTGGACACATGAAATTGAGATTGCATTGAGGTCTTTGTGAATTTTGACTTCTACATGTAAATGAAATTTGAATTCTACTTGTATTGATTTTGATTTTGATTTCTACATTATTACATACATAAATTCTATTACTATATTTGGGCACGAATTCTACATGTTGTAGCTCAGGTCTGAACAAGGTAGAAACAACCAACTCATCAAGTAACAGGTAAGACTTCTTTATTTCCTAGGCTCTCCTTGCCTACACCATCTAAGTCAGTTAGTACGAATTACACCTCTGGCCTTGATAAGATTAGTAACTGCTCTGATAACATGTCCCTTTAGAGTTGCCCTGGCCTGGCAGCATAGTCAACACAAACCCTCAGAATATTCACATAATTATGCTGGAAAAATATGAAGCATTTTAAAATTGAATTAGGCTACATTAAAATGAGCTCTGTATGATCATGCAATAAACAATTAGCTGATAGTTTTTTCATCAGATGCATATTGAGATGATGGATGGGAGAAAATGATTTGCGCTTGCTGGATCGGTGGTAGTGATTGGCTTCTGTGGTGTTTTCATTCACCTGGGAAAGCCAGACACAGTATCTCACGAGAATCTAACATCATCCCTTGCTGAAGTGGAGGCAGTCCCTCTCTGTTACCGAGAATAAAGACGTCTCTGTGGTCTGCCATTAAACAGCCCACCACCCCCCTGTGTACATTATCACATTATTCATACAGAGGAGTGTTCAAAACATCATCTTGTGGCTAAACTGATAACAATCTATATATTATTCAAAATTGTTAACACAATACTGCAGCAAGTTCACAAGAATGGACAAGGTCAACAGAATACCATTGCCATGGCTGGAAGCCCTGGCAAGCCACTGGACCAGTGATGTTCAGTTTGTCGCATATGCAAGTGCATGTTTTGCATATACCCGCAAGAGAGTCAAATTAAAAATTCATATTCAAAAATCTCTGTAACACTAGAATGCTCAGAATCTTATGAATACAAAGCAATAGCTTACCTTCAGTTTATACTCCCTCTGTAGCCAAAACTCCACGGAGGGAAGTGATTTCAGAGCAGTAGGAAGACTGAGGATTAGGCAACCGATGTGTTAGTGGATCAAACCCCAGAGTAAAAACAAACACATTATGGAAGCCTATGTTAGCCTATGTTAGCCATATAACTGTCATAAATGTTGTGTGTACAATTTACTGAGAGGTTATTACCCTGGCACAACAAAGTGCCAGTACACATTTAATGTGCACAGGTCCTCCCACATTTACATTTACTAATTCCTTATATTTCCACTGCTTCCTCTAATCGACGTGAGGCCAGTCTATTTGTGTGCAGGCTCTCAAAACATGTGTTCCGAGAATATACCTTTGATTATAATACTGGAAGGTGGCTGGAAAGTGAGAACTTGTGGGTACCTTGAGGCAGATTGCTCTCACATAGATAACATCACCTCCTGCAACACAGTATTAAAAATAGGATACTTATCTAGGCCTAGAGTATAGCACCCCTCAGTCTAGGTGCATTGCATGCCATTCATGGTCTGGTAGGTTTTATTGTCAGAGGAAATGTGATTTCAATGGATGATGTACATATAACCACATCACACGTTGTGTTTCTGCATAACATAAAGGATTGTAAATATCTAGAATCCTTTTGAAAACTCATCTCATAATGTAAATATAATGTTACTCGTGGGGGCTGGGGCGCATCCCACTCAGCCTGCGGCTTCGTGGGATACTGCCCCAGCCGCCACTCGTGAAATACAACAGAGACGGTATCAATGGGCGTTGGCATTTGTCTATATATGCTACCTTCAATGCTTTTCTCCTGAATGCTGATTTAGTAATTGACACAGGCCAAAAGAAATGTATTAAAAAGAAATTGGCAATTTTGCCCTAATTCATCTAAGATCTCTTAAATCCATGTAACCACTATTTGCTTTAGGCCTCCTTCACGTGCAAATTTATGGGACTCCAATTTCATTTAGGCTGATAGAGTATTTGAGTTGAACATGTATATGTACTACTCTAACTCACATGTATAGAGAGAGTTAAATATATGTTGAATTTGAATGCAAGGCTAATAAAGAATGAATCAAATATACCAATTTAACTGCCTAGACCACAATGAATCCCTTTACTTGCAATGATGTCTGATATTCTCTGAAATTACATAGAACTACATATAAATTGCTAACTGTTTAAATGCATGTATATCTCCTGTATATCTCTTTATAACACTTAATTGATTCTAAAATATAATAATCTATGCTGACTTAAGGGTTGAAATATATACATGTACATAAAAATCTAAATGATCCTTTAGGTGAAGTAGTCAGAATCAGTTAACCTAGAGCCATTGCCTAAACCATTTTGAATACCTTCGACCTACAATGATGTCCCACAATTTGTTATGTCAAACACTCTTTGAAACTATATGCAAACTATATGCAAATTTTGGACTGCTGAAATATATATACATGTACTATTAAAATGCATATCTGTCTATTTGGCAATTATCAACTGTTGAAATATTTCAATCTGTTTAGGATTAAGAGCTAATAATATAACATGCATATAGAAATTTAGATTACTAACCGATTATCTCATAGAACTTGTCAGTATGATCAAATTAGGTCCATTGTCTAGAACACAAGGAATCCCTTCAACCTACAGTGATGTCTCATAATTTTTGAAATTATATAGTGCTATATACAAACACTTTTGACAGATAGTTACTGTTGAAAGTCTAATCTATCTATACAACAGCTATTTACTGTTGAAATACATCAATCTATATTGACTTAAGGGTTGAAATATTAACATGTACATACAAATCTAGAATGATAACTGATACTTTTGAATTACTAGTCAGTGTTTTCAAACCTAGGCCCATTGCCTAGACCATAATGATGTCAAACACTCTTTGAAACTTCATAGCGCTATATGCAAATTTTCGACTGTTAAAATATATACATGTACTGTTGAAATGCATATCTTTTTATGTGGGAATTATATAATGTTGAAATATTTCAATCTACCTAGAATTATGAGCTGAAATATAAACATGTATATGTAGCAATGGAAATTGAAA
The DNA here is from genome assembly GCA_947462335.1 of Harmothoe impar. Lineage (NCBI taxonomy): Eukaryota > Metazoa > Annelida > Polychaeta > Phyllodocida > Polynoidae > Harmothoe > Harmothoe impar. Next base: position 76,369,289 of record OX381710.1, on the reverse strand, counting down.
ACTGATCTTTCATTGAACTAATCAGGATGATCACAACTAGATCCTTTGCCTAGAACACAAGGAATCCTTTTATTCTACAATGATGTCCTCCACTCTTTTGAATGAGATTGAACTATATACAACCAGTGGACTGTTGACATATGCATAGTTGCTGTTGAAATTCATGTCTATCCATTCAACCTTTATTGTACTATTGAAATGTATCAATCGACATGATCAGAATGGTTGAAGTATGTACATGTATATAGAAATTTATATTCATACCTAACCCATTCAAAATACTAGTTAGTATTATTAAAGCTGGGTCAATTGCCTAGATCATTTTGAATCCCCTTAGCTTACAAGGATGTCCCATACTCTTCAGAATCATATGGCGCTATATGCAAATTGAGGACTGTTAAAATATATATATATATATACATACACTGTTGAAATGCATCTCTTTCTGCCTGGCAATTATTTACTGTTTAAATATTAAATATCTATCTAGGAATAGGGGCAAAAATATAAGCATGTATATAGAAATCTAGATTGATAACTGATCGTTCCATAGAAGTAGTCAGTATGATCAAAGCTAGGTCTATTGCCTCGAACACAAGGAATCCCCATAACCTACAATGATGTCCTGCAATCTTTGAAATTATACAGAACTATAAACAAACAGTGGACTGTTTACATATATATAGTTATTGTTGAAATTCATATCTATCTATTTAACAACTATTTACTGTTGAAACACATGAATCTATATAGACTCAAGGCTTTAAACATAAACATGTAAATTAAAATCTAGATTGATAACTGATCCTTTCAAATAACTATCATTAAACCTAGGTCCATTGCCTAGACCATTTTGAATCCCTTCAACCTATAATGATGTCAAACAGTCTTTGAAACTATATAGAACTATATGTACATTTTAGACTGTTGAAATATATATACATATATACTGTTGAAATGCACTTCTTTCTATTTGGCGATCATTCACTGTTAAAGTATTTCAATCGATCTCGGATTTGGAACTGAAATATTATCATGTATATAGAAATCAAGATTGATAACTGATCATTTCATAGAGCTAGTCAGTATGATCAAAACTAGGTCCATTGCCTAGATCACAAGGAATACCTTCAACCTACAATGATGTCCTGCACTCTTTGAAATTATAAGAACTATATACAAACAGTGGACTGTTGACATATTATATAGTTACTGTTGAAATTCAAATCTATCTATATAACAATTATTTACTGTTGAAATACATCAATCTATATTGACTTAAGGATTAAAACATAAACATGTACATAAAAAATCTAGATTGATAACTGATCCTTTCAAATTACTAGTCAGTATTATTAAACCTAGGTCCATTGCATGGACCATTTTGAGTCCCTTCAACCTATAATGATGTCAAACACTCTTTGAAACTATATAGAATGCAATGCAACTTTTGGACTGTTAGAATATATAGAACTGTATGTACATTTCCGAATCTTGAAATATATATACATATACTGTTGAAATGCATATCTTTGTGTATAGCAATTTTTTACCCTTGAAATTTGTCACTATTTTTAGGAGTCAGGGTTAAAATACAAAGATATATACAGGAATCTTCATTGATATCTGATCCTTTTAAAGAACCAGATCATTGTGAATCCCCTCAACTAACAATTATATTCCATACTCTCTGAAATTATATAGAGCTGTCTGCAAATTTTGACTATTGAAATATATATATAGTTATTGTTGAAATTCATATCTCTCTTTTTAATAAGTGTTCACTGTTGCCATATTTCAAACTACTGAATGCAAGGCTTGAAATATATTGATAAATGATCCTCTCAAAGGATAAGTCTGTATCATCAAACTTGAATTTACTGTTGAAATATGTCGATCTCCAGGATAATAGGTTGAAATATATATACATGAACCTAGAAATCTAGATTGATAACTGATCGTTTCAAAATACTAGTCAGTATTATTAAACCTAGGTCCACTGCCTAGACCATTTTGAATCCCTATAACTTACAATTTTGTCCCACACTCTTTTAAAGTATATAGAACTATATGCAAAGATCAATAACCTTTTATTGTAGGCCTTTTCAGAATGCTGAATTTCTAGTTAAGGAAACAAAATTCATAGGCTGATGTAGAATTCAAATTCATGCGAATCCAAATTCAGGTATTTAGAATTATATTTTAAGTGACTAGAATTTGTGTAAGAGTACTCACAATGTAACTTTGATATGTATACAGCACTTGAATTGCATATAGGGTCCTATAAAACAAATTAATTATGTATATATCCCACAGATATATGTATAGAATCCCATCTGTATTATATGTGGAATTCAAACATAGAATTTGCAAATTTTAAAATATATCAATCAAATTCTGTTTAGGCTCATATTGAATATATGTATACGTAATGTTTAGGCATCAAAGACTATAGCCCAAAATCCAGGGCGGCAGGTAGCTGCGTTAAAACGGTATCACCCCTCTGTCGCCGCCATTTCCCCCTGCCGAAGTTCAGGCGTTGCGGGGGCGATATCAGCGCGGCAGGGCGAAATAGCAGCGAAATAGTGGCGACAGAGGGACGATACCGTTTTAACCAGGCTTCCTGCCGCCGTGGATTTTGGGCTATAGGCCTATGTAAAATCTAAATTTACATATTTAGAATTACATGACATGAACTTCAAATGTAACATATGCATGCTGAACTTTTTCAAATTTAAATCCTACATGGAATGTGTAAAAATATTATACCTATTAGGACTATCTCCAATTCAACTTCATATACATAGTTTTTAGATCTGATATGTATATGTAATTCATAGCACTATGTGGAATTAAAATTCATGCATGTTGAATTGAAACTCTAGGAGTCAGATTTAACATTCATATAGAGTTCAACTCACATATAGACCTATATAAAATTGAAATTTCAGGGCAGCGGAATTCAAATTCAACATTTAAATACTGAACATTGGACAATTAAAAGGTACACAACCATTCATGGAATATAAATACTAAATATTATATGAGAAGCCGGAAACTATTGATTGGCCCGTGTATAATTGGAACTTCAGCATATATCTATGCTAGGTTTGCTTCCTGGATACATAAAATGCAAATTGCATAGAGGTCTTTGTGAATTTTGACTTCTACATGTAAATGAAATTTTAATTCTACATGTATGTTAATTCTGATTTCTACATTATTGAATTGAATCTCTACATACATAAATTTTATTACTATATTTGGGCATGAATTCTACATGTTGTAGGTCAAGCCTGAACTAAGTAGAAACAACCAACTCAGCAAGTAACAGGTAAGACTTCTTTATTTCCTAGGCTCTCGTTGCCCACACCATCTAAGTCAGTTAGTATTAATCGCACCTCTGGCCCTGCTGTCTGTTTTACAATCGCATTAGCTTACTTTACTAGTTAAAGTGCATCTCCTTGGGGCTAAACACAGCCTTTGTTTGCCAGCCAGGCCTATAATTAGGGCACATGTTTCAAACAGGAATATCCATGATAATCAGTTTACGAAGAGAGGATTCAAATTTTACAATGATGAGTAGACCTTGATCCATCCAGTGATACTTTACATGCCAAGGTCCATTGACGATACACCAATACTTGAAGACTTATCCGGTCTGAAATCTCATTAAGGTCCTCAAAGAATATTCTCCATGACACATCTTCAGAAACTTGTAGAGCTTGGCACTTTCAACTTTTCTGTTCAATACATGAGGACAACAGGTGGTACGAAGAAGCTGCATAGACAACACAAACCCTCAGAATATTTACATGATTATGCTGGAAAAAAAGTGAATCATTTTAAAATTGAATTAGGCTACACTAAAATAAGCTCTGTATGATCAGGCAATAAACAATAAGCTGATAGTCTATTCATCAGATGCATATTTAGTTGATGGATGGGAGAGTATGATCTGGCTTGCTGGATTGGTGGTAGTGACTGGCTGCTGTGGTGTTTTCATTCACTTCGCGAAAATCTAGGTTATCATGTTGTAGTCACCCTGTCGAAAGAATTGTCTCACAAAAATATTAATATTATGCATATTAAAGTCATTTCTGCTTGTTGATCTTGGCACTGACCCTCCCTAATATCCTAAGGCAGCAAACAATTATTTCCCCCTTCTGTGGTGGGCGTTCTGTATGCGAAGTCATGTGATTGTTTGTAAGTGTCAATTTATAGGGCCCAGTACATAGCCTTATAGCCTTTATATTTTAGTAGATCATTTTACATAGTGGTCCAGTGACAACCTTCATCTCTAAATGGTGAGGGTGCTCACTGGTTATATCTATACCAGATGATTCAGGTGACTACAAAATCAAAAGTAATTTAAGCCATTTCTTTGAGCTTGTACTGTGAAATATATGTGGATATTTTAATGATACATTAGTATGACAGTAGGTATGATAATATTATATATATAGTTATAGATATGGATATGAATATTGATAGATGTATATATGATGTATGTAGAAATATAACTAGATATATATACCTCGGTGGCTTACACAGATATATCTATAGAGAGATGAATATAGAGATTGAGATATAGATACTAATAGAGATATTCATAGATAGAAATATATCTACAGATCCATATACATATATAGAGGGGGAAATGGAGATATATCTTTATCTATAGATAATTATATGAATATATACGGATAGATTAACATATAGATATAGACAGACATATGTATATATATATATATATTTATATATATATAATCTGACACTTAGAACCACTAGGTCTAGAGACACTTACTATTATTGTCCTGATGTTACTAATTTGTTTGTGTGTACCTGATTATACTGAATTCCTATTGTCTTCATATGCAAGTTAAGCAGTCAACAAGCGTACAATTGTATACACTCTGACACACTTAGGTCGGATATCTACGGGGGCAACCCAGGCTTGAGACCGAAACTGAACAAATTGCTGATAACCCTAGGCATTCTCATGGGGAGACTCTCATGATCTGGAATATTGTGTCAAGGTAAACGAAACTAGTATATTTTGTTTCTGCATTACTATCATTATTATGCACTGTTTATTGTGAAATGTATCAACCACATGTCATAAAGCCTTGTGATCTATATATGACATGCATTACAAACATTAGAGTGATTTATATATTGCATACCTGTATGTATGCGCCCATAATTTTCATTCTGATGATTCAACTATCCTGAATAATAACTTTACATGTGTTCATCGGATTACATCATTACACCGAGGATAATACTTGTACTTTTTTGATTGTTGTATTTTGAAATATCATTCATGAATAAATACGCATTACAAAATCAAAAAAAAAATCCCCATACACTTTAGGTTTGATTTCCTCTACTCACCTCTACTCACTTTGATACTAGTCCATTTGTGTGCAGCACACACCACATGTGTATCGAGCATAAACGTTGCAAATCTGATACTGGGAGCTACCTGGTGAGTGAGAATTTGTGGGTATCTTCAGCCAGATCACTGAAATCCCGAAAGTATAGAAAACCCCATCCCCTGTAAGGCAGTATAAACAATATGCTAGGTAAGTCAATATAACAGAGCTGCAAAACACATTACCAAGACTAGAGAAATGTTTACCTTGAGACAAATTGCTCTTACATAGATAACATCACCTCCTGCAAGACAGTATTGAAAATAGGCTACTTAACTAGATATAAGATTAGACTACAAAGGAAGTGTACTGGTTACATGTGTATCAGACACAGGGTTGGCCTAGAATATAGAACACCTTGTCTAGTCTAGGTGCATTGCATGCTATTTATGGTCTGATAGGTTTTATTGTTGAAGAGATTGTGATGCTGTACCACTAAACCCCTTAAACTTTATTTTGGGGCTATAACATAAAGGATTATGAGAAGTCAGTTGTAAATGTAAATATTAGGTTATAAGCTTTCTTCAAGGTTTTTCTATTGAATTGTTAAAATTGACAGAGTCACAAATTAAATGTTTTAAACATAGTCTTGGCATATTGACCTATTCATCTAAGATCTCTCAATTGATACATGTGGAATTAAAACCCATGTTACTATAGGCATTTTTTGAGTGCAACTTTTAAATATATGGGATCAAATTGCATAGAACAGTATACAAATAGTGGACTGCTGAAATATGTTAGGAGTTACTGTTGAAATGCATATCAATCTATGTAACAGTTGTTTATTGTTGAAATATATCAATCTAAATAGACTTAAGGATTGAAATATATACATTTATATAGAAATCCATATTGATGACTGATCATTTCAAAGAACTAGTCAGTACTAATTAACGTAGGTCCATCCCCTAGACCACAATGAACCCTGCTAACTTACAATAATGTCCCACACTCTTTGAGATTATATAGAACTATATATGCAAATAGTGGACTCTTGAAATAGATATATAGTTACTCTTGAAACGCACATCCATGAAATACCTAGTCAGTGTTGACATACATCAATCTATATATACATATATGTGTACACATGAATAAATATGTACAAGTATATAGAAATCTAGATTGATAACTGATCCCTTCAATGAGTTAATCAGTATCCCTGAACCTGGTCCCACTGCCTAGAATGATATGAATCCCTTCGACTAACAATGATGTCCCACATTCTTTGAAAATATATAGAACTACATATTCAAATAATGGAATGTTGAAATATATATATAGTTACCGTTGAAAGTTGAAATGCATATCTATTTATGTAATAATTATTTATGGTTGAAATATATCAATTCATATAGATTAAAGGGTTGAAATACATGTATACATGCTGATTGGATGATAGCCAACTTCTGTAGAAATAATGTGGAAATGATGATTTTCAACAGTAGGAAAAAAAAATTACTCCCTGATAAAGAAAAAGATAGAGGATCCTATCCAATTTTGGGCAGATATAAGAAAATTACTACCAGTAAAACACAGAGTACCCTGTTAACACTAAGAAACATGATTGTGCAGATCATATTAATGATATTTTCTTAAATATTAGTCAGAGGTTTGCTCATGATCTGCGATGATCTGCTCCCTATGTAAGCACACCACATGTTAATGCTCATTTTGAAAAATGTGATATTGTTCAACCTATTAGCTTTGGTGGTCTTATGAAACTAGTCAGAGGAATAAAAGGAAATCCATTGAACATATAAAATCACTTGTAATCAAAGATGCATTCCTAGCGATACCAGCTGTGATACACTGTATGTATTATAAGTGTCTCAGACAGTGTTTGTCTCCAGACAGGTGGAAATGTGCAACAGTTGTAAAAACAACTCTTTTGATGTTAATGATTTATGACTGATTAGTTTATTACCCATACCTGGAAAACTACTGGAAAAAATTGTATGTAATAGGCTGCAAGACCACATGGAAGATCACAATTTGTTAACACCAAGGCAGCATAGATATAAAAAAATAACACTCAACAGTCAGCCATAAGTGCTAACTTATGTAATATTATTGAAAATATCATATTAGATAAACCGTCAATATCTCTTTACTTGGATTATAAAAAAGCATTTGACACAATCTCTCAATCAATATTTTGTAACCTGAAGTTTATTTTGTTGTTTCCCCATATGACCAATCCAGTCTATGATATACTACATGTCACATAACAAATGAAATTCTTGATGAGTTCTTAACGCACATTGCAATATCACAACGTTTTAAGTATGCAACTTCCGACCCTTTTCATTAAAACGGGTCACATATGGGTTTATTTTGAAAAAATGTATCCATGTAATATTCAAACATCAATTCTTCGAATTTATATACCAAAGTGGAATGGGTAGAAATGCCATTTCTCATAGGGCTATCTACAATTTAACTTCATATACATAGTATCTAGATCAGACATGTATATATGATTCATAGCACTATGTGGAGTTAAGATTCATGTTTTTTGAACTAAAACTAGCATGTCTAGAAGCCAAATTTCACTTTCATTACATATAGACCTATGGCTCAGTTTCATGAGTTTGTAACATTTCAAACGTCTTTGACTGGTGCCATCTTTGACCGGTGCCGTCTTTGACCGGTGCCGTCTTTGACCGGGTATGTGATTAAAATGAAGAAAAAAGTAGTGTATAGTAAAGAAATGGGTAAATTTTTTGTATAATATGTTATAACACATCATTTCGAGGCATCATTTAAAATTGATATATTTCATATATTTATGTCACTGGCTCAGTCTCATGAGTTTGTAACAGTTGAAACGTCTTTGACCGGCGTCGTCTTTGACCGGTGACGTCTTTGACCTGCTGAAGAAAAAAAGCCCAAAAGGAACCCTTAATATGTGCATTAAAATTATTTTTTTTTAATTGGGTAAAACAACCATAGACTGTTTATTACATGAAGAAGTTGAAGCTTAAATTTCTTTACTATATAAGTACTTTTTTCTTCATTTTAATCACATACCCGGTCAAAGACGGCACCGGCCAAAGACGGCACCGGTCAAAGACGGCACCGGTCAAAGACGTTTGAAATGTTACAAACTCATGAGACTGAGCCCTATATGAAATTGAAATTTCGTGGCAGTAGAATTCCAATTTATCATTCATGTGAAAGTTGAATGCTGTATATTGGACGCTTTCTGCATACATGAAATTGAAATTGCATATATAGAAATCTGTATTGATAAATGGTCCTCTCAAAGAACTAGTCAGTATCTTTAAACCTGAATCCATTGCCTGGCCCATATCGAATCAATTTAAGCTATGATTATGTCCCACATTCATTGAAATTATATGGAACTATATGCAATTTGCAGATTATGAAAAAAATAAAGTAGTTGCTCTTGCAATGCATATCTTTCTATACAACTATCATTCAATGCTGGATAACATCAATCTATATCAACTTAATGGTTGAAATTCATACATGCACATAGAAATCTAGATTGATAACTGATTGTTTCAAAATACTGGTCAGTATTATTTAACCTAGGTCCATTGCCTACTAAAATATTTCAATCTATTAATCTTTAACTCCTTCAACCTTAAATGATGTCCTACACTCTTTGAAATTACAAATTTCGGACTGTTGTAATATAAATACAAATGCTGTTGAAATGCATATCTGTCTATACAATAATTATGTACTGTTAAAAAATTTCAATCTATTTAAGATTAAGAGCTGAAATATAAACACTTATATAGAAATCTAGATTGATAACTGATTCTTTCAAAGAGCTAGTCTGTATGATCACAACTAAGTCCATTGCCTAAAACACAAGGACTCCCTTAAACCTACAATGATGTCCCATACTTTCAGAGGCTGATATGGAACAAAGTCAATATGTATGCATATCATCTATACCCCAAGACCTTATGTAAAATTGAATACATGTCCAATTGAAATTACGAGATATGCCTTTGAATAACTGAAATTGATACATATGGAATTAGAATTCAGCTAATGAGTGTCTCTGTAGGCCATCCTAGGATAACAATGTATGGTAAGTAACATATTGTATGAGCCTTTTAAGAATGCAAATTTCAAAACACGTGTATGAATCAAATTTCATACGGTCCCTAAGAAAACAAAATGTAGACATCAGAAAATGATACTTAGAAGTCAATTTTCACATAGGCTTATGTTAAATCAAAATTCATACATATAGTATTACAACAACTACAATTTGAATATTACATGCCTGCATAGAATTTTAATTCATACATATAGGACTGAAATCATGATCAATGATATATTATATAGTATATATAGAGAGAGAGATGGGGATATTTCCACTGCTTCCTCTACTCATCTTGATACTGGTCCAAATTGTGTGCCGGCTCTCACAACATGTGTTCCAAGCATATATCTTTGAAATCTGATACTGGGAGGTGGCTGGAGAGTGAGAACTTGTGGGTACCTTGAGACAGATTACTCTCACATAGGTAACATCAACCCCTGCAAGACAATATTGAAAATAGGATACTCAACTAGGTATCAAAGAGCTGCAGAAAGACAAGAGAAATGTTTTAAAGCAGACTACAATAGATGGGGACAGCGTACCTGTGTATCACAGACACAGGGTTGGCCTAGAGTATAGAATACTGGCCTCTGCCTCTAGTCCAGGTGCATAGCATGCCATTTATGGTCTGTTAGGTTTTATTGTCAGAGGAAATGTGATTTCAATGGATGATGTACTAATAACCACATGCTACCTTCAATGATTTTCTCCTGAATGTTGATTTAGTTATTGATACGGGCCAAAAAAAAGTATCAATACAGATGAATTTCAAATCCATGTGACTTCTATCTGCTATAGGCCTTTTTCATGTGCACATTTTAAATATATGGGAATCCGATTTCATATAGGCTCATGGAGTATTTGAATTGAACCTGTATATGTGGTACTCTAACTCACATATACAGAGAGAGTTAGATATATGTGGTACTCAAAGGCTAATAAAGAATGAATCAAATATACCAATTAAACTGCCTAGACAACAATGAATCCCTTTAACTTGCAATGATGTTCGATATTCTTTCAAATAGCAAAGAACTATAAACAAATTGCTAACTGTTCAATTTATACATATATAGTTCCTGTTGAAATGCATATCTATCTATATAACACTTATTTGATTTTAAAACATAGTAATCTTTACCGACTTAAAGGTTGAAATAATATTATATACATGTACATAGAAACCCAGATTGATAACTGATCCTTCAAATGAAGTATCAGTCAACTCAGGTCCATTGCCTAAACCATTTTGAATCCCTTCAACCTACAATGATGTCCCACAATTTCTTATGTCAAACACTCTTTGAAACTCTAAAGAACTATATACGAATTTCAGACTGTTGAAATATATATATGAAGACTGTTAAAATGCATTCTGTCTATTTGGCAATTATTTACTTTTGATGACCTAGGTCAATTGCCTACATCATTTTTGAATCACTTTAACCTATAGATAATGATGTCCCACACTCTTTGAAATTATATTATACTACATACAAACAGTGGTCTGTTCACATATATATAGTGACTGTTGAAATTCATATCTATCTATATAATAATTATTTACTGTTGAAATACATTAATCTATATCGAATTAAGGGTGATGTATATACATGTACATAGAAAGCTAGATTGATAACTGTTCCTTTCATAGACCTAGTCAGTGTGATCAAAACTGGGTCCATTGCCCACACCCTTTTGAGACCCTTCAACCTATAACGATGTGGGACAGTCTTTAAAACTATATAGAACTATATGCAAAATTCGAACTTTTGAAATATTTACACATATACTGTTGAAATGCATATCTGTCTATTTGGCAATTATTTACTGTTTAAATATCTCAATATATTTAGAATTAAGAGCTGAAATATGAATGTATATAGAAATCTAGATTGATAACTGATCCTTTCATAGAACTAGTCTTTGCCGAGAAGACATGGAAATCCCTACAACCTACAATGATGTCCTGCTCTGTTTGAAATTATACATAGCTATAAACAAACAGTGGTCTCTTGACATATATGTTAATCCATTGCCTAGACCATTTTGAATCCATTTGAACTATAATGATGTCCCACACTCATTGAAATTATATGGAATTATATGCGAACTGCTGACTGTTGAGAAATATGTAGTTGGCGTTGCAATGCATATCTTTCTATACAATAATTATTTAATGTTGGAATACTTCAATCTATATTGACTTAAGGGTTAATATCTGTACAGGTACCTAGAAATCTAGATTAAAAACTGATCGTTTCAAAATACTGGTCGGTATTATTTAACCTAGGTCCATTGCCTAAACAATTTTTATCCCTTCAACCTAAAATGGTGTCCCACACTCTTTAAAAATGATATGAAACTATATGCAGATTTCGGACTGGTGAAATATATATACTGTTGAAATGCATATCTGTTTATATACCAACTATCTACTGTTGAAATATGTCAATCTATTTAGGATTAAGAGCTGACATATAAACATGTGTTTGGAAATCTACATTGGTAACTGATTCTTTCATAGAAATAGTCAGTATGATATAAGCTAGGTCTATTGCCTAGAACACAAGCACTCCCTTAAACCTACAATGATGTCCTGCACTTGTTGAAATTATATAGAACTGTATACAAACAGTGGACAGTTGACATGTATATAGTTACTGTTGAAGTTTATGTCTATCTATATAACAATTATTTACTGTTGAAATATATCAATCTACATAAACATAATGCTTGAAATCTATACATGCACAAAGAAATCTAGATTGATAACTGATCGTTTCAAAATACTGGTCAGTATTATTTAACCTAGGTCCGTTGCCTAGACAATTTTGAATCCCTTCAACCTATAATGATGTTGCACCCTCTTTGAAATCATATAGACCTATATGCAAATTTCAGAATGTTGAAATATTCAATACGTTTACTCTTGAAATGTATGTAGCAAGTATATTTACTGTTGGAACATGTCAATCAGTTTAGGATTAAGAGCCAAAATACAAAGATATAAAAATCTAGATTGATATCTGATCCTTTCCAAAAACTAGTCAGTATGACAAAAATTAGGTCCATTGCCTAAACACAAAGAATCCCTTCAACCTACAATGATGCCCTGCACTCTTTGAAATTATATAGAACTGTATACAAACAGTGGACTGTTGACATATATATAGTTGTTTTGAATTTCATATCTATCTATACAACATTCAATTACTTTTGAAATATATCAATGTACATGAACATAATGGTTGAAATAATTACATATATATAGAAATGTAGATTGATAACTAACCCTTTCAAAATACTAGTTAGTATTATTAAACCTAGCTCAATTGCCTAGATCATTTTGAATCCCCTCAGTTTACAATGATGTCCCATAGTCTTTGAAATTATGTAGAGCTTCATGCACATTTGCGGATTGTTCTAATTTTTATTTAGATACCATTTAGTTTCTTTACAACTAGCTTGATTGCCTAGATCATTTTGAATCCCCTCAGCTGACAATAATAACCCATACTCTTTGAAATTTAATAGAGCTATATGCAAATTGTGGACTGTTGAAATATATTTAAAGTGACTGTCTAAATTCTTATCTATCTATGTAATAAGTTTTTACTCTTGCAATATTTCAAACTATTGAACGCAAGGCTTTAAATATATACATGTATATAGATATCTATATTGATAAATGATCCTCTCAAAAGAACTAGTCAGCATCATTAAACCTGAATCTGTCTATTTGGCAAGTATTTAGTGTTGAAATATCTCAATATATTCAGGAATAAGAGCTGGTACATAAACATATGTTTGAAACTTTATAGAACTATATGCAAATTTCAGACTGTTAAAATATACATATACATATACTGTTAAAATGCATGTGTGTTTATTTGGCAATTATTTACTGTCAAAATATTTCAATCTATCTAGGATTAGTAGCTGAAATATAAACAAGTATATAGAAATCTTGATTGATAACTGAGCCTTTCAAAGAACTAGTCAGTATGATCAACAATTGTCCATTGCCTAAAACACAGGGAATCCCCTCAGACTATAAGAATGTCCCACAAACTTATATAAAGTTGCGGTTGAAATTCATATCGATCTATACAACAATTATTTACTGTTGAAATATTTCAATCTATCTAGGATTGAGAGCTGAAATATAAACATGTATATAGAAAGCTAGATTGATAACTGATCCTTTCATAGAACTTGTCAGTATGATAAAAAATTGGAATCCCTTTAACCTATAACAATGCCCCAGAATCTTTGAAACTATATAGAACTATTTTCAAATCTCTAACTGTTGAGATATATATATCCACATACTGTTGAAATGTGTATCTGTGTATATAACAATCATTTACTGGTGAAATACATCAATCTCTACATGTACCTAGAAATTTAGATTGATGTCTGATCGTTTCAAAATACTAGTCAGTATCAATAAACCTAGGTCCATTGCCTAGACCATTTTGAATCCCTTTTACTTACAATTATGCCACACACTATTTCAAACTATATAGAACTATATGCAAAGGTTTATAACCTTTTTTACTGTAGGCCTTTTCGGAATGCATAATTTTTATGAGGAAATAAATTTCATAGGCTTATATAGAATTCAAATTCAAACAAATTCAAATTCGTGTAAATGGAATTATATTTCAAGCAACTAGATTTTGTGTTAGCATGTTCATAATATAACTTTGATATGTAGACAGCAATTGAATTGCATATAGGGTCATAGAAAACAAATTTATTGTGTATATATCCCACAGATATATAGAATAAAATATGTATTACCGTATTCGATGTAATAAGCTCCCAGGGCACTTATGAAAAAAAAGTATGATGTTTTTAGCACTTAAAAGTTTAAATGTCCCTGAAATCTTGAATTGACCCTTCGTTCCAGTATAAAAATGCCTCCAAAAGGGGGGGGGAGCTTATTAGGGGGAGGGTCATCATTACGTCGCATACAGTATATTTGGAATTCAAACATTGAATTTGCAAGTTTAAGAATATACGGATCAAATTCTGTTTAGGCTCATATTGAATGTATGTATACCTTATATTTAGGCATCAAAGACATTGGCCTATGTAAAATCTAAATTAATTTCTTTAGAATTACATGACAACATCAAATTTAAATGAAACGTATATGCATGCTGAGCTTTTTTTTCAAATGTTAATGCCACATGAAATGTGTAGAAATCTCATTTCTCCAATTCAGACTCATAAACATAGTTTTTAGACCATGTGAAATTATAATGCTTGTCTGTTGAATTAAAACTCTAGGAGTCAGATTCATATTTATGTAGAGTTCAACTCACATAGAGACCTATATAAAATTGATATTTCATGGCAGCGGAATTGAAATTCAACATTTATGTTAATTCTAAATACTGAATATTGGACAATTGAAAGGTACAAAACCCTTCATTTCATTTGAATACTATATATTACATGAAAAGCTGGAAATTATTGATTGGCCTATGTGAAATTGGAACTTTAGCATATATGTTTGCTAGGTTTGCTTCCTGGATAAATGAAATTAAGATTGCATCGAGGTCTTTGTGAATTTTGACCTCTACATGTAAATGAAATTTGAATTCTACTTGTCCTGATTTTGATTTTGATTTTAACATTATTGAATAAATCTCTACATACATAAATTCTATTACTATATTTGGGCATGAATTCTACATGTTGTAGCTCAAGTCTGAACTAGGTAGAAACAACCAACTCATCAAGTAACAGGTAAGACTTCTTTATTTCCTAGGCTCTCCTTGCCTACACCATCTAAGTCAGTTAATACGAATTACACCTCTTGATAAGATAAGTAACTGCTCTGATTACATGTCCCTTTAGAGTTTCCCTGGCCTGTATCTTCACACCTACCCAGTGGCATGCATGTGGGGATTGGATCAGGGGACTTCTACACAGTGTCCAAGCTCTCCCTGCTGTCTGTTTTACAATCTCATTGGCTTACTTTACTAATTAAAGTGCATCTCCCTAGGTCCAAACACAATCTTGTTTGCCAATGATGACCACACCTTGATCCATCCAGTGATACTTTACATGCCATGGTCCATTGAAAATACACCAATACTTGAAGACTCATCCGGTCTGAAATCTCCTTAAGGTCCTCAAAAGATATTCCCCAAGACACGTCTTCAGAAACTTGTAGAGCTTGGCATTTTTAACTTTTCTTTTCAATACATGAGGACAACAGGTGGTAGGAAGAAGCAGCATAGTCAACACGAACCCTCAGAATATTCACATAATTATGCCGGAAAAATATGAAGCATTTTAAAATTGAATTAGGCTAGATTAAAATGAGCTCTGTATGATCATGCAATAAACAACAAGCTGATAGTTTTTCATCAGATGCATATTGAGTTGATGGATGGGAGAATATGATCTGCGCTTGCTGGATTGGTGGTGGTGCCTGGCTGCTGTGGTGTTTTCATTCACCTACTAAAGCCAGTCACAGTATGTGACGAGAAGCTAACATCATCCCTTGCTGAAGTGGTGGCAGTCTCTCTCTCTGTTACCAAGATCCAAGAAATCTCTGTGGTCTGCCAGCGTTTAGGATTAAACAGCCCACCTGAGCCTCTCTGTGTACATTATTACATCTTTTATACAAACATCTTTTTGTGGCTTAATTGATAATAATCTATATTATTCACAATTGTTAACATAATACTGCAGTAAGTTCACAAAAATGGGTGGGGTCAAGAGAACACCATAGCCAGGGCTGGATAACTTGGCAAGCCACTGGACCAGTGATATTCAGTTGGTCGCATATGCACTTTCTATTTAATAGTCTCAAGTCTCTTTCTCTGTTATACTAGAATGCTCAGACTCAAGTAAATACATAACAAAAGCTTACTTGCAGTTTATACTTGCTCTGTAGCCAAATCTTCATTAGGGGAAAGTGGTTTCAAGGCAGTTGGCTGACTGAAGATGGGGCATATGTGTAACGTGGCTAAACCCCTAAATCTTCCTGTAAAGATATGGCAAAGGAGGGTCATTTGAAGGATATCTAACTATGTGTTAGTGGACTAATCCCCGGAGTAAAAATAAACCCGTTATGGATGCCTATGTTAGCCGTACAACTGGTATAACTCGAGACATTGGAGGGAACACCTCTCAAACACGCCCAAAACTATATATGAATGGACGGCTCTGCAGTCATCACAGGGGCCGTAATTACCTGTTACGGGTGCGGCTGCACACCTAAGCAGCTCCCAAAACAGAAAGATGTTGTATCATGAAGTTCATATACCTCTATACATCTATCACTGCATATATGTATGTATGTATCTATCTGTCTGCCATAGCTGATATATGAAATGAAGCCATAAAGGGTTATCGTGTTGTAGTCACCCTGTCGAAAGAATTGTCTCACAAAAATATTGATATTATGCATATTAAAGTCATTTCTGCTTGTTGATCTTGGCACTGACCCTCCCTAATATCCTAAGGCAGCAAACAATTGTTTCCCCCTTCTGTGGTGGGCGTTCTGTATGCAAAGTCATGTGATTGTTTGTATGTGTCAATTCATAGGGCCCAGTACATAGCCTCATAGCCTTTATTTTTTAGTAGATCATTTTACATAGTGGTCCAGTGACAACCTTCATCTCTTAATGGTGAGGGTGCTCACTGGAAGGCGTTTCACCGTATGTTGATCTATTATTACACATATGGCCCAAAGATGCGGACAAGATGCAGACAAAATACATCTAAACTACTTTTTTTTGTTTCAGTTGGTCCTCCGTATACCCTCCGTATCTTTTATTAAAAAAATACAACATACAGCATCCAACATACGGCCCTCTCAACATACGGACATGGTCACCTGTCTCTTTTAGAAAAATGTGCAAAAACCAGTCTACATTCTGGGGAACCCCTAGGGAATTCCCACTGTGACGTCATAATATTAATAGACATACGGAGGTAGGTCGGGGAGGGTATATATAGGGTCCCTATGTTTGGGAATGCCAGGGAAGAGACAGGAGAAGTCGGGGAAGAGACAGGAGAGGTCGGGGAAGAGACAGGAGAGGTCGGGGAAGAGACAGGAGAGGTCGGGGAAGAGACAGGAGAGGTCGGGGAAGAGAAAGGAGAGGTCGGGGAAGAGAAAGGAGAGGTCGGGGAAGAGACAGGAGAGGTCGGGGAAGAGAAAGGAGAGGTCGGGGAAGAGAAAGGAGAGGTCGGGGAAGAGACAGGAGAGGTCGGGGAAGAGAAAGGAGAGGTCGGGGAAGAGAAAGGAGAGGTCGGGGAAGAGAAAGGAGAGGTCGGGGAAGAGACAGGTAAGGTCGGGGAAGAGACAGGAGAGGTCGGGGAAGAGACAGGAGAGGTCAGGGAAGAGACAGGAGAGGTCGGGGAAGAGAAAGGAGAGGTCGGGGAAGAGAAAGGAGAGGTCGGGGAAGAGAGAGGAGGGGTCGGGGAAGAGAAAGGAGAGGTCAGGGAGGAGACAGAATAAAGGTAATGTATGGCTGTGCGGAGATAAATATAATTATAATCCATATACACTTGCTTAAGCCTGTAGCCAGCTCCATGTACACACCAATATAATCATACAAACATTTAACCACTGTTAAAACATTCCTCATGTAATCCAGTCACACTACTTAGTATGTGAGGTGATGGTTGGGCATCTGGAGCGGGCCACTCCTGTACCGCGGTGGTTTCAAATTATATCCACACCGGTGAAAAGCCTCTAGAGTGTTATCTTTGTTAATTACTACAATATACCACATATACAAAAGTCAAACGGGTAGTTAAGTACACATATTCACTCCTATATAGTACAGAGAAGAAAAAAATAAAAACATAATATCATAATAAGTAGTTTGTGCTTCCCAACCATTTCCCGACCTAACTGGTGCATATCTCTTTCCTGACCTCTCCTGTCTCTACGACCTCCTCACGTGTACTACGACCTCCTCATGTGTACTACGACCTCCTCACGTGTACTACGACCTCCTCACGTGTACTACGACCTCCTCACGTGTACTACGACCTGCTCACGTGTAGGCCTACTACCTCCTCCTCACGTGTACTACGACCTCCTCACGTGTACTACGACCTCCTCACGTGTACTACGACCTCCTCACGTGTAGGCCTACTACCACCTCCTCACGTATATCACCATCTCCTCACGTGTACTACCACCTTCTCACATCGACTACCAAATCCTCACATCCACTACCAACTCCTCACGTCCACTACCAACTCCTCATGCCAACCACCATTTCCTTCACTACCAACATACGGACGCTATTTACAACATACGGCCCTACATATAACCCCTTTTTATGTGATTTTTGACATACCACCACCCCCCCTACCCCTCTGCATTCTGGGCTCCAAATACGCCAAACATACGGATTTTATGTGCTCCGTATGTTGAGCTGAAACGCAATTATGGCCGTATGTACATACGGCCGGCCGTATGTACATACGGCGGCCGTATCTTTTTCCGTAAGATGCGGACATGTTGAGCTGAAACGCAAAAATGAACAGAAATGCAAAAATAGGACATACGGACCCTCCGGATGATACGGTGAAACGCCTTCCTGGTTACATCTATACCAGATGATTCAGGTGACTACAAAATCAAAAGTAATTTAAGCCATTTCTTTGAGCCTTTACTGTGAAATATATGTAGCGTATTTTAATGATACATTAGTATGGCAGTAGGTATGATAATATTATATATATAGATACAGATATAAATATTGATAGATGTATATATGATGTATGTAGAAATATAACTAGATATATATACCTCGGTGGCTTGCACAGATATATCTATAGAGAGATGAATATAGAGATAGAGATATAGATACTTATAGAGATATTCATAGATAGAAATATATCTATAGATCCATATATACATATATAGAGGGGAAAATGGAGATATATCTTTATCTATAGATAATTATGTGAATATATACGGATAGATTAACATAGATATAGACAGACATAATATTGATAATATATATATATATATATTCATATATATATAATCTGACACTTAGATTCACTAGGTCTAGAGACACTTACTATCATTGTCCTGATCACCATACACTTTAGGTATGATTTCTTCTACTCACCTCTACTCACTTTGATACTAGTCCATTTGTGTGCAGCACACACCACATGTATATCGAGCATAGATGTTGCAAATCTGATAATGGGAGCTACCTGGTGAGTGAGAATTTGCGGGTATCTTCAGCCAGATCACTGAAATCCTGAAAGTATAGAAAACCCCATCCCCTGTAAGGCAGCATAAACAATATGCTAGGTAAGTAATTATAACAGAGCTGCAGAACACATTACCAAGACTAGAGAAATGTTTACCTTGAGACAGATTGCTCTTACATAGATAACATCACCTCCTGCAAGACAGTATTGAAAATAGGCTACTTAACTAGATATATGAATAGACACAGGGTTGGCCTAGAGTATAGAACACCTCGTCTAGTCTAGGTGCATTGCATGCTATTCATGGTCTGTTAGGTTTTATTGTTGAAGAGATTGTGATGCTGTACCACTAACCCCCTTAAACTTTATTTTGGGGCTATAACATAAAGGATTATGAGAAGTCAGTTGTAAATGTGAATATTAGGTTATAAGCTATCTTCAAGGTTTTTCTATTGAATTGTTAAAATTGATACAGTCACAAATTAAATGTTTTAAACATAGCCTTGGCATATTTACCTTTTCATCTAAGATCTCTCAATTGATACATATGGAATTAAAATCCATGTTACTATAGGCCTTTTTTGAGTGCAACTTTTAAATATATGGGATCAAATTGCATAGAACAATATACAAATAGCGGACTGCTGAAATATGCTGGAAGTTACTGTTGAAATGCATTTCAATCTATGTAACAGTTATATATTGTTGAAATATATCAATCTATATAGACTTAAGGGTTGAAATATATACATCTATATAGAAATCCATATTGATGACTGATCATTTCAAAGAACGAGTCAGTACTAATTAACGAAGGTCCATCCCCTAGACCACAATGAACCCTGCTAACTTACAATAATGTCCCACACTCTTTGAGATTATATAGAACTATATATGCAAATAGTGGACTCTTGAAATAGATATATAGTTACTCTTGAAATGCACATACATCAATCTATATATACATATATGTGTACACATGAATAAATATGTACAAGTATATAGAAATCTAGATTGATAACTGATCCTTTCAATGAGTTAATCAGTATCACTGAACCTGGTCCCACTGCCTAGAATGCTATGAATCCCTTCAACTAACAATGATGTCCCACATTCTTTGAAAATATATGGAACTATATATACAAATAATGGAATGTTGAAATATATATATAGTTACCGTTGAAATGCATATCTATTTATGTAATAATTATTTATGGTTGAAATATATCAATTCATATAGATTTAAGGGTTGAAATACATGTATACATGCTGATTGGATGATAGCCAACTTCTGTAGAAATAATGTGGAAATGATGATTTTCAACAGTAGGAAAAAAAATTACTCCCTGATAAAGAAAAAGATAGAGGATCCTGTCCAATTTTGGGCAGATATAAGAAAATTACTACCAGTAAAACACAGAGTACCCTGTTAACACTAAGAAACATGATTGTGCAGATCATATTAATGATATTTTCTTAAATATTAGTCAGAGGTTTGCTCACGATCTGCGATGATCTGCTCCCTATGTAAGCACACCACATGTTAATGCTCATTTTGAAAAATGTGATATTGTTCAACATATTAGCTTTGGTGGTCTTATGAAACTAGTCAGAGGAATAAAAGGAAATCCATTGAACATATAAAATCACTTGTAATCAAAGATGCATTCCTAGCAATACCAGCTGTGATACACTGCATGTATAATAAGTGTCTTAGACAGTCTTTGTCTCCAGACAGGTGGAAATGTGCAACAGTTGTAAAAACAACTCTCTTGATGTAAATGATTTATGACAGCTTAGTTTATTACCCATACCTGGAAAACTACTGGAAAAAATTGTATGTAATAGGCTGCAAAACCACATGGAAGATCACAATTTGTTAACACCAAGGCAGCATAGATATAGAAAAATAACACTCAACAGTCGGCCATAAGTGCTCACTTATGTAATATTATTGACAATATCATATTAGATAAACCGTCAATATCTCTTTACTTGGATTATAAAAAAAGAATTTGGCACAACCTCTCAATCAATATTTTGTAACCTTAAGTTTATTTTGTTGTTTCCCCATATGACCACATTCATTGAAATTATATGGAACTATATGCAATTTGCAGATTATAAAAAAAATAAAGAAGTTGCTCTTGCAATACATATCTTTCTATACAACTATCATTCAATGCTGGATAACATCAATCTATATCAACTTAATGGTTGAAATTCATACATGCACATAGAAATCTAGAATGATAACTGATTGTTTCAAAATACTGGTCAGTATTATTTAACCTAGGTCCATTGCCTACTGAAATATTTCAATCTATTTATCTTTAACTCCTTCAACCTTAAATGATGTCCCACACTCTTTGAAATTACAAATTTCGGACTGTTGTAATATAAATACAAATGCTGTTAAAATGCATATCTGTCTATACAATAATTATGTACTGTTAAAAGATTTCAATCTATTTAAGATTAAGAGCTGAAATATAAACATGTATATAGAAATCTAGATTGATAACTGATTCTTTCAAAGAGCTCGTCTGTATGATCACAACTAAGTCCATTGCCTAGAACACAAGGACTCCCTTAAACCTACAATGATGTCCCATACTTTCAGAGGCTGATATGGAACAAATTCAATATGTATGCATATCATCTATACCCCAAGACTTTATGTAAAATTGAATACATGTCCAATTGAAATTACGAGATATGCCTTTGAATAACTGAAATTGATACATATGGAATTAGAATTCAGCTAATGAGTGTCTCTGTAGGCCATCCTAGGATAACAATGTATGGTAAGTAACATATTGTATGAGCCTTTTAAGAATGCAAATTTCAAAACACGTGTATGAATCAAATTTCATACGGTCCCTAAGAAAACAAAATGTAGACATCAGAAAATGATACTTAGAAGTCAATTTTCACATAGGCTTATGTTAAATCAAAATTCATACATATAGTTTTACAACAACTACAATTTGAATATTACATGCCTGCATAGAATTTTAATTCATACAAATAGGACTGAAATCATGATCAATGATATATTATATAGTATATATAGAGAGAGAGATGGGGATATTTCCACTGCTTCCTCTACTCATCTTGATACTGGTCCAAATTGTGTGCCGGCTCTCACAACATGTGTTCCAAGCATATATCTTAGAAATCCGATACTGGGAGGTGGCTGGAGAGTGAGAACTTGTGGGTACCTTGAGACAGATTACTCTCACATAGGTAACATCAACCCCTGCAAGACAATATTGAAAATAGGATACTCAACTAGGTATCAAAGAGCTGCAGAAAGACAAGAGAAATGTTTTAAAGCAGACTACAATAGATGGGGACAGCGTACCTGTGTATCACAGACACAGGGTTGGCCTAGAGTATAGAATACTGGCCTCTGCCTCTAGTCCAGGTGCATAGCATGCCATTTATGGTCTGTTAGGTTTTATTGTCAGAGGAAATGTGATTTCAATGGATGATGTACTAATAACCACATGCTACCTTCAATGATTTTCTCCTGAATGTTGATTTAGTTATTGATACGGGCCAAAAAAAAGTATCAATACAGATGAATTTCAAATCCATGTGACTTCTATCTGCTATAGGCCTTTTTCATGTGCACATTTTAAATATATGGGAATCCGATTTCATATAGGCTCATGGAGTATTTGAATTGAACCTGTATATGTGGTACTCTAACTCACATATACAGAGAGAGTTAGATATATGTGGTACTCAAAGGCTAATAGAGAATGAATCAAATATACCAATTAAACTGCCTAGACAACAATGAATCCCTTTAACTTGCAATGATGTTCGATATTCTTTTAAATAGCAAAGAACTATAAACAAATTGCTAACTGTTCAATTTATACATATATAGTTCCTGTTGAAATGCATATCTATCTATATAACACTTATTTGATTTTAAAACATAGTAATCTTTACCGACTTAAAGGTTGAAATAATATTATATACATGTACATAGAAACCCAGATTGATAACTGATCCTTCAAATGAAGTATCAGTCAACTCAGGTCCATTGCCTAAACCATTTTGAATCCCTTCAACCTACAATGATGTCCCACAATTTCTTATGTCAAACACTCTTTGAAACTCTAAAGAACTATATACGAATTTCAGACTGTTGAAATATATATATGAATACTGTTAAAATGCATTCTGTCTATTTGGCAATTATTTACTTTTGATGACCTAGGTCAATTGCCTACATCATTTTTGAATCACTTTAACCTATAGATAATGATGTCCCACACTCTTTGAAATTATATTATACTACATACAAACAGTGGTCTGTTCACATATATATAGTGACTGTTGAAATTCATATCTATCTATATAATAATTATTTACTGTTGAAATACATTAATCTATATCGAATTAAGGGTGATGTATATACATGTACATAGAAAGCTAGATTGATAACTGTTCCTTTCATAGACCTAGTCAGTGTGATCAAAACTGGGTCCATTGCCCACACCCTTTTGAGACCCTTCAACCTATAACGATGTGGGACAGTCTTTAAAACTATATAGAACTATATGCAAAATTCGAACTTTTGAAATATTTACACATATACTGTTGAAATGCATATCTGTCTATTTGGCAATTATTTACTGTTTAAATATCTCAATATATTTAGAATTAAGAGCTGAAATATGAATGTATATAGAAATCTAGATTGATAACTGATCCTTTCATAGAACTAGTCTTTGCCGAGAAGACATGGAAATCCCTACAACCTACAATGATGTCCTGCTCTGTTTGAAATTATACATAGCTATAAACAAACAGTGGTCTCTTGACATATATGTTAATCCATTGCCTAGACCATTTTGAATCCATTTGAACTATAATGATGTCCCACACTCATTGAAATTATATGGAATTATATGCGAACTGCTGACTGTTGAGAAATATGTAGTTGGCGTTGCAATGCATATCTTTCTATACAATAATTATTTAATGTTGGAATACTTCAATCTATATTGACTTAAGGGTTAATATCTGTACAGGTACCTAGAAATCTAGATTAAAAACTGATCGTTTCAAAATACTGGTCGGTATTATTTAACCTAGGTCCATTGCCTAAACAATTTTTATCCCTTCAACCTAAAATGGTGTCCCACACTCTTTAAAAATGATATGAAACTATATGCAGATTTCGGACTGGTGAAATATATATACTGTTGAAATGCATATCTGTTTATATACCAACTATCTACTGTTGAAATATGTCAATCTATTTAGGATTAAGAGCTGACATATAAACATGTGTTTGGAAATCTACATTGGTAACTGATTCTTTCATAGAAATAGTCAGTATGATATAAGCTAGGTCTATTGCCTAGAACACAAGCACTCCCTTAAACCTACAATGATGTCCTGCACTTGTTGAAATTATATAGAACTGTATACAAACAGTGGACAGTTGACATGTATATAGTTACTGTTGAAGTTTATGTCTATCTATATAACAATTATTTACTGTTGAAATATATCAATCTACATAAACATAATGCTTGAAATCTATACATGCACAAAGAAATCTAGATTGATAACTGATCGTTTCAAAATACTGGTCAGTATTATTTAACCTAGGTCCGTTGCCTAGACAATTTTGAATCCCTTCAACCTATAATGATGTTGCACCCTCTTTGAAATCATATAGACCTATATGCAAATTTCAGAATGTTGAAATATTCAATACGTTTACTCTTGAAATGTATGTAGCAAGTATATTTACTGTTGGAACATGTCAATCAGTTTAGGATTAAGAGCCAAAATACAAAGATATAAAAATCTAGATTGATATCTGATCCTTTCCAAAAACTAGTCAGTATGACAAAAATTAGGTCCATTGCCTAAACACAAAGAATCCCTTCAACCTACAATGATGCCCTGCACTCTTTGAAATTATATAGAACTGTATACAAACAGTGGACTGTTGACATATATATAGTTGTTTTGAATTTCATATCTATCTATACAACATTCAATTACTTTTGAAATATATCAATGTACATGAACATAATGGTTGAAATAATTACATATATATAGAAATGTAGATTGATAACTAACCCTTTCAAAATACTAGTTAGTATTATTAAACCTAGCTCAATTGCCTAGATCATTTTGAATCCCCTCAGTTTACAATGATGTCCCATAGTCTTTGAAATTATGTAGAGCTTCATGCACATTTGCGGATTGTTCTAATTTTTATTTAGATACCATTTAGTTTCTTTACAACTAGCTTGATTGCCTAGATCATTTTGAATCCCCTCAGCTGACAATAATAACCCATACTCTTTGAAATTTAATAGAGCTATATGCAAATTGTGGACTGTTGAAATATATTTAAAGTGACTGTCTAAATTCTTATCTATCTATGTAATAAGTTTTTACTCTTGCAATATTTCAAACTATTGAACGCAAGGCTTTAAATATATACATGTATATAGATATCTATATTGATAAATGATCCTCTCAAAAGAACTAGTCAGCATCATTAAACCTGAATCTGTCTATTTGGCAAGTATTTAGTGTTGAAATATCTCAATATATTCAGGAATAAGAGCTGGTACATAAACATATGTTTGAAACTTTATAGAACTATATGCAAATTTCAGACTGTTAAAATATACATATACATATACTGTTAAAATGCATGTGTGTTTATTTGGCAATTATTTACTGTCAAAATATTTCAATCTATCTAGGATTAGTAGCTGAAATATAAACAAGTATATAGAAATCTTGATTGATAACTGAGCCTTTCAAAGAACTAGTCAGTATGATCAACAATTGTCCATTGCCTAAAACACAGGGAATCCCCTCAGACTATAAGAATGTCCCACAAACTTATATAAAGTTGCGGTTGAAATTCATATCGATCTATACAACAATTATTTACTGTTGAAATATTTCAATCTATCTAGGATTGAGAGCTGAAATATAAACATGTATATAGAAAGCTAGATTGATAACTGATCCTTTCATAGAACTTGTCAGTATGATAAAAAATTGGAATCCCTTTAACCTATAACAATGCCCCAGAATCTTTGAAACTATATAGAACTATTTTCAAATCTCTAACTGTTGAGATATATATATCCACATACTGTTGAAATGTGTATCTGTGTATATAACAATCATTTACTGGTGAAATACATCAATCTCTACATGTACCTAGAAATTTAGATTGATGTCTGATCGTTTCAAAATACTAGTCAGTATCAATAAACCTAGGTCCATTGCCTAGACCATTTTGAATCCCTTTTACTTACAATTATGCCACACACTATTTCAAACTATATAGAACTATATGCAAAGGTTTATAACCTTTTTTACTGTAGGCCTTTTCGGAATGCATAATTTTTATGAGGAAATAAAATTCATAGGCTCATATAGAATTCAAATTCAAACAAATTCAAATTCGTGTAAATGGAATTATATTTCAAGCAACTAGATTTTGTGTTAGCATGTTCATAATATAACTTTGATATGTAGACAGCAATTGAATTGCATATAGGGTCATAGAAAACAAATTTATTGTGTATATATCCCACAGATATATAGAATAAAATATGTATTACCGTATTCGATGTAATAAGCTCCCAGGGCACTTATGAAAAAAAAGTATGATGTTTTTAGCACTTAAAAGTTTAAATGTCCCTGAAATCTTGAATTGACCCTTCGTTCCAGTATAAAAATGCCTCCAAAAGGGGGGGGGAGCTTATTAGGGGGAGGGTCATCATTACGTCGCATACAGTATATTTGGAATTCAAACATTGAATTTGCAAGTTTAAGAATATACGGATCAAATTCTGTTTAGGCTCATATTGAATGTATGTATACCTTATATTTAAGCATCAAAGACATTGGCCTATGTAAAATCTAAATTAATTTCTTTAGAATTACATGACAACATCAAATTTAAATGAAACATATATGCATGCTGAGCTTTTTTTTCAAATGTTAATGCCACATGAAATGTGTAGAAATCTCATTTCTCCAATTCAGACTCATAAACATAGTTTTTAGACCATGTGAAATTATAATGCTTGTCTGTTGAATTAAAACTCTAGGAGTCAGATTCATATTTATGTAGAGTTCAACTCACATAGAGACCTATATAAAATTGATATTTCATGGCAGCGGAATTGAAATTCAACATTTATGTTAAATCTAAATACTGAATATTGGACAATTGAAAGGTACAAAACCCTTCATTTCATTTGAATACTATATATTACATGAAAAGCTGGAAATTATTGATTGGCCTATGTGAAATTGGAACTTTAGCATATATGTTTGCTAGGTTTGCTTCCTGGATGAATGAAATTAAGATTGCATCGAGGTCTTTGTGAATTTTGACCTCTACATGTAAATGAAATTTGAATTCTACTTGTCCTGATTTTGATTTTGATTTTAACATTATTGAATAAATCTCTACATACATAAATTCTATTACTATATTTGGGCATGAATTCTACATGTTGTAGCTCAAGTCTGAACTAGGTAGAAACAACCAACTCATCAAGAAACAGGTAAGACTTCTTTATTTCCTAGGCTCTCCTTGCCTACACCATCTAAGTCAGTTAATACGAATTACACCTCTTGATAAGATAAGTAACTGCTCTGATTACATGTCCCTTTAGAGTTTCCCTGGCCTGTATCTTCACACCTACCCAGTGGCATGCATGTGGGGATTGGATCAGGGGACTTCTACACAGTGTCCAAGCTCTCCCTGCTGTCTGTTTTACAATCTCATTGGCTTACTTTACTAATTAAAGTGCATCTCCCTAGGTCCAAACACAATCTTGTTTGCCAATGATGACCACACCTTGATCCATCCAGTGATACTTTACATGCCAAGGTCCATTGAAAATACACCAATACTTGAAGACTCATCCGGTCTGAAATCTCCTTAAGGTCCTCAAAAGATATTCCCCAAGACACGTCTTCAGAAACTTGTAGAGCTTGGCATTTTTAACTTTTCTTTTCAATACATGAGGACAACAGGTGGTAGGAAGAAGCAGCATAGTCAACACGAACCCTCAGAATATTCACATAATTATGCCGGAAAAATATGAAGCATTTTAAAATTGAATTAGGCTAGATTAAAATGAGCTCTGTATGATCATGCAATAAACAACAAGCTGATAGTTTTTCATCAGATGCATATTGAGTTGATGGATGGGAGAATATGATCTGCGCTTGCTGGATTGGTGGTGGTGCCTGGCTGCTGTGGTGTTTTCATTCACCTACTAAAGCCAGTCACAGTATGTGACGAGAAGCTAACATCATCCCTTGCTGAAGTGGTGGCAGTCTCTCTCTCTGTTACCAAGATCCAAGAAATCTCTGTGGTCTGCCAGTGTTTAGGATTAAACTGCCCACCTGAGCCTCTCTGTGTACATTATTACATCTTTTATACAAACATCTTTTTGTGGCTTAATTGATAATAATCTATATTATTCACAATTGTTAACATAATACTGCAGTAAGTTCACAAAAATGGGTGGGGTCAAGAGAACACCATAGCCAGGGCTGGATAACTTGGCAAGCCACTGGACCAGTGATATTCAGTTGGTCGCATATGCACTTTCTATTTAATAGTCTCAAGTCTCTTTCTCTGTTATACTAGAATGCTCAGACTCAAGTAAATACATAACAAAAGCTTACTTGCAGTTTATACTTGCTCTGTAGCCAAATCTTCATTAGGGGAAAGTGGTTTCAAGGCAGTTGGCTGACTGAAGATGGGGCATATGTGTAACGTGGCTAAACCCCTAAATCTTCCTGTAAAGATATGGCAAAGGAGGGTCATTTGAAGGATATCTAACTATGTGTTAGTGGACTAATCCCCGGAGTAAAAATAAACCCGTTATGGATGCCTATGTTAGCCGTACAACTGGTATAACTCGAGACATTGGAGGGAACACCTCTCAAACACGCCCAAAACTATATATGAATGGACGGCTCTGCAGTCATCACAGGGGCCGTAATTACCTGTTACGGGTGCGGCTGCACACCTAAGCAGCTCCCAAAACAGAAAGATGTTGTATCATGAAGTTCATATACCTCTATACATCTATCACTGCATATATGTATGTATGTATCTATCTGTCTGCCATAGCTGATATATGAAATGAAGCCATGAAGGGTTATCGTGTTGTAGTCACCCTGTCGAAAGAATTGTCTCACAAAAATATTGATATTATGCATATTAAAGTCATTTCTGCTTGTTGATCTTGGCACTGACCCTCCCTAATATCCTAAGGCAGCAAACAATTGTTTCCCCCTTCTGTGGTGGGCGTTCTGTATGCAAAGTCATGTGATTGTTTGTATGTGTCAATTCATAGGGCCCAGTACATAGCCTCATAGCCTTTATTTTTTAGTAGATCATTTTACATAGTGGTCCAGTGACAACCTTCATCTCTTAATGGTGAGGGTGCTCACTGGAAGGCGTTTCACCGTATGTTGATCTATTATTACACATATGGCCCAAAGATGCGGACAAGATGCAGACAAAATACATCTAAACTACTTTTTTTGTTTCAGTTGGTCCTCCGTATACCCTCCGTATCTTTTATTAAAAAAATACAACATACGGCATCCAACATACGGCCCTCTCAACATACGGACATGGTCACCTGTCTCTTTTAGAAAAATGTGCAAAAACCAGTCTACATTCTGGGGAACCCCTAGGGAATTCCCACTGTGACGTCATAATATTAATAGACATACAGAGGTAGGTCGGGGAGGGTATATATAGGGTCCCTATGTTTGGGAATGCCAGGGAAGAGACAGGAGAAGTCGGGGAAGAGACAGGAGAGGTCGGGGAAGAGACAGGAGAGGTCGGGGAAGAGACAGGAGAGGTCGGGGAAGAGACAGGAGAGGTCGGGGAAGAGAAAGGAGAGGTCGGGGAAGAGAAAGGAGAGGTCGGGGAAGAGACAGGAGAGGTCGGGGAAGAGAAAGGAGAGGTCGGGGAAGAGAAAGGAGAGGTCGGGGAAGAGACAGGAGAGGTCTGGGAAGAGAAAGGAGAGGTCGGGGAAGAGAAAGGAGAGGTCGGGGAAGAGAAAGGAGAGGTCGGGGAAGAGACAGGTAAGGTCGGGGAAGAGACAGGAGAGGTCGGGGAAGAGACAGGAGAGGTCGGGGAAGAGACAGGAGAGGTCGGGGAAGAGAAAGGAGAGGTCGGGGAAGAGAAAGGAGAGGTCGGGGAAGAGAGAGGAGGGGTCGGGAAAGAGAAAGGAGAGGTCGGGGAGGAGACAGAATAAAGGTAATGTATGGCTGTGCGGAGATAAATATAATTATAATCCATATACACTTGCTAAAGCCTGTAGCCAGCTCCATGTACACACCAATATAATCATACAAACATATAACCACTGTTAAAACATTCCTCATGTAATCCAGTCACACTACTTAGTATGTGAGGTGATGGTTGGGCATCTGGAGCGGGCCACTCCTGTACCGCGGTGGTTTCAAATTATATCCACACCGGTGAAAAGCCTCTAGAGTGTTATCTTTGTTAATTACTACAATATACCACATATACAAAAGTCAAACGGGTAGTTAAGTACACATATTCACTCCTATATAGTACAGAGAAGAAAAAAATAAAAACATAATATCATAATAAGCAGTTTGTGCTTCCCAACCATTTCCCGACCTAACTGGTGCATATCTCTTTCCTGACCTCTCCTGTCTCTACCACCTCCTCACGTGTACTACGACCTCCTCACGTGTACTACGACCTCCTCACGTGTACTACGACCTCCTCACGTGTACTACGACCTCCTCACGTGTACTACGACCTGCTCACGTGTAGGCCTACTACCTCCTCCTCACGTGTACTACGACCTCCTCACGTGTACTACGACCTCCTCACGTGTACTACGACCTCCTCACGTGTACTACGACCTCCTCACGTGTACTACGACCTGCTCACGTGTAGGCCTACTACCTCCTCCTCACGTGTACTACGACCTCCTCACGTGTACTACGACCTCCTCACGTGTACTACGACCTCCTCACGTGTAGGCCTACTACCACCTCCTCACGTATATCACCATCTACTCACGTGTACTACCACCTTCTCACATCGACTACCAAATCCTCACATCCACTACCAACTCCTCACGTCCACTACCAACTCCTCATGCCAACCACCATTTCCTTCACTACCAACATACGGACGCTATTTACAACATACGGCCCTACATATAACCCCTTTTTATGTGATTTTTGACATACCACCACCCCCCCTACCCCTCTGCATTCTGGGCTCCAAATACGCCAAACATACGGATTTTATGTGCTCCGTATGTTGAGCTGAAACGCAATTATGGCCGTATGTACATACGGCCGGCCGTATGTACATACGGCGGCCGTATCTTTTTCCGTAAGATGCGGACATGTTGAGCTGAAACGCAAAAATGAACAGAAATGCAAAAATAGGACATACGGACCCTCCGGATGATACGGTGAAACGCCTTCCTGGTTACATCTATACCAGATGATTCAGGTGACTACAAAATCAAAAGTAATTTAAGCCATTTCTTTGAGCCTTTACTGTGAAATATATGTAGTGTATTTTAATGATACATTAGTATGGCAGTAGGTATGATAATATTATATATATAGATACAGATATAAATATTGATAGATGTATATATGATGTATGTAGAAATATAACTAGATATATATACCTCGGTGGCTTGCACAGATATATCTATAGAGAGATGAATATAGAGATAGAGATATAGATACTTATAGAGATATTCATAGATAGAAATATATCTATAGATCCATATATACATATATAGAGGGGAAAATGGAGATATATCTTTATCTATAGATAATTATGTGAATATATACGGATAGATTAACATAGATATAGACAGACATAATATTGATAATATATATATATATATTCATATATATATAATCTGACACTTAGATTCACTAGGTCTAGAGACACTTACTATCATTGTCCTGATCCCCATACACTTTAGGTATGATTTCTTCTACTCACCTCTACTCACTTTGATACTAGTCCATTTGTGTGCAGCACACACCACATGTATATCGAGCATAGATGTTGCAAATCTGATAATGGGAGCTACCTGGTGAGTGAGAATTTGCGGGTATCTTCAGCCAGATCACTGAAATCCTGAAAGTATAGAAAACCCCATCCCCTGTAAGGCAGCATAAACAATATGCTAGGTAAGTAATTATAACAGAGCTGCAGAACACATTACCAAGACTAGAGAAATGTTTACCTTGAGACAGATTGCTCTTACATAGATAACATCACCTCCTGCAAGACAGTATTGAAAATAGGCTACTTAACTAGATATATGAATAGACACAGGGTTGGCCTAGAGTATAGAACACCTCGTCTAGTCTAGGTGCATTGCATGCTATTCATGGTCTGTTAGGTTTTATTGTTGAAGAGATTGTGATGCTGTACCACTAACCCCCTTAAACTTTATTTTGGGGCTATAACATAAAGGATTATGAGAAGTCAGTTGTAAATGTGAATATTAGGTTATAAGCTATCTTCAAGGTTTTTCTATTGAATTGTTAAAATTGATACAGTCACAAATTAAATGTTTTAAACATAGCCTTGGCATATTTACCTTTTCATCTAAGATCTCTCAATTGATACATATGGAATTAAAATCCATGTTACTATAGGCCTTTTTTGAGTGCAACTTTTAAATATATGGGATCAAATTGCATAGAACAATATACAAATAGCGGACTGCTGAAATATGCTGGAAGTTACTGTTGAAATGCATTTCAATCTATGTAACAGTTATATATTGTTGAAATATATCAATCTATATAGACTTAAGGGTTGAAATATATACATCTATATAGAAATCCATATTGATGACTGATCATTTCAAAGAACGAGTCAGTACTAATTAACGAAGGTCCATCCCCTAGACCACAATGAACCCTGCTAACTTACAATAATGTCCCACACTCTTTGAGATTATATAGAACTATATATGCAAATAGTGGACTCTTGAAATAGATATATAGTTACTCTTGAAATGCACATACATCAATCTATATATACATATATGTGTACACATGAATAAATATGTACAAGTATATAGAAATCTAGATTGATAACTGATCCTTTCAATGAGTTAATCAGTATCACTGAACCTGGTCCCACTGCCTAGAATGCTATGAATCCCTTCAACTAACAATGATGTCCCACATTCTTTGAAAATATATGGAACTATATATACAAATAATGGAATGTTGAAATATATATATAGTTACCGTTGAAATGCATATCTATTTATGTAATAATTATTTATGGTTGAAATATATCAATTCATATAGATTTAAGGGTTGAAATACATGTATACATGCTGATTGGATGATAGCCAACTTCTGTAGAAATAATGTGGAAATGATGATTTTCAACAGTAGGAAAAAAAATTACTCCCTGATAAAGAAAAAGATAGAGGATCCTATCCAATTTTGGGCAGATATAAGAAAATTACTACCAGTAAAACACAGAGTACCCTGTTAACACTAAGAAACATGATTGTGCAGATCATATTAATGATATTTTCTTAAATATTAGTCAGAGGTTTGCTCACGATCTGCGATGATCTGCTCCCTATGTAAGCACACTACATGTTAATGCTCATTTTGAAAAATGTGATATTGTTCAACCTATTAGCTTTGGTGGTCTTATGAAACTAGTCAGAGGAATAAAAGGAAATCCATTGAACATATAAAATCACTTGTAATCAAAAATGCATTCCTAGCAATACCAGCTGTGATACACTGCATGTATAATAAGTGTCTTAGACAGTCTTTGTCTCCAGACAGGTGGAAATGTGCAACAGTTGTAAAAACAACTCTCTTGATGTAAATGATTTATGACAGCTTAGTTTATTACCCATACCTGGAAAACTACTGGAAAAAATTGTATGTAATAGGCTGCAAAACCACATGGAAGATCACAATTTGTTAACACCAAGGCAGCATAGATATAGAAAATAACACTCAACAGTCGGCCATAAGTGCTCACTTATGTAATATTATTGACAATATCATATTAGATAAACCGTCAATATCTCTTTACTTGGATTATAAAAAAAGAATTTGGCACAACCTCTCAATCAATATTTTGTAACCTTAAGTTTATTTTGTTGTTTCCCCATATGACCACATTCATTGAAATTATATGGAACTATATGCAATTTGCAGATTATAAAAAAAATAAAGAAGTTGCTCTTGCAATACATATCTTTCTATACAACTATCATTCAATGCTGGATAACATCAATCTATATGAACTTAATGGTTGAAATTCATACATGCACATAGAAATCTAGAATGATAACTGATTGTTTCAAAATACTGGTCAGTATTATTTAACCTAGGTCCATTGCCTACTGAAATATTTCAATCTATTTATCTTTAACTCCTTCAACCTTAAATGATGTCCCACACTCTTTGAAATTACAAATTTCGGACTGTTGTAATATAAATACAAATGCTGTTAAAATGCATATCTGTCTATACAATAATTATGTACTGTTAAAAGATTTCAATCTATTTAAGATTAAGAGCTGAAATATAAACATGTATATAGAAATCTAGATTGATAACTGATTCTTTCAAAGAGCTCGTCTGTATGATCACAACTAAGTCCATTGCCTAGAACACAAGGACTCCCTTAAACCTACAATGATGTCCCATACTTTCAGAGGCTGATATGGAACAAATTCAATATGTATGCATATCATCTATACCCCAAGACTTAATGTAAAATTGAATACATGTCCAATTGAAATTATGAGATATGCCTTTGAATAACTGAAATTGATACATATGGAATTAGAATTCAGCTAATGAGTGTCTCTGTAGGCCATCCTAGGATAACAATGTATGGTAAGTAACATATTGTATGAGCCTTTTAAGAATGCAAATTTCAAAACACGTGTATGAATCAAATTTCATACGGTCCCTAAGAAAACAAAATGTAGACATCAGAAAATGATACTTAGAAGTCAATTTTCACATAGGCTTATGTTAAATCAAAATTCATACATATAGTTTTACAACAACTACAATTTGAATATTACATGCCTGCATAGAATTTTAATTCATACAAATAGGACTGAAATCATGATCAATGATATATTATATAGTATATATAGAGAGAGAGATGGGGATATTTCCACTGCTTCCTCTACTCATCTTGATACTGGTCCAAATTGTGTGCCGGCTCTCACAACATGTGTTCCAAGCATATATCTTTGAAATCCGATACTGGGAGGTGGCTGGAGAGTGAGAACTTGTGGGTACCTTGAGACAGATTACTCTCACATAGGTAACATCAACCCCTGCAAGACAATATTGAAAATAGGATACTCAACTAGGTATCAAAGAGCTGCAGAAAGACAAGAGAAATGTTTTAAAGCAGACTACAATAGATGGGGACAGCGTACCTGTGTATCACAGACACAGGGTTGGCCTAGAGTATAGAATACTGGCCTCTGCCTCTAGTCCAGGTGCATAGCATGCCATTTATGGTCTGTTAGGTTTTATTGTCAGAGGAAATGTGATTTCAATGGATGATGTACTGTAGTTGGTCTCTTACTACGTATGTGACACTTGAGTACAAAAACCAGACAAGGTAAATTAGACTTTAATATACGGCGACTTTATTGTAAAGGTAACTCTTGGGTATTATAGTACAAGTATAACCAGCGGATATACAAGATCAGAACAGATATATAATACAGTGGGCAACCCTATAGCATAGAGTTAAGCCCGTGAGCACAGGGTGGTCATGTCACGACAGTCCCAAACCTGACTGACTTCCAATGGGGAAGCAGCCGTCTTATATACAGCGCTGCGTAGCCACGTGACCGTACTAGCAGCGCCACCTGTTAGGTTTAGTTATGTAAAAATGATTATGTAACAACTACCGACGGTAACCGAAGGTGGTACCGGTACACTACCGTATAGATAACCGAACTAGAGGAGTCGGTATATGTAACGAACCGACGACACTAGTTAGATGAATAAAACAGTTATTAAACACAATAGAACCGTGTTGTCTTACATCATACAACATACAATAGATATACAACAATAACAGTTAGACTTTATAGTCAACCCGTTACACTACCCCCCTTTAGAATGTAGGAAGGGTTGGTTTTATAATAATAATACCTCTTGGATACATTATATACCACGTATATCTATTTATCAACAAGTAACATTTCTACTCATAGTAACAACAGGCATACATACATGAACATACAAGTTAACATGCACATAACAGTTTATATCAACAATATAGTCTTTGTAAAACCATAGTCCCGTAGGCACATGATATAAAAACTGTCCAACTGATAGTCCTAGACTAGTATCAGTTAATAGTAAAGGCACCAAATAACCACCTTGGAAACTCAACACATCACCTACTTCATTCAGCAATGGTGCGAATCCGTGTGGAGTTAGTGTCCTTATATATAAATAATAGAACTATAATAGCTCTCACTTCCTTTGGCGAAGAAAAGTTTTATAATTGGAACTATAGCAGTTCCCACTTCCTTTGGCGTAGAAAAGTTTATATATAAAAATCCATAATAGCGTATCCTAAATAAGGTGGGATAGATCGTCATCCTTATTAGGGGCGGTACTCCAGTACCTAGCAGTTTATGGTGGTAGAGATGGATAGAGTCCAGTACCGGTATAGTACTTCCATCTCTTGTGAAATATAAATATAAAAAGGTAGGTCCGTGCCTCCCTATAAATAATTATCACAGGAGGATGATCCATATAATAGTTCATAGGTCACAATAGTAGAATGTGACCACAGGATCAGGAGCCCTGGACAGTAGTAGAGCACCGACGGTTGTGGCTTAGTAGTAAACCACGGTTGAAGACATCAGGCTGCTTCCAGTGTGGTGGCAGTAGAGACTCAGTTAAGTCACGACAGCACCGTCGGTCTGCTTTTGGTTGTCCAGGGGCGTGTAGCTGCGTCGATGGTTTAGTTTTACCTCCGAGGGGCGGAACAGTGCACCCCAGAGGGCCTGACGGGGGACCAACCTTAGGTGTCCATAGGGACACCGCCGGATGGCTTTCCTTCCCCATCAGGACTTCCTCCAGGAGGGGCCTCCGTGGTGTAAACCACAGCAGCCTCCACCTGGAGAGGAAGGGCTCCACCTGGGGCTACCGAGAGGGTACTCGGCGCCGCAGTAGGCTCCCCGCCACTGACCACCCGGGTAGATTGTGCCATGAAAGAAAATGGCATCTCATACCTAGGTGGG
The DNA here is from genome assembly GCA_947462335.1 of Harmothoe impar. Lineage (NCBI taxonomy): Eukaryota > Metazoa > Annelida > Polychaeta > Phyllodocida > Polynoidae > Harmothoe > Harmothoe impar. The sequence continues at coordinate 76,331,175 of OX381710.1, read as the reverse complement.
TGTACTGACAGTACCGGGGTCACAGGAGGAGCAGGCCTTGCGGCAAGCCCCAATCTGGACTGGAGATCTGGAAAACCAGTTCTCTCCCACTCTGTCAGCTTTAGCCCGAACTGCCGGAAGAACTTGGCGTCACAAGTTGTCAACCTTGATTCGAGCTGGTCGATCGTAGCCCTCCAGAAGGCATGATCTTGCTCCAGACTCGCCTCGCGCTCGGCAAGGACTCTGGTGCGTTCAGCAACCCAAGCTTTCCCTTCCCGGATAGCCTGTTCTCTGAGCAACTTGTACTGCTCAAAGTAGGACTTCTCCAAGAAAGAAACCTGAAACTGGAGTAGCTTACTTGCGTTTTCAGCCATCTTAGCTCTGTAGCACTCGAATCCGGGGACCAGAGTGTCAGAGAATCCAGAGTCATAAGCAGGACCATCTCCAGGCAACACAGGTAACCCTGCTAGCCCTTCGTCAACAGCCCTGTGCTCAGGTACTGGAGTCACCTCGTCATCCCTTACGGGGTTAGAGATTGCTCCGTGCTGGGTTGGAGCAGTCGGCTGGGCTGACGCCCCATCCGGCTGTTGTACCTCTACCTGTTCAGCGTCACTGACAGGTGAGACACTCTCCTGTGGGGCTGAAGCTTTCTTTTGCTTCTGACTCCACTTGTACTGCTTGACATAGTCAGCAGCGACTTGTCCCGCCTGCTCGTCACCCAAAGAGTTCTGAACAATAGCCAGTGCATTACCCAGTCTCTGTCTCTCCTGCCTGGGCAGTTGATCAGCAACCGGGGGCAATGCAACCGAAGATACCGTGACGGTACCGACGGTTTGGCTACGGTCGACCTCAGATGTTACCGTGGCGGTGGCGACACGTTTCTTCGCAGGTTCACTGCGGGAACGGTCACGTCCACCTTTGGTATCATCTTTGGATGACTGGCGGCCCCTTTTTAGATTTTTCTTCTTAGGAGGGGTATCCTTCTTCACAGTGGGCATCGGAGCTTCTGTAGCTGGTCCGAGGTCGGTTTGTTCGCACTTGGCGCCCTTACACAACCTCTCCCAGTCAGCCTCCGTGAGGTAGTTCCACTGTTTAAGTTTGTTGGTTCGCCACTTAAACTGTAGATTCCCTACACGTTTGTGGCACCCCCAAACCTTCAGTGCAGCCTCAACTCCACGACTAATAGTGCGCTTGTGCACGCCCTTATTGTCGCAAAGATGCCTTACCAAACCAGATCTCCGTTGGCTACGGAATAGTTCCCCGTCACTGTACTCAGGGCAGGAAGTACTCGTACTCCCACTCACACAGTACAAGTAGGGACGCACATTCATGTGCTTCTCTACCAAATGACGGGCAAACTTGAACAGGTTTGGCCACCGTTTTGCTGCTGTCGCAGTCCCTTTCAGGCGCTGACAGCGAACGTACGGGCAGGGATCCCCTGGCACGTAGTTCTTCCAAGCATATTTCAGCTTGGGGCGGCATGACCTATGGATGTTAGGTTTATTCCCGTCTAACACTGCCCTGAGGTACACGAGGTACCAGTCAATGGGATGGGAATCACCTGTCAACCAGTCTTCGTCGTCTGAACCATCGGTCGTGTGAGGTGCAGGAAGAGCCATTTTGCCATTTTCCTGAATTAAATCAGAAAGGCTCAGGTTCTCCCGGTCATCATCACGGAGACACAGGTTTAGACGGACATGCGCTGCCTTGGCGCGGAGGCGTCGATTGGCTCTGCTCTCTGCGACAGACCATCCCTCGGCTTCCGCCTTGGCCAGTCTATCAGCAACAGCTTTGAGTCTATCTGCCTCAGTCGGTGCGACCTCTTCGGTAGCAGGAGTCTCAGGGGAAGATGCAATCCTCCTCTTACGCTTCCGCTTCCGTTTGGTCTTAGCACGAACCGTGGACCCGTCTGATGAATCACCATCAGGGACCGTCGGTTCTTGTGCCAATACACCGGCGGGTTTCGGAGAAGATCCCCCTGCAGGGTTCTCCTCCTGGTTGGTATTACTACCACCCAGACCAGGTTCTGTCTTCGGAACAACATCACCCGACCCCTCAGGGTTAGGTTCAGTTGGTACCGAAGCCGAGCCTTGACCGACGGTTGGAGCACCGGTAGTGTCCATTTCCGTGTCAGACTCGAGAACTCGGTCTTCCCCATCGGAGGCCTCAGCCTTCTCCGGGGCCGTGCATTTGCCATCTACACGGGCTGCCATACTGTTAGCTCAGGCGTAGGTGAACCTCACGGTTCACTCACCCGAGCATTTAGTAGCACAGCTAGTAAACAATAGTGTAGGTACTGCCGGGCAGACCTAGGCACCACTGATCAACACGCTACCCTACGGGCAAACGTGTTGATCTGAAGAAGCCTGGCCGCCTGTGGGGCTTATATACCCCACCCGTCCCCCGTGACCCCGCCCCTTGACCGGCTTCTCAGCCAATCAGGGGTCGCGCCCCGAAGACGCGCCGAGGTGACCCAATTTCTCACGGCTCATTTGGCGGGAGAAATCGATCAGGTGACGCGGGCAGCGCCCTTCCCACGTCTGGCATATCCGACCGTGGGAACTCTCACTGTTGTTTACAATTTTCGTGGCGGAGCCACCGGATAACCCGGGAATGATATACCGGCATTAGAGGATATACACAGCAGCATGTTGCTAAGCAATATGTGGTCAAAACTAGTCCCATACTTAGAACTAATCGGCAAAGCCAGCCACCCGCCCTGAACACGTGCTTTTCTACCTCCAACGGATAACCACACCGGATAACCCGTCTCTTCTCGTTGTGTTTTGGTGATCGAGTACCGGGCCAATGACCACCGGCCCAGTACGGAACTGTCCAGGGAAATTTAATCAAGCCAGCAGCTAAATGTCGTCAACAAGGTAAGAAAAAAATGTTTACACAATTTTATCTCGCTCTCTGACACGTGTGCTCCTCCGTAGACCTTGTACCGGTATGTCCAGCAATGGTGACACCGGAGGTATCACCCTGCTTTGTTTACCGGTGCCTACGGTTAGTCCTTTACGCACAGCTGGCCCTTTTTTACGAGGCCTACCGCGCTTGGGCTTGGTAACACACGACTGTGGTTCAATCGGTAATTTCCTACCGGCGCGCTACCGTCGGTACCGACGGTATGACCGTTGGTCCTGCCTTCGGTATCTTCGGTAGCACAGGGTCGGTTGGTGCTGGTACTCGACCAGCACCGAGGGAATCTTCACCGTCATCTATATATGGAACTCCATACCAAGGTCGGAGTCTAGCCACATGTGATTTAGTGAGAGTCCCTTTTTGCAACCGTATTACTACAGTAGTTTCACTAACCACCATAGTAACCGTATGCGGACCATCCCAGGAGTACAGGGTCTTGACTTTGGAATTTGGTGTGCTAAATCTCGCGACCTTATCCCCCACCTTGAATTGGCGGAGTTTAAGGCCCGTGTCATAGCCCACCTTCTGCAAACTAGCAGATTTTTCCAAGTTGTCCCTTACTACTCCATAGGACTCGCGTAATGATTGTCGAAGTGACTCAACAAACATCACTGTGCAGGGTTGCTCGAGCTGGTGTCCCTGCACTCCATAGACCATGTCACTAGGCATGACTATGTCTTCACCCATTACGAGCATATTAGGCGTACAGCCCGTCGACGCATGTTCGGTAGCATTGTAAGCATGGGAGATATAGCGAGCGTGCTCATCCCAATCATCCCGGTGCTCATTAACCATTGTCGTGAGACATTGGATCAACGTCCGATTGAAACGTTCCACCATACCATCCGATTGAGGTCGGTAGGGGTTCGTATGCGTCTTGCAGATGTGTATTTTACTACACAGTTCTGCCCACAGTCGAGATTCAAACTCACGACCCTGGTCGGAGTGAAGCATTAAAGGACCTCCCCACGTGAGGATCCAATTCTCGAAAAGTGCTTCTGCGCAGGTAACAGCTGTATGATTTACCAACGGATATACTTGGACATACTTGGTATAGTAGTCCTGTACCACCATCATACAGGTATTCCCACGGGGGGTCGTGTTGAAACCACTAATGATATCAACAGCGATCCGGGCAAATCGAACACCGAATAGCTCTTGACTTAGAGGTAGTTTACCAATACCAGGTCCAGGCTTTGATAAACAGCATTGGGGACATTGTCTCACCCAACGCCGTATGTCCAAAGTCATACCAGGCCAGTAATATCTACTCTTAATCTTTGCCTCAGTCCGTTGTCTGCCAAAGTGTGCTGAAGTTCGGTGGCCATGACAGTAATTGAGCAACTGTAGTCTGAGTGACAAAGGCACTACAGACTGAGCTGCTCTCTTCCTGCCAGGTTGCACTCTCCAGCGGCACAATACACTGTTCCGTATAAAAAGATTATCCCACTGAGCTAACAGTTGTCTAACTTCTTTACATTCCAGCGAAAGTGCGGGGCGAACAGGCTTGGACAGGCCCAACAACTTCAAGGAGTACACCCTCGAAATAGCTGGATCTGCAAGCTGCTCATCCTTCAAGTGATTTAACGTCCAGTTAGGAACTTTCGCACCCACAGACGCAATCACTGCATTGTGAGACCCACAGTCTCGGCAGTCTACACGGTGACAGTTCCGGATAGGATAGCGGGACAAGCTGTCCGCATTCACATGATCTACTCCACTCCTGTGTATGATATGCTCATTCGTCATGCCAAACTCAGAGAGGTGGTTCAACCATCTACCCATCATCCCCTCAGCGTCCTTGAAGTTAAGGAGCCACTGCAGAGATGAATGATCCGTCCGTACGAGATAATTCCCACCATATAGGAAATGTCTGTACTTTTTTGTGTAAACCACCACTGCCAAGAGTTCACGCTTGGTTGTGCAGTAGTTACGTTGTGTTTTGCTTAGACTGTTGGACGAAAATGCCAGCGGCACTTCTCGCCCATCCTGGATCTGCGACAAGGCAGCACCAATACTTGTATTAGAAGCATCAGTGTCCAAGATGAACTTACCAACAGGTGCAGGGTAGTGCAAAACAGGTGTTTCTAAGAAGAGTCTCTTTAACTCACTGAAAGACTGTTCTGCGGCTGGAGACCAGACTATTTTAGCCTTAGCCTTCTTCTCTCCAATCATCAGCTCTTGTAAGGGAGCTGCGACTCTCGAGAATCCAGGTATAAAATCTCTGTAGTATGAACAAAACCCGATGAAAGAGCGTATCTCCTTCGTGTCCATCGGACGAGGCCAGTTCTGTACCACTTCGATCTTATGAGGATCAGCCATGATGCCATGTTCAGAAACAATTCTACCTAGGTATTCAACTGACTTCCTAAAAAGCTTGCACTTTGAAGGTTTCAATTTCAGACCATATGATAAGATGCGTTTCAGCACAGCTTGGAGGTTCTGTAGAGTTTCCTCCACAGAACCACCGAAGACGATGATGTCGTCCAAGTATACTAGGCACTTTTTCCAAAGTAAACCCCGTAACATGGTTTCCATCATTGCCTCGAAGGTTGCCGGGGCATTGCATAGCCCGAATGGCATGACGTTGAACTCAAATAGTCCCATATGGGTAGAAAATGCGGTTTTTTCTCGGTCCCGGGGGTCCATGCCGATCTGCCAATAACCAGATTGTAAATCTAGTGTACAGAACCATTTTGCCCCACCCAGAGATTCCACACATTCATCTATCCGAGGTAGAGGATATGCATTCTTCCTAGTGAGTCCGTTCAACTTCCTATAGTCGATGCAAAATCGACAGGAACCATCCTTCTTGGTGACCATCACCACAGGACTTGACCATGGACTCTCACTAGGTTGAATCACATCTTCATCCAACATCTTTTCTACCTCAGCCTCCATAGCACTTTTTTTAGCCATGGGTAACCGACGGTAGGGGATTCTACTGGGAAGCGCGTCCCCAGTGTCAACCCGGTGTTGTACCGTATTGGTACGCCCTAGAGGATCTCCTGGTTGCGCAAAGGCGTCAGATAACTCCGACAGCTCATTTGCCACCATTTCGCTCTCTAGGGTTGTGAGGTGTGACTCACACAACAGGGACCTTAAATGTTTCGGTAGGTTGGATTTAGCTAGAGCCTCTTCGTGGGAAGAGTCTCCCGCCACCACACCTACTTCCACAAAGTCCGTAGTTAGTGAGTCTACCCCATATGCTCGCGTGGTGTTACCAATAGGCGTCCCCTTTCGTAGAGTGATTTCTCTACTACTCGAGTTACAAATCGGTATCACCCCCCAACGAGCGTTGGCCAGGTAAGTATGATAGCCAGCAAGACCTAACTCAGAGAGCTTTTGATCTTCTGGTTCAAACATTCCCGGCCGTTTGGCCTGCACTCCCACGCAGCTGACTAGGACATCAGATACATGTCCTGCTGCCAACTTTGTGTCTTGTGCCACTGACGCCACAGAAGAACCATTCCTTAAAACGCACTGTACAGATTGTTTATAAGGATGTTTAATCTGAAGTCGGCCCGTTGCGGTGTTCATTGTTACCCCGTAAAGAGCAGCAAAGTCCATCCCCAGTATGCCATCATCAGTGATGTCGGTGATGGTTGGACATATCCAGTATGTCTTGCCATCAACCAACATAGGTTTTACAGTTCTGCCATAAGTCTGCATACTATCTCCCGTAGCAGTCCGAGCCTTTACTCCTAGTAGCGGAGCTTCGGGCTGGTTGCAAAGACGGGCCATGAATTTACGATCGACCAAGGTGTGAGATGCACCCGTGTCGACCAAAAATTCACCACGCGTCCCGGAAATAACCAGACTCAGGTACCAACGCTGTCCCCGTAAAGGGACACACTCAGAGGTCAGCATCGGGCTTCCCCCTCCATCCATAGCAACCCCTTTTGTCAGGAGATAATCCCAACATGGGTCGCTCGGGGAGTCTTGAATCACACTGCTCTGGGCAATTGATTCTAACCAAGACTCCTCTAAGCCAGCGACTACAGAATCCTCCGGATTCCGTTCGTCCTTGCCAGCCCCGCCTTGCCAGACGCTTACAGGTTGTACAGACCCTTCTGCCTCTGCGCGGCCTTGGTTCATGGAAGAGTTAACACCGTCTACTAATCCCTTACAGGCATGGCTAACTGTGGGGGCGCCATCCTTGCCAAGAGGATGGGCCCCATTCAGTTTTCCGTCTCCTTTTCGGTTTTAGCAGCGATGGGTGCAGGGGCTTTGCATTCGCTAGCCCAATGACCCATCTTCTGACAGCGTCTACATGGCTGAGGTTTCGTGTCCTTTTTCTTCTTTTTCCTTCTCTTTCCAGATCCAGAATCAGAAGTGGACGCAGAGCTCTTTTCCAAGTGCTTCCGCAACAAACCCTCAATCATCTTTTCCATGTCCCTGTCAGGCATTACTGCCGCCACCTCCTCAGAGGCGGGCTGTTTTTTCTTAGGTGGTTTTGTGGCGGCCTCTACCACCTGAGCTCCTTTCGGGGCTACAGATGGAGCTGCCGACACTCCTCCACTAGGAAAAACAGCCTGTTTGGTGTCATACACATCTGCATGGTCAAAAAGGTCAGCTAGAGATAAGTCCGGCTGCCATTTCTCCCGCAGATATGCCTGGAGATTGGTGTCTCTGACTCCATTGACAAACCTGGAGGTTAACTCCTGGATGACAGTGGGGGTGTCAGGTCTACATCCCTGATAACACTCGGATATCAGTTCTTGTAGAGCAAATCCGTAGGATCTCAGATGCTCGTCCTTGCGTTGGACACGTTTGAGCAGCTGAGTCCTTGGGTCATGCTCACCAATCTTCCCAATCGCCCATTCAGCTGTTTCTTCAAGTGAGCTCAATGTCTTGATCTTCACTCTCTCGAACGCCAAAAGGGCTGGTTCACCTGGCCCGTTGCAGAGTGCTTGCTTCAGAGCAACCAGCGCTTGCTGATTGTTCCAGCGATTGCTCTCCACAATAGCCTTGAACCGAACTTTGTACTTTCTCCAGGGTGGCGACCCTGTGAAAGGCGGAATATCGATGGCCTTTTGACGGGCTGCATCAGGATGTTTGATGTCCCCAAAGTTGAAAGGAGCATACCGTTCATCCAGTTCATCGATGTCCCGCGGGACGATGTCTGTCCCCAGCTTCTCAATAGCCGGGTTCCGGTCGTACTTAGCCCGCTGGACAGGCGTTAAGCCTTGTCTAGCTCTGGGTTTCGGTACTGGAACTGAGACCATGGTCTGCTGCTGGTTCAACATCGTTGAACCAGTAGATGGGTGGGTGTACCCTGGAGGTGTTGCCGTGCCTCCAAAGGCGCCACCACAGACCGGAGTCTGTAGATAGCTAGCCCCCATCTGAGGTGTCATACCTGTTACCGTGGTGTGTACTAGCGGCGGGACACTTGACTTGCCTTAAGCTTGCGAGGTCCTGTCTGGCTAAGTGGAGCTGCGTGCTCAAATCCTTTCCCAAGGAAGTTAAGCTTGCAACCTCACATTCGCCGGACACCCTCTGGTGCAAAAGTTTGTCAACCTCCACCTTGTGGGAAGCCATCTCGTTCTGGAGTTCCAGTAGGAACTTTTTCTTCTCATCAACCTCCCTTAGGAATAACTTCCTAGTTTGATTGATGGAAGCAAGTTCCCTCCGGGCTTCAGCGAGCTCATGCAACTCAGTTTTCTTGGTGGGGATCCCCATCGCAGCTAGTAGGTCCCCATCCAGTGGTAAACTGGATGGCTCATCTACTGCTGGCGGGTACCCCTTCCCAGGAGCTTCTGTTGCCACGTTAGTTTTCTTTGATAGCCCGCCACCCCCCATACCGTTCGGTGTAGGAGTGGCACCATCAGTGAAAACCGACGTGTCTGGATCCAATGAAGGATCTGCTACCGTCGGTGTAGAACCGAAGGCAGCTGGGCCGAGAGTTTTAGGCTCTCTACCCGGTATTTTCTGACCCTCAGGACAGAAAAGATTCGTGGAAAGGGAGTCCAACGACCTCCTGGAGCTTATATCAAAGGGTCCCGGGATTGGAGATTGCTCCCCATCCTCTCCTTTGGTAAAGGCTTCCACAATAGGATCACCTATTGCTTCTTGGGAGAGGTCGTCACCGGGCACCTCCGAGGCTGCCCGGCTCTCCCGCCTATTGGATTTGCCTGTGAAGAAGCGTACATTCTGTACGGCTTCTTCACGTTCCTCAGCAGGGGTTTTAGTCCTGCCGCTGAACGAGCTGACAAAATCGTATAGGTAATCCATATACTGTAAGTCTATTTAATACCCTATCAATGGTCGGTTCGATCAAGTGGTCACGGCACCAATGTAGTTGGTCTCTTACTACGTATGTGACACTTGAGTACAAAAACCAGACAAGGTAAATTAGACTTTAATATACGGCGACTTTATTGTAAAGGTAACTCTTGGGTATTATAGTACAAGTATAACCAGCGGATATACAAGATCAGAACAGATATATAATACAGTGGGCAACCCTATAGCATAGAGTTAAGCCCGTGAGCACAGGGTGGTCATGTCACGACAGTCCCAAACCTGACTGACTTCCAATGGGGAAGCAGCCGTCTTATATACAGCGCTGCGTAGCCACGTGACCGTACTAGCAGCGCCACCTGTTAGGTTTAGTTATGTAAAAATGATTATGTAACAACTACCGACGGTAACCGAAGGTGGTACCGGTACACTACCGTATAGATAACCGAACTAGAGGAGTCGGTATATGTAACGAACCGACGACACTAGTTAGATGAATAAAACAGTTATTAAACACAATAGAACCGTGTTGTCTTACATCATACAACATACAATAGATATACAACAATAACAGTTAGACTTTATAGTCAACCCGTTACAGTACTAATAACCACATGCTACCTTCAATGATTTTCTCCTGAATGTTGATTTAGTTATTGATACGGGCCAAAAAAAAAAGTATTACTACAGATGAATTTCAAATCCATGTGACTTCTGTCTGCTATAGGCCTTTTTCATGTGCACATTTTAAATATATGGGAATCCGATTTCATATAGGCTCATGGAGTATTTGAATTGAACCTGTATATGTAGTACAGAGAGAGCTAGATATATGTGGTACTCAAAGGCTAATAAAGAATGAATCAAATATACCAATTAAACTGCCTAGACAACAATGAATCCCTTTAACTTGCAATGATGTTCGATATTCTTTTAAATAGCAAAGAACTATATACAAATTGCTAACTGTTCAATTTATACATATATAGTTCCTGTTGAAATGCATATCTATCTATATAACACTTATTTAATTTTAAAACATAGTGATCTTTACAGACTTAAATGTTAAAATAATATTATATACATGTACATAGAAACCCAGATTGATAACTGATCCTTTAAATGAAGGATCAGTCAACTCAGGTCCATTGCCTTAACCATTTTGAATCCCTTCAACCTACAATGATGTCCCACAATTTCTTATGTCAAACACTCTTTGAAACTCTAAAGAACTATATACGGATTTCAGACTGTTGAAATATATATATGAATACTGTAACGGTCGCGGAAAAATCGTATGGAGAAAGCGGGACTCGAACCCACGACCTCCTGACTCCGAAGCCAAGTGCTCTACCACTGAGCTACTTCCCCGTATGACAATCTAACAGCGCCGTACGTTACTGGGTCGGTTCGGTAACCACTGCCCTTACACAGCTCCCCCAGCCTCTATCATGCCCCGTAGCAGCCTATGATAGAAGCTCACAGTGCCGAACCGATCCAGCCAATTTGTTGACTTGACTCCATGCTGAACTCCAACTGCCCGTACTGGGAACCAACTCTTCACTACCTGCTCCTCCAACTACCAACCGCCAGCAGGTGGCCAATCCCCAGCAAGTTGGGATGCTCCAACCGTCTAAGTCAACCGTACCAGCGAGTGCGCTCGCTTTCTCCACCAGTGTAACGGTCACGGAAAAATCGTCTGGAGAAAGCGGGACTCGAACCCACGACCTCCTGACTCCGAAGCCAAGTGCTCTACCACTGAGCTACTTCCCCGTATGACAATCTAACAGCGCCGTACGTTACTGGGTCGGTTCGGTAACCACTGCCCTTACAATACTGTTAAAATGCATTCTGTCTATTTGGCAATTATTTACTTTTGATGACCTAGGTCCATTGCCTACATCATTTTTGAATCACTTTAACCTATAGATAATGATGTCCCACACTCTTTGAAATTATATTGTACTACATATACACAGTGGTCTGTTCACATATATATAGTTACTGTTGAAATTCATATCTATCTATATATATAATAATTATTTACTGTTGAAATACATTAATCTATATCGAATTAAGGGTGATGTATATACATGTACATAGAAAGCTAGATTGATAACTGTTCCTTTCATAGACCTAGTCAGTGTGATCAAAACTGGGTCCATTGCCCACACCCTTTTGAAACCCTTCAACCTATAATGATGTGGGACAGTCTTTAAAACTATATAGAACTATATGCAAAATTCAGACTTTTGAAATATATACACATATACTGTTGAAATGCATATCTGTCTATTTGGCAATTATTTACTGTTTAAATATCTCAATATATTTAGGATTAAGAGCTGAAATATGAATGTATATAGAAATCTAGATTGATAACTGATCCTTTCATAGAACTAGTCTTTGCCGAGAACACACGGAAATCCCTACAACCTACAATGATGTCCTGCTCTGTTTGAAATTATACATAGCTATAAACAAACAGTGGTCTCTTGACATATATGTTAATCCATTGCCTAGACCATTTTGAATCCATTTGAACTATAATGATGTCCCACACTCATTGAAATTATATGGAATTATATGCAAACTGCTGACTGTTGAGAAATATATGTAGTTGGCGTTGCAATGCATATCTTTCTATACAATAATTATTTAATGTTGGAATACTCCAATCTATATTGACTTAAGGGTTGATATCTGTACAGGTACCTAGAAATCTAGATTAATAACTGATCATTTCAAAATACTGGTCGGTATTATTTAACCTAGGTCCATTGCCTAAACAATTTTTATCCCTTTAACCTAAAATGGTGTCCCACACTCTTTAAAAATTATATAAAACTATATGCAGATTTCGGACTGGTGAAATATATATACTGTTGAAATGCATATCTGTCTATATACCAATTATCTACTGTTGAAATATGTCAATCTATTTAGGATTAAGAGCTGACATATAAACATGTGTTTGGAAATCTAAATTGGTAACTGATTCTTTCATAGAAATAGTCAGTATGATATAAGCTAGGTCTATTGCCTAGAACACAAGCACTCCCTTCAACCTACAATGATGTCCTGCACTTGTTGAAATTATATAGAACTGTATACAAACAGTGGACAGTTGACATGTATATAGTTACTGTTGAAGTTTATGTCTATCTATATAACAATTATTTACTGTTGAAATATATCAATCTACATAAACATAATGCTTGAAATCTATACATGCACAAAGAAATCTAGATTGATAACTGATCGTTTCAAAATACTGGTCAGTATTATTTAACCTAGGTCCGTTGCCTAGACAATTTTGAATCCCTTCAACCTATAATGATGTTCCACCCTCTTTGAAATCATATAGACCTATATGCAAATTTCAGAATGTTGAAATATTCAATACTTTTACTCTTGAAATGTATAACCGTCTATGTAGCAAGTATATTTACTGTTGGAACATGTCAATCTATTTAGGATTAAGAGCCAAAATACAAGATATAAAAATCTAGATTGATATCTGATCCTTTCCAAAAACTAGTCAGTATGACAAAAATTAGGTCCATTGCCTAAACACACAGAATCCCTTCAACCTACAATGATGCCCTGCACTCTTTGAAATTATATAGAACTGTATACAAACAGTGGACTGTTGACATATATATAGTTGCTTTTGAATTTCATATCTATCTATACAACATTCAATTACTTTTGAAATATATATCAATGTAAATGAACATAATGGTTGAAATAATTACATATATATAGAAATGTAAATTGATAACTAACCCTTTCAAAATACTAGTTAGTATTATTAAACCAAGCTGAATTGCCTAGATCATTTTGAATCCCCTTAGTGTACAATGATGTCCCATAGTCTTTGAAATTATGTAGAGCTTCATGCACATTTGCGGATTGTTCTAATTTTTATTTAGATACCATTTAGTTTCTTTACACCTAGCTTGATTGCCTAGATCATTTTGAATCCCCTCAGCTGACAATAATAACCCATACTCTTTGAAATTGAATAGAGCTATATGCAAATTGTGGACTGTTGAAATATATCTAAAGTTACTGTCTAAATTCATATCTATCTGTGTAATAAGTATTTCCTGTTGCAATATTTCAAACTATTGAACGCAAGGCTTGAAATATATACATGTATATAGAAATCTATATTGACAAATGATCCTCTCAAAGAACTAGGCAGCATCATTAAACCTGAATCTTTCTATTTGGCAAGTATTTAGTGTTGAAATATCTCAATATATTTATGAATAAGAGCTGATACATAAACATATGTTTGAAATTTTATAGAACTATATGCAAATTTCAAACTGTTAGAACATAAATATACTGTTAAAATGCATGTGTGTTTATTTGGCAATTATTTACTGTCAAAATATTTCAGCCTATCTAGGATTAGTAGCTGAAATATAAACAAGTATATAGAAATCTTGATTGATAACTGATCCTTTCAAAGAACTAGTCAGTATGATCAACAATTGTCCATTGCCTAAAAACACAGGGAATCCCCTCAAACTATAAGAATGTCCCACAAACTTATATAAAGTTGCTGTTGAAATTCATATCTATCTATATAACAAGTATTTACTGTTGAAATATTTTGATCTATCTAGGTTTGAGAGCTGAAATATAAACATGTATATAGAAATCTAGATTGATAACTGATCCTTTCATAGAACGAGTCAGTATGATAATAATCGGTCTCTTGCCTAGAACACAAGGAATCCCTGCAACCTATAACAATGTCCCACAATCTTTGAAATCATATTGAACTATTTGCATATCTCTAACTGTTGAGATATATATCCATATACTGTTGAAATGTGTATCTGTCTATATAACAATTATTTACTGATGAAATACATCAATCTCTACATGTACCTAGAAATCAAGATTGATAACTGATCTCTCCAATTCAGCCTCATATACATAGTTTTTAGACCATGCGGAATTATAATGCATATAGGTTGAATTGAAACTCTAGGAGTTAGATTCATATTTATGTAGAGTTCAACTCACATAGAGACCTATATAAAATTGATATTTCATGGCTGCGGAATTCAAATTCAACATTTATGTAAAATCTAAATACTGAATATTGGACAATGCAAAGGAACAAAACAATTTATTTCATTTGAATACTATATATTACATGAGAAGCTGGAAATTATTGATTGGCCCATGTGAAATTGGAACTTTAGCATATATGTTTGCTAGGTTTGCTTCCTGGACACATGAAATTGAGATTGCATCGAGGTCTTTGTGAATTTTGACTTCTACATGTAAATGAAATTTGAATTCTACTTGTATTGATTTTGATTTTGATTCCTACATTATTGAATGAATCTCTACATACATAAATTCTATTACTATATTTGGGCACGAATTCTACATGTTGTAGCTTAGGTCTGAACTAGGTAGAAACAACCAACTCATCAAGTAACAGGTAAGACTTCTTTATTTCCTAGGCTCTCCTTGCCTACACCATCTAACTCAGTTAGTACGAATTACACCTCTGGCCTTGATAAGATAAGTAACTGCTCTGATTACATGTCCCTTTAGAGTTTCCCTGGCCTGTATCTTCACACCTACCCAGTGGCATGCATGTGGGGATTGGATCAGGGGACTTCTACACAGTGTCCAAGCTCTCCCTGCTGTCTGTTTTACAATCTCATTGGCTTGCTTTACTAATTAAAGTGCATCTCCCTAGGTCCAAACACAACCTTGTTTGCCAATGATGACCACACCTTGATCCATCCAGTGATACTTTACATGCCAAGGTCCATTGAAAATACACCAATACTTGAAGACTCATCCGGTCTGAAATCTCCTTAAGGTCCTCAAAAGATATTCCCCAAGACACATCTTCAGAAACTTGTAGAGCTTGGCATTTTTAACTTTTCTTTTCAATACATGAGGACAACAGGTGGTAGGAAGAAGCAGCATAGTCAACACAAACCCTCAGAATATTCACATAATTATGCCGGAAAAATATGAAGCTTTTAATTGAATTAGGCTAGATTAAAATGAGCTCTGTATGATCATGCAATAAACAACAAGCTGATAGTTTTTCATCAGATGCATATTGAGGTAATGGATGGGAGAATATGATCTGCGCTTGCTGGATTGGTGGTAGTGACTGGCTGCTGTGGTGTTTTCATTCACCTACTAAAGCCGGTCACAGTATGTGGCGAGAAGCTAACATCATCCCTTGCTGAAGTGGTGGCAGTCTCTCTCTCTGTTACCAAGAACCAAGACATCTCTGTGGTCTGCCAGTGTTTAGGATTAAACAGCCCACCACCCCTCTGTGTACATTTTTACATTATTTATACAGACATCATTGTGTGGCTAAGTTGATAATAATCTATATTATTCACAATTGGTAACACAATACTGCACTGAGTTCACAAGGGGTTAACAGAACACCATAGCCAGGGCTGGAAGCCCTTGCAAGCCACTGGACCAGTGATGTTCAGTTTGTCGCATCTGCAAGTGCATGTTTTGTATATACCTGCAAGAGAGTCAAATCAAAAATTTATATTCAAAAATCTCTGTAACGCTAGAGTGCTCAGAATCTTATAAATACAAGGCAATAGCTTACCTTCAGTTTAAACTCCCTCTGTAGCCAAATCTCCACTGAGGGAAGGGATTTCAGAGCAGTAGGAAGACTGAGGATTAGGCAACCTATGTGTTAGTGGGTCAAACCTCGGAGCAAAAACAAACCCATTATGGAAGCCTATGTTAGCCCATGTTAGCCGTATAACTGGCATAAATGTTGTGTGTACAATCCACTGACAGGTAATTACCCTGGCACAACAAAGTGCCAGTAAACATTTAATGTGCACGGGTCCTCCCACATTTACATTTACTAATTCCTTATATTTCCACTGCTTCCTCTAATCACCTTGATGCCGGTATATTTGTGTGCAGCTCTCAAAACATGTGTTCCGAGAATATACCTTTGATATATAATACTGGAAGATGGCTGGAGAGTGAGAACTTGTGGGTACCTTGAGACAGATGGCTCTCACATAGATAACATCACCTCCTGCAAGACAGTATCAAAAATAGGATACTTATCTAGGTATCACAGAACGGCAGCAAGACAAGAGAAATGTTTTAAAACAGAGTACAATAGATGGAAACAGCTTACCTGTGTATCACAGACACGAGGTTGGCCTAGAGTATAGCACCCCTCAGTCTAGGTGCATTGCATGCCATTCATGGTCTGTTAGGTTTTATTGTCAGGAGGGCCTTACATATAGAACGATAAAGACAAATCCAGTCAACAACGACACAAACCTTTACAATTGCAAATAAAGATATTTTTGTACGACAATTTCATTCTTTTCCCATCCTAACGATAATATCGCACACCAACGATGTAAAACAAAGACAAAAACCTTTACAATTAGGGTATTCTGCGAATATGTCGTACTTTTCTGTCGCTCTTTTTCGTCGTTGTAGGGCCTATTTTCGACTGCGCTAAATGGGTCCGACCAACACAATTTTTGTCAGCGACAAAAGCATTTTACATTCAGACCACTGTGCATTTGGCCTTCTTCTCTCCTTCCCCTCCTTCCCCAACCTTTTTTCTTCTTTCCCTTTGTTCGTCCTTCCTCCTATCTCATTTTTGGACCCATTTTTTTTTCCACTTTTTCATCCGTCACCTCGATTTTCCTATTTTTTTCCTCGTTATGTCTACAACGACGATTATTGTCTATAGTGACGATTATCGTCAGCGACAAAAAGCGACTATTTATCTACTTCCGGCCGACCTTTGCCCTACTTTGAGTGCGAGCACATGGAAAATGGCGGCGCAGGTGCAGGCGCGGGATCGGCTCGGCCGATTGCGCAAGGAATACCTGCCCCGCCATGATACTGTGGCTAAGTGGAGGGAGGAGAAATTCATAGCTAAGTACAGGCTGACTCGTGAAAGGGTCCGAATTTTAGGCAGGGAGTTTGCACAGTCAGGATATAGCAGAAACCAAGGGACCAAGGTCGGTGGCGGACTGTCCCATGTACAGGTGAGATTTTTTCCCTATCACATACACTACAGCAGTGTTATTAAGAGCCTCATCCCCTTCCCCCTATCCGTTCATCTTTCCTGTCCTTGCTTAGCTTTCCATTACTTAAATATATTTCTATTCAGCTTACCTACTATGCTTTGCATTTGACAAATTTATGTACACTTTTTGCAATTTAAATGAAAAAATGAGAGCAATCTTCGTATTACTTCCTTAAATATACTTCCAAACTATTTTACGTAAATTTTTTTTTGTAAATACAAATTTGTAAACCCCAATTTTTTTCAGCAATTTTTAGGAGGAAGTACTACCAAAAATGAGGAAATAATTATATTGCCCCAAAAACGGTGGGGAAGTAAAAAGGAAGTAAGGAAGTAAAATATCGCATAAAAGTGCATGGACAATGCCGCAAAGGGGGTTGAAAAGTAAAATAAAGGGCAGGGGGAGGAGACAGAGAAAGAAAGGGGTGATAGAAGTGGAGAAAATGTTTGGAAATGCAGGGGGGAATGCAGGACAGTGTCATACTACTGCATTGCGTACATAGAAAAGGATTCCCGCCATGACGGGCGATATATTCACTTATTATCGCTCGGCAGCGGAGTGAGTTTGGGGCCGAAACAGTGAAAGTACAGATTAACATGCACTGAATTATGTTGCCGACGATACATAATGACATAATGTACAATGTAACATAGGACAAGAAAGAGAGGAATGGTGTAAAATATCAATTTTACCGTTTTTCAAGTTCGCCGGCACTTGTTCGGAACAACGATGAAAATGTACCGGAAGCTACCTCGGTCGGTGTTTTGTGTGACGTCACTTCCGCTTTACCCTGTACCCTGCCCTTTTTCCATCGTTGTTAGGCTGAACAAAGAGCGACGAAAAAACAACGACAAAGATAAAAAATAGAACGAACGAGTGCTGAACGATGATCGTTGTTTCAAACAACGACGAAAAATGTAAAGGAATTAAAGATAATTCTTTGTTCCTTATTGTCGTACAGCATGAACGACAATATAATAATCGTTCTATATGTAAGGCCCTCCAGAGGAAATGTGATTTCAATGGATGATGTACTTATATCCAACATCACACTTTGTGTTTGGGCATAACATAAAGGATTGTGAATATCTAGAATCCTTTTGAAAACTCATCTCATAATGTGAATATAATGTTATATGCTACCTTCAATGCTTTTCTCCTGAATGCTGATTTAGTAATTGACACAGGCCAAAAGAAATGCATTAAAAAAATTTGGCAATTTTGCCCTAATTCATCTAAGATCTCCTTCATCCATGTAACCACTATTTGCTATAGGCCTTCTTCACGTGCAAATTTCAAATATATGGGACTACAATTTCATTTAGGCTGATAGAGTATTTGAGTTGAACATGTGCATGTAGAACGCTAACTCACATGTACAGAGAGAATTACATACATGTTGAATTTGAATGCAAGGCTATTAAAGAATGAATCAAATATACCAACTTAACTGCCTAGACCACAATGATTCCCTTTACTTGCAATGATGTCTGATATTCTCTGAAAGTACATAGAACTACATACAAATTGCTAACTGTTAAAATTCATGTATATCTCCTGTTGAAATGGATATCTACCTCTATAACACTTAATTGTTTCTAAAATATAATAATCTATGCTGACCTAAGGGTTGAAATATATACATGTACGTAGAAATCTAAATGATTCTTTAAATGAACTAGTCAGAATCAGTTAACTTAGGGCCATTGCCTAAACCAGTTTGAATACCTTCAACCTACAATGATGTCCCACAATTTTTTATGTCAAACACTCTTTGAAACTATATGCAAACTATATGCAAATTTCGGACTGCTGAAATATATATACATGTACTGTTGAAATGCATTATCTGTCCATTTGGCAATTATCAATTGTTGAAATATTTCAATCTATTTAGGATTAAGAGCTAAAAATATAACATGCATATAGAAATTTAGATTGTTAACTGATTATCTCATAGAACTTGTCAGTATGATCAAATTAGGTCCATTGTCTAGAACACAAGGAATCCCTTCAACCTACAATGATGTCTCATAATTTTTGAAATTATATAGTGCTATTTACAAACACTTTTGACAGATAGTTACTGTTGAAAGTCTAATCTATCTATAAAACAACTATATACTCTTGAAAAACATCAATCTATATTGACTTAAGGGTTGAAATATTAAAATGTAAATACAAATCTAATTTGATAACTGATACTTTCGAATTACTAGTCAGCATTTTCAAACCTATGCCCATTGTCTAGACCATTATGATGTCAAACACTCTTTGAAACTTCAAAGCGCTATATGCAAATTTCTAACTGTTGAAATATATACATGTACTGTTAAAATGCATATCTTTCTATGTGGGAATTATCTAATGTTGAAATATTTCATCTATCTAGAATTATGAGCTGAAATATAAACATGTATATATAGCAATGGAGATTGATAACTGATCCTTTCATAGAACTAATCAGTATGATGACAACTAAATCCTTTGCCTATGACACAAGGAATCCCTTTATTCTGCAATGATGTCCTCCATCCCTTAAAATGAGATTAAACTATATGCAATCAGTGGAATGTTGACATATGTATAGTTGCTGTTGAAATTCATGTCTATCTATTTAACCTTTATTGTACTATTGAAATATATCAATCCACATGAACAGAATGGTTGAAGTATGTACATGTATATAGAAATTTATATTGATACCTAACTCATTCAAAATACTAGTTAGTATTATTAAAGCTAGGTCAATTGCCTAGATCATTTTGAATCCCCTTAGCTTACAAGGATGTCCCATACTCTTTGAAATCATATGGCGCTATATGCAAATTGTGGACTGTTCATATATATATATATACATATACTGTTAAAATGCATCTCTTTCTGCCTGGCAATTATTTACTGTTTAAATGTTTAATATCTATCTAGGAATAGGGGCAAAAATATAAGCATATATATATAGAAATCTAGATTGATAACTGATCCTTTCATAGAACTAGTCAGTATGTTCAAAGCTAGGTCTATTGCCTAGAACACAAGGAATCCCTTCAACCTACAATGATGTCCTGCACTCTTTGAAATTATTTAGAACTATATACAAACAGTGGACTGTTGACATATATATAGTAACTGTTAAGATACATATCCATCTATATACCAATTATTCGTTGTTGAAATACATCAATCTATATGAACTTAAGGGCTGAAATATAAACATCTACATGGAAATCTACATTGATAACAGACTCTTTCAAATTACTAGTCCGTATCATTTAACCTAGCTCCATTGCCTAGACCATTTTGAATCCCTTCAACCTATGATAACTAACCCGTTCAAAATGCTAGTTAGTATTATTAAAGCTAGGTCCATTGCCTATATCATTTTGAATCCCGTTAGCTTATAATGATGTCAAAAAATAGTTCAAACTTTATAGAACTGAATGCACATTTCGGACTGTTGAAATATATATATATATATATATATATATATATATATATATATATATATATATATAAATACTATTGAAATGCTTATCTTTCTATTTAGCAACTATTTACTGTTAAAATGTTTCAATCTATATAGGATTGGGAGCTGAAATCTAAACATGTCTGAAGAAATATAGGGTGATAACTCATCCTTTATAGAACTAGTCAGAATGATCAAAGCTAGGTCTATTGCCTAAAGCACAAGGAATCCCTTAAACTTACAATGATGTCCTGCCATTTTTGAAATTATATAGAACTATATACAAACAGTGGACTATAGTTACTGTTGAAAGTCATGTCTAGCTGGATAACAATGATTTATCATTGAAATATACCAATCTATATAAACATATTGGTTGAAATATATACATGTAAATATGAATCTAGATTGATAAAGAACCCTTTCAAAATACTAGTTAGTATTATTAAACCTAGCTCGATTGATTAGATAATTATGAATCCCCTCAGCTTACAATGATGTCCCATACTCTTTAAAATTATATAGAGCCATATGCAAATTGCGGAGTGTTGAAATATATATATAGTTACTGTTTTGATTCAAATCTCTCTATATAATAAGTATTTACTGTTGCAATGTTTACAACTACTGAACGCAAGGCTTAAAATATATACATGTTCCTAGAAATATGTCATGATAAATGATCCTCTCCAAAAATTACTCAGAATCATTATACCTAAATTTACTGTTTGAATATGTCAATCTCTCTAGGATTATAGGTTGAAATAACATTTACCTAGATATCTAGATTGATAACTGATCGTTTCAGGATACTAGTCATTATCATTAGACCTAGGTCCATTGCCTAGACCATTTTGGATCCATTTAACTTACAAGTATGCCCCATTCTCTTTCCAACTACATAGAACTATATGCAGATGTCAATAACCTTTTATTTTAGGCCTTTTCAGAATGCAGAAATTTAATTTAAGGAAATGAAATCAAAAGGCTTATAGAGAATTCAAATTCATCAAAATCCAAATTCATGTATGTAGAAATATACTTCAAGCAACTAGAATTTGTGTAAGAATATTTATAATGTACCTTTGATATGTATACAGAAATTTAATTGCATATATAGGGTCATATAAAACCAATTTATTGTGTATATGTCAGGCGCAGAATCAGAATCTGTACAATTCCAGAATTGCCCCTGTACAATTCCGGAACTGCGCAGGGTAATTTCAGAATTGCACCATGGTTAGATTGCACAGTTTCAGAATTTCTACCTGTTTTAATTATAGCTACAGATATAGAATATAAATACATATTTTAGTATGTTTGAGGTTGCTGTACTGCATCTTGGAGGTGTGAACAGAGTCAGGGAGAACCCACTGTATCTCACACCTGTATGTAGCTGTGAATAAGGTGTGGCAGAAATGCCTTTGCTGTGATAAAAGACTGGGGTTTGGCTACCTGGGCCCCAAATGATACATTTTTGTTTGACATATATATTCCTAAGATATATATAAGATCCAATATGTATTATATGTGGAATTCAAACGTAGAATTTTGCAAATTTGAAAATAAATGAATCGAATTTTGTTTATTTATTTAGAATTACATAACATCAAATTCAAATGTAACATACGCATGCTTAAACTTTTTCAAATCTAAAAGCCACATGGAATCTCATTTCTACTAGGACTCTCCAATTTACCTTTATGTACATAGTTTTTAGATCTGATATTAACATATTATTCATAGCACTATGTGGAATTAAAATCCATGCATGTCTAGGAGTCAGATTTCACATTGATGGAGAGTTCAACTCACATATAGACGTATATAAAATTGAAATTTAATGGCAGCAGAATTCAAACTCAACATTTGAATACTGAATATCGGACAATTAAAAGGTAGACAACCCTTCATGGAATTTGAATACTACATATTATATGAGAATCTGGAAATTATTCATTGACCCATGTGAAATAGGAACTTTGGCATATGCTTCCTGGATACATGAAATTCAAATTGCATAGAGGTCTTTGTGAATTTTGGCTTCTACATGTTAATTAAATTTGAATCATACATGTATATATTAATTCTGATTTTTACATTATTGAATTCAATCTCTACATACATTATTTTCTTTTCTACATTTGGGCATGAATTCTACATATTGTAACTCTAGCCTGAACTAGGTAGAAACAACCAACTCAGCAAGTAACAGGTAAGACTTCTTTATTTCGTAGGCTCTCCTTGCCCATACCAACTAAGTCTGTTGGTATTAATCGCAGCTCTGGCCTTGATAAGGTCAGCAGCTGCTCTGATTACCCATCCCTTCACAGTTGCCCTAACCTGTATCTTCACACCTACTCTGTGGCATGCATGTGCAGATTGGATCAGGGGACTCCTACACACTGTCCAAGCTCTCCCTGCTGTCTCATTAGCTTGCATTACTTATAAAAGTGCATCTCCCTAAGACCAAACACAACCTTGTTTGCCAGCCAGGCCCATAATGAAGGCACATGTTTTAAATAGGAATAACCATGATAATCAGATTACGAAGAGAGGATATATCTTTGACAATGATGACCACACCTTGATCCATCCAGCGATACTTTATGTGCCAAGGTCCATTGGTAATACAACAATACTTGAAAACTCATCAGGTCTGAAATCTCATGCAGGTCTTCAAAGGATATTTCCCACGACATGTCTGTAGAAACTTGTAGCACTTTTCACTTTCAACTTATCTGTTGAATACATGAGAACGACAGGTGGTAGGAAGAAGCAGCATAGTCAACACAAACCTTAGAATATTCACATAATTATGCCGGAGAAAAATGAAGCATTTTAAAATTGAATAAGGCTACAATCAAATGAGCTCTCTATGATCATGCAGTAAACAATGAGGTGGTAGTTTTTTCATCAGATGTATATTGAGCTGATGGATGGGAGAAAATGATCTGCGCTTGCTGTATTGGTGGTAGGCTTCTGTGGTGTTTTCATTCACCTGGGAAAGCCAGACACAGTATCTCACGAGAATCTAACATCATCCCTTGCTGAAGTGGTGGCAGTCCCTCTCTGTTACCGAGAATAGAGATGTCTCTGTGGTCCGCCATTAACCAGCCCACCAACCCCCTGTGTACATTATTACATTCTTTATACAGAGGAATGTTTAAAACATCATCTTGTGGCTAAGTTGATAACAATCCATATATTATTCAAAATTGTTAACAGAATACTGCAGCAAGTTCACAAGAATGGACAGGGTCAACAGAATACCATTGCCATGGCTGGAAGCCCTGGCAAGCCACTGGACCAGTGATGTTCAGTTTGTCGCATATGCAAGTGCATGTTTTGTATATACCCGCAAGAGAGTCAAATTGAAAATTTATATTCAAAAATCTCTGTAACACTAGAATGCTCAGAAACTTATGAATACAAAGCAATAGCTTACCTTCAGTTTATACTCCCTCTGTAGCCAAAACTCTGCGGAGGGAAGTGATTTCAGAGCAGTAGGAAGACTGAGGATTAGGCAACCTATGAGTTAGTGGATCAAACCCCAGAGTAAAAACAAACCCATTATGGAAGCTTATGTTAGCCTATGTTAGCGATATAACTGTCATAAATGTTGTGTGTACAATTTACTGAGAGGTTATTACCCTGGCACAACAAAGTGCCAGTACACATTTAATGTGCACAGGTCCTCCCACATTTACATTTACTCATTCCTCATATTTCCACTGCTTCCTCTAATCACCTTGAGGCCGGTCTATTTGTGTGCAGGCTCTCAAAACATGTGTTCCGAGAATATACCTTTGATATATAATACTGGAAGGTGGCTGGAGAGTGAGAACTTGTGGGTACCTTGAGACATATTTCTCTCACATAGATAACATCACCTCCTGCAAGACAATATTAAAAATAGGATGCTTATCTAGGTATCACAGAGCTGCAGCAAGACAAGAGAAAAGTTTTAAAACAGACTACAATAGATGGGAACAGCTTACCTGTGTATCACAGACACAGGGTTGGCCTAGAGTATAGCACCCCTCAGTCTAGGTGCATTGCATGCCATTCATGGTCTTTATAATACTATTGAAATGTATCAATCGACATGAACAGAATGGTAGAAGTATGTACATGTATATAGAAATTTATATTGATACCTAACCCATTCAAAATACTAGTTCGTATCATCAAAGCTAGGTCAATTGCCTAGATCATTTTGAATCCCCTTAGCTTACAAGGATGTCCCATACTCTTTGAAATCATATGACGCTATATGCAAATTGTGGACTGTTAATATATATATACATATACTGTTGAAATGCATCTCTTTCTGCCTGGCAATTATTTACTGTTTAAATATTCAATATCTATCTAGCAATAGGGGTAAAAATATAGGCATGTATATAGAAATCTAGATTGATAACTGATCCTTCCATAGAACTAGTCAGTATGCTCAAAGCTAGGTCTATTGCCTAGAACACAAGGAATCCCCTCAACCTACAATGATGTCCTGCAATCATTGAAATTATACAGAACTATAAACAAACAGTGGACTGTTGACATATATATAGTTATTGTTGAAATTCATATCTATCTATATAACAAATATTTACTGTTGAAACACATGAATCTATATAGACTCAAGGGTTTAAACATAAACATGTAAATTAAAATCTAGATTGATAACTGATCCTTTCAAATAACTAGTCTGTATTATTAAACCTAGGTCAATTGCCTAGACCATTTTGAATCCCTTTAACCTATAATGATGACAAACAGTCTTTGAAACTATATAGAACTATATGTACATTTTAGACTGTTGAAATATATATACATATATACTGTTGAAATGCACGTCTTTCTATTTGGCAATCATTTACTGTTAAAATATTTCAATCGATCTAGGATTTGGAGCTGAAATATTTACATGTATATAGAAATCTAGATTGATAACTGATCATTTCATAGAGCTAGTCAGTATGATTAAAACTAGGTCCATTGCCTAGATCACAAGGAATCCCTTCAACCTACAATGATGTCCTGCACTCTTTGAAATTATATAGAACTATATACAAACAGTGGACTGTTGACATATTATATAGTTACTGTTGAAATTCAAATCTATCTATATAACAATTATTTACTGTTGAAATACATCAATCTATATTGACTTAAGGATTAAGACATAAACATGTACATAAAAATCTAGATTGATAACTGATCCTTTCAAATTACTAGTCGGTATTATTAATCCTAGGTCCATTGCATGGACCATTTTGAGTCCCTTCAACCTATAATGATGTCAAACACTCTTTGAAACTATATAGAATGCTATGCAAATTTTGGACTGTTGGAATATATAGAACTGTGTGTACATTTCTGACTGTTGAAATATATATACATATACTGTTGAAATGCATCTCTTTGTATTTAGAAATTATTTACCCTTGAAATGTGTCAGTATTTTTAGGATTAAGGGTTAAAATACAAAGATATATACATTAATCTTCATTGATATCTGATCCTTTTAAAGAACCAGATCATTGTGAATCCCCTCAGCTAACAATTATGTTCCATACTCTCTGAAATTATATAGAGCTGTCTGCAAATTTTGACTTTTGAAATATATATATAGTTATTGTTGAAATTCATATCTCTCTATTTAATAAGTATTCACTGTTGCCATATTTCAAACTACTGAATGCAAGGCTTGAAATATATCGATAAATGATCCTCTCAAAGCATAAGTCTGTATCATCAAACCTGAATTTACTGTTGAAATATGTCAATCTCTGAAATATATATACATGAACCTAGAAATCTAGATTGATAACTGATCATTTCAAAATACTAGTCAGTATTATTAAACCTAGGTCCACTGCCTAGACCATTTTGAATCCCTATAACTTACAATTTTGTCCCACACTCTTTTAAAATATATAGAACTATATGCAAAGATCAATAACCTTTTATTGTAGGCCTTTTCAGAATGCGGAATTTCTAGTTAAGGAAACATAATTCATAGGCTTATATAGAATTCAAATTCATGCGAATCCAAATTCAGGTATTTAGAATTATATTTTAAGTGACTAGAATTTGTGTAAGAGTACTCACAATGCAACTTTGATATGTATACAGCACTTGAATTGCATATAGGGTCATATAAAACAAATTAATTATATATATATCCCACAGATATATATACAGAATCCCAAATGTATTATATGTGGAATTCAAACATAGAATTTGCAAATTTTAAAATATATCAATCAAATTCTGTTTAGGCTCATATTGAATATATGTATACGTAATGTTTAGGCATCAAAGACTATAGCCCAAAATCCACGGCGGCAGGAAGCTGCGTTAAAACGGTATCGCCCCTCTGTCGCCGCCATTTCGCCCTGCCGCCCCTTTTTCGCGCCTGTGCCGCCGAAGTCCACGGCGTTGCGGGGTGGATATCAGCGCGGCAGGGCGAAATGGCAGCGAAATAGTGGCGACAGAGGGGCGATACCGTTTTAACGCAGCTTCCTGCCGCAGTGGATTTTGGGCTTTAGGGCTATGTAAAATCTAAATTTATTTATTTAGAATTACATTACATCAAATTCAAATGTAACATATGCATGCTGAACTTTTTCAAATTTAAATCCCAATGGAATGTGTAAAAAATCTTATACCTCCTAGGACTATCTCCAATTCAACTTCATATACATAGTTTTTAGATCTGATATGTATATGTAATTCATAGCACTATGTGGAATTAAAAGTCATGCATGTTGAATTGAAACTCTAGGAGTCAGATTTAACCTTCATATAGAGTTCAACACACATATAGACCTATATAAAATTGAAATTTCAGGGCAGCGGAATTCAAATTCAACATTTAAATACTGAATATTGGACAATTGAAAGGTATACAACCATGCATGGAATATAAATACTACATATTATATGAGAAGCCAGAAACTATTGATTGGCCCATGTGAAATTGGAACTTCAGCATATATCTATGCTAGGTTTGCTTCCTGGATACATAAAATGCAAATTGCATAGAGGTCTTTGTGAATTTTGACTTCTACATGTAAATGAAATTTTAATTCTACATGTATGTTTATTCTGATTTCTACATTATTGAATTGAATCTCTACATACATAAATTTTATTACTATATTTGGGCATGAATTCTACATATTGTAGCTCAAGCCTGAACCAAGTAGAAACAACCAACTCAGCAAGTAACAGGTAAGACTTCTTTATTTCCTAGGCTCTCCTTGCCCACACAATCTAAGTCAGTTAGTATTAATCACACCTCTGGCCCTGCTGTCTGTTTTACAATCTCATTAGCTTACTTTACTAGTTAAAGTGCATCTCCCTGGGGCTAAACACAGCCTTGTTTGCCAGCCAGGCCCATAATTAAGGCACATGTTTTAAACAGGAATATCCATGATAATCAGTTTACGAAGAGAGGATTCATCTTTGACAATGATGACTAGACCTTGATCCATCCAGTGATACTTTACACGCCAAGGTCCATTGACGATACACCAATACTTCAAGACTCATCCTGTCTGAAATCTCATTAAGGTCCTCAAAGGATATTCCCCATGACACATCTTCAGAAACTTGTAGAGCTTGGCACTTCCAACTTTTCTGTTCAATACATGAGGACAACAGGTGGTAGGAAGAAGCAGCATAGTCAACACAAACCCTCAGAATATTTACATAATTATGCTGGAAAAAAATGAAGCATTTTAAAATTGCATTAGGCTACACTAAAATAAGCTCTGTATGATCATGCAATAAACAAAAAGGTGATAGTTTATTCATAAGATGCAAATTGAGTTGATGGATGGGAGAATATGATCTGCACTTGCTGGATTGGTGGTGGTGCCTGGCTGCTGTGGTGTTTTCATTCACCTACTAAAGCCAGTCACAGTATTTGGCGAGAAGCTAACATCATCCCTCGCTGAAGTGGTGGCAGTCTCTCTTTGTTACCAAGAACCAAGATGTCTCTGTGGTCTGCCAGTGTTTAGGATTAAACAGCCCACTACCCCTCTGTGGACATGTTTACATTATTTATACAGACATCATTGTGTGGCTAAGTTGATAATAATCTATATTATTCACAATTGTTAATACAATACTGCAGCAAGTTCACAAGAATGGGTGGGGTCAACAGAATACCATAGCCAGGGCTTGAGGACTTGGCAAGACACTAGACCAGTGATGTTTAGTTGGTCGCATATGCACTTCAGATTCAATAGTCTCTTTCTCTGAAACACTAGAATGCTCAGACTCAAGTATATACATAGCAAAAGCTTACCTGCAGTTTATACTTATTCTGTACCCAAATCTTCATCAAGGAAGGGATTTCAAGGCAGTTGGGTGACTGAAGATGGGGCATTATATGTGTAACTGGGCTAAACCCCTAAATCTTCCTTTAAAGATATGGCAAAGGAGGGTCATTGGAGGATATATAACTATGTGTTAGTGGACTAAACCCCGGAGTAAAAGCAAACCCGTTATGGAAGCCTGTGTTAGCCGTACAACTGGTATAACTGGAGACGTTGATAGGGGTCACCTCTCAAACACGCCCAAAACTCTATACGAATGGACGGCTCGGCAGTCATCACCGGGCTGTAATTACCGGTTACCCGTGCGGCTGCACGGCTAAGCAGGTCCAAAAACCGGAATATTTTGTACCCCAAAGTTTATATTGTTGTTTGCCCATATGACCATTCCAGTCTATGTGTCACCATCTGCTGATCACAGATGGATTTATGCTCACAAACCACTGAAAGGTTGAATAAGGGAGGGGATTAGAGGACTGAGGATATCTAGCTATATGTAAGTGGACTAAACCCTAGAGTAAAAACAAACCCGTTATGGAAGCCTGTGTTAGCCGTACAACTGGTATAACTGGAGACGTTGATAGGGGTCACCTCTCAAACACGCCCAAAACTCTATACGAATGGACGGCTCGGCAGTCATCACCGGGCTGTAATTACCGGTTACCCGTGCGGCTGCACAGCTAAGCAGGTCCAAAAACCGGAATATTTTGTACTCCAAAGTTTATATTGTTGTTTGTCCATATGACCGATTCAGTCCATGCTTCGCCATCTGCTGATCACAGATGGATTTATGTTCGCAAACCACTGTACGGTTGCCCTGTAGTTAATGTTTGTAGTAAAGCGGGGGGTATTTGGACTGAGAGGGAGTTACTGGTCTTGCATTAAACATCCTCTATCTGGGTTTTCTTGAGTCTCACGGTGTAGGAGGCTGACAAATTGGTCGGTGTTGTTGTCAAGGTCCAGTAATCCTTTGAAAAAAGAAGACATAGTGATAACTGCTATTCAAAATGGTCCTAGTGACACTGCATACATAGCCCCAGTGAATACTTCCGTGTAAGGCACACATCAAGGTCACAGGCTTGAGTTGTTCAGTGGATGTGAAGATTTTTGTCATAGTTTCAGGACAGGATATCAATAATGAGTTAAGCTTTTAAGGGTGGGATAATGTCTAAAGGACTCTCGTGCCCAAATACCACTAATATAGTTTGAAGTGGATAATTTCAAAGAAATTTGTTAAAGCCGTGCATATTATACATCATTTCCACTGTCTATAATCTATAGTCTGTGAATGGGACAAAAACGATCTTTTATATTCCTTTCCATTGAACAGCATTATAGGATAAAAATTGGAGAAAATTATCAGATTTAATATCTCGGTACTAATATTGATGTTAGTACCTGGAGAGCTTTTTTCCTTTTGTCAATATCTTAATTATTAAGGTAGGTAAAGCAGTTCAAAGATGCATAGTTTAAAAAAAAAAGTAAAATGGCTATTTACCCCTATTATTGCCCATATTTTAAATCCCATTTAACTTTGAATATCTCTACAGTCCTTAATAATGGAAAAAATGTATTGACATCAATATTAATTCCCAATTTCTAAATCTAATAATGCTGCCCAATTTCCATCCCACAATGCTGTTCAAAAAAGAAGCTAAAAAATGAAAGTTTTATTCCATCCACAGTCCATTGCTGCTAAAATCAGAGAAGAAATAGAAGGAATATTTTAACCACTGCAAACTGTTTTAGTGGTATTTGGGTGTTGAGAATCCTTAATGCATCATGCCCTTGGTCGTCATGATGCATGAATGCAACCCTGGCGAGTAACTCACCAGTGCTGCATGCAAGCACCATGCCAACTCTATGGGGTTCTGACACTACCAAAGGGTCAGCATGATGTACCAATGCAGCATGTAGTGACATCCATTTGTAAAGGGTGTAATAGTTACGTCATACTGTTTCAATCTTATATATAATACTTTCTTTTTCGCAGAGATATTACTATTTTCAGTCACTGAAAGTTTGCTTTTGGAATTTGTCATAAAATTTAAAAAAGTGTCCTTACAATTTTCTCCAGCTCCACGGCACTTGCATACAGATGCTTCCACTCTGTAGATAGGCTTCTCTAGCTCTGCCCTTCCCAGGTTACACATAACTCAAGCTGCCAACAGTAACCTAAAATAGAAAGAATTCGGACACATGTTAATTCGTGCTCTGTAAAAAGGGTGTTTAGACTTGAAATATTTTAGTGAGCCTATTTGAAAACATAGGTTGATAATCTGCTTAGCTTTTATGCCAGGTTGCAATGTGTTTATAGGCCTCATGTGTTTTTGATAAAAGATACATTTATGAGCCTCATTTCTCCATGCATGTAGGTTTGTACTGCTAAGATAAGCTTGAGAGGGTATGTTGTATATGATCTTGTATCACAGTTCACACACAGAGGTGGAGGGGGGGGGCACTTACAATCTTACAATCTCCCTGTATGTTTTATAGTTACTATGTGTGTACACAAAGTATCGGAAACGGGGTACATATATGCCATTTAAGGGGACAAGAGTATTTTCTGCCAAAAATATCCAACCAATGTATACAAATTGGTATATTTTGTGGTGGTATGGTTCAAATTTGTGGTGGTATCCCGCTAAAAACGTCCAATCTGGCCAGGTTGTGGGGTATTCGGCTAAAAGGGGTCCAATTCTGGCAAATTAAGGTTGGTGTCCCAATAAAAGGGACTCCAACTTTGAGAAAATCCTATTACCCGCACTGGGGGAATAAGGTTTGACAGCCAAAGGGACTACCATACCATCAGGGCGCTCTTCTATTCGGTAGGGCTGTGACCATGTTGATTATACCAGATAGGCGCTCTTTCAAAACCAGATGCCCACAGGCACCGTGACGTTGTGATGGGGTGGGGAGGGTGTGTTTGTGGTGGTGGTAGGGGAGGGGCAGGAGGTGGCCAGACAGTCAGATAACACCTTGCATGCACTGCAAATCTTTTATGTTGCGCTATGTAACAGCTGGTACCCATGTGACCGCTGTTATAAGTGCTTATCTCGCCAGTGCCAGCTTTCATATTTCTCATGAGATTGTAACAATTGGATAGTCTTGGACCGGGTGACGGCTTTGACCAGGTGACATGTTTGACCAGATGAAGTCTTTGACCAATGCACAATGATTTGTTTTTTTACAGGGGGGAAAGAGGGGATCCTTTTAAAGGATAATTGTGAGGTGTAAGCCTTCTAAAACATAATGAAGAAATGAACCATTAACTATGTTTTTTTACTATAATGAAAATAATGTTTTACTGAATGGTCAAATACGTCACAACAAATAATGGTAATATTGGTAAATGAACGTACATTATTTGTTACAATACTTAGTTAAGGCAGTCTGTAATTATAACCAAATCGAAATGAAAATAATAAAATATAGTGCTATAATATACTCTAACTTTTTCTTTTTTATATAGGCCCCATTTCAACCATCATAATGCTTGCTGGTCAAAGACGTCACCCTGTCAAAGACTATCCAATCGGTACGATCTCATTAGACACAGCCTTAATTGGCAACACAGACTACTCTTGGGGCCCTTGAACGGGGGGGGGGGGGCAGGTGACACCGTGTGTGTCCATTGAATTTTATAAATAGCCTTTTCGCCATAACAATTTCTAAGAAGTGATCCATGTCTCATTTCACTATCTATTTTTTCCCTGCTGTCTCATTTCACTAAGCCCCAAGATGGCTCATGTCTTTGTATCTTAATCCTGCCACCCAGGACATCACCCATCAGCTCTCCTCCCTAAAACCCACTAGAGTGATAGTACTAGCCTAGACCCCTAAATTCGACCCGGCAACATGGGCCTCTTCAGGCTTTAATGATAGTGACATGACTAGACGGCAGAGAAAAAAACAGATAGTGACATGATACTTGGAGCATTTCTTAAAATCGATATGTTGCACGTAGACTAGCCTGATTCGTTAGCCCTAGATGGGTAGAGGGGGAGCAGTCAGGGCAGGTAGACCAGTGTTGATGGCGTGGGACATAGTGAATAGTGAATAGGCTGCATTGTGGGTGTGGATCACTAAATTCAACATGGCAACATGGGCATTTTTGGGCTTAGTGGCATGCGATGTGGGGAATTTAAGAATTAGTGACCTGGGATATGGACATTTCTTAAAATCAACAGGGTGACATGGGTATTTCTTAAAATCGACAGGCAAAATCGGGACCCCATCCAGACCCCCTGCATTAATACCAAGACAGCTGCATTATACATTTTGTATATCTATACTCATAATTAGCCACTTCCACATCGCTCTTATAGTTATCATTATAGGGAGAATACACATATAAATGACGGGTTCTTATCCTGCCTAGTCGGACTCCTATTTTATGCAGGCAGCCATTACTTAAAGGCGCACTAAACCCAGGACCTAACCCTGCCGAGTTTTGTACGCAAATGACGTCGTGGGTTCAGTGCGCCTTTAAAGGCGCAGATCTCGGTACCCCTCCAGCGGCAGTCGGAGTGGAGCCGGGACAGGTACATGTACTCAGCCCTATATATATAGGGGCACTGGGGCTTTAAGCTGGTACTGACAGTAAGAATAGATGTCACCAGTACCAGTGGGAATGGCGCTGACCACTGATCATCTTGCTAAGGCCATATGGGCATTAAATAGAGTATGTACATGTTCGTACATGGCCTGCTTTTACCAATAGCAGCACTGGATCGCTATGGCTGTGCCTGACACCTGAGAGAAAAAAAGTTCCTGACATGGATCTGGATCCCTTGTTATAAAATCCTCTTATATCTCGGCCTTTCTGATTGCATAACCCACTGTGGGCGTCAACACACAGACTACCGTAAAACCTCGCGTAAAACCTAACTCGCGTATTACCCACCCATAACTTTGGGACACCCAATAAGCCTAATAGAGTATTTGAAAATTGTAAATTTAGTACTGTATTATACTTTTAAAAACTCTCGTATAAGCCGCACCCCATATAGGCATGTTTGGTATCAAAAGAAAGCTGGCTCTGATTTGCGTACAAGCCGCGGCTTCTACGCGAGGTTTTACGGTAACTGCACAATGTTGTGAGTATGGTGAGGCAGATAGTGAGGGGTCAACCAAACCACACCTCATGCTGTGACTCAGTGTGAGAAGGGCCCGGGCGGGGGGGGGGGGGGGGGGGCACTTGGTATATTTTGTATACACAGGTGTGCGGCTGGGAAGGGTACTTTTTTAGCAAAATCCCCCTCACTAAGGGTCTGCTTTTCACCAAAACCACCCTCACCAAGGGTCAATTCTCACCAAAATCCCCCTCATCAAGGGTCACTTTTTGGAGATTTCAACAAAATCCCCCCAAAAAGGGTAAAATGTTGCTCGAGGATCACTTTTGACCAAAATTCTTACATCAGGGAAAATTGCTAAAACCTAGGCACCTTTGTTCAAAATCCTACTCAGCAAGGGTCACTTTTGACAAAAATCCCCCTCAGCAAGGGTCACTTCTGACCAAAATCCCCCTCACCAAGGGTAAGGGTGGTCAAAGGGCCAGCCGCACACCCGTGTCAAAAAAAAAGAGTATCCCCCCCCCCCCCCCCGGGGAGAAGGGACAGACTGCAGACTCACCTTTGTGGTCCCTGGTCGTGCATTGTGAGTGTAGACACACCTTCAGTCCTCCAATCTGTAACGACGTCTCTGACAGGAAAGAGTTAATGTGAGCAGCCTTTAGCCCTGTGTACACTAGCATATATAACACTGTCTTGCTGTGTCAAAGCCAGTTTTGGCACCGACATAACAGTGTTATACATGTAGAGTGCAGCGGACACAGGCCTGAAGGCGCCAACACTGTAGGTGGCAGGAGGCTCGGTGTTGAGGGCTGACGTCCCGTGGTGCTGCAGACTGCTGGGTGCCGGTGTCGGGTCGGCTTTATATACAGGTCTGACACCGCCGTGAGACGTGTCCGCCAGGGGTTGGTCACCCGGGGAGGGGGGGCGCACTCCCTCAGATTTGGATACCATGTGTGAACACGATTCCTAGGGAGAGTGACCCGTAAGTAGAGTGTATTTCTCAGAGTCATCTGTCATTTAGGTCTGCTTTCTTGCTAATTTTCCCTTGAAAACCGTATGATTTTTTGAAAATTTCGCCCCTTGATAAGGGTACCTGATTTGAGCTGATGTTCACATATAGTGACTATAGAAAAGATAGGGAGTGCCCCCCCCCCCCCGGGGGGGGGGGGGTTGGGGACGACACTACGTAGACAGGGACCACCCCCTGAAGGAGGAACCAGGCACCTGGGGCTGCCTCTGTAGTACGCCTTAAACAAAGCACAGCGTGCCTAGACCGGGGGTATAGATGGGGGGGGTCCCCATGTCGCATGTCGATTTTCAGAAATGGCCATGTCACCTGTCACTTAAATCCCCATGTCCCATGTCGCTGTTAAGAGCCTGTCTTGTCCCATGTCGATTTTAAGAAATACCCTATGTCATGTCACTTATTGTTTTCCTCATGTCACTAAGCTCCATGTCGCATGTCGATTCTAAGAAATGACCATGTCGCCATGTCGAATTTAGGGGTCTACCCCCATTAGACCAGGAGCGTCCATGGTGTGTCATGTACAGCCTCAGGTAATGGGGGGTAGTTCAGTGCGGGCTAGCACCTGTAATTATGTTAAAGGGGCAAATCTCGGTAGCCCTCCAGCGACATTCCGCGCGCAGTCAGGACAGGTACTCCGCCCTATATATAGGGGCGGTGGGGGTCTAAAGAGTATCTGGCACGATATACATACAAGTAGCGCTGTGGGAACGTGTAGAATATAGCACGATACCAAACTATGAAGCCGTTAGGTTCCTTTATTACTGATTCGACTATAAGAGGATATGTTATGAGTTAGTAACTTACATATATAAGGCATATGATTGAATTCCATGTCCTAATGCATTCTTTTTTCAGTTTGACTACATGTCTCAAACTGACTTTTCAAATACAATAATATTTCAATCATCATTTTGCGATGTCGCAATCCCGGCAATAGGGATTGGGTGAGGGTTATATTGATTACAATTTATCATTTACGGTTAGAGGCAAACATGCCATAGGGGTATCATTCATCCTTCAACCCTTTATAGACACATTTCGCTAAAAGATGACATGCGAGTTTATCACTGGGGCTGCATTAGTGCATTGTGACGAAAGATTTAACCCTTTTATGACATGCCGTCATTAAAGGGATAAACAGAATATCATATATATATATATATATATATATATATATATATATATATATATATATATATATATATATATATATATATATATATATATATACACATCAGAGTGATAAGGATATGACATGGTGAACATGCGGGCATGTTAACTGTGGGAGCATGGGGACGGGGGTCCCTATGTCACATGTCGAATTTCAAGATATGTTGACGGCACTACGTGAAATCCCATGTCACTCATGTCAGTAAGCTAATTATCATATTAAGGATATATATCATTTATAAGGTACGTGTATGGCCTACCTGGCACCTTGTATCAAACCTTAAACTGCACCTCACTCCGATTGTTACTAGAGGGGCAGCAAGATCTGCACCTTTAAGGGACGGCATAATGCAAATAAAGGGTCGCTGTAGAGAAGCTCCACTGAAACATTGAGCCTGTATAATTCAATGGAAATAGATTAAAGCTAAACATTTTGAACATCGTCCTGACCGCATATATGATGTCTCCACCATATTCCTTTGCATTATTTGGGTATTCAATATCTGTGGACTATGAATGGAACAAAAATGTGTTGTTTTTTCGCTTCATCTCATTTAAACAGCAATATGAGATAGAAATTGGATATAATTTCCAGGTCAAAGAATCAAAATAAAATGTTGATGTCATTCCCAAGGGCATTTTTTTCTCTTTTTTGGGGGATATTTCAAATACACAGCTGGTGCATGGATGCATTGATGCAGCCCTGGTTAGTAACTCGCCAGTGTACAAGCATTCAAGCATCATGCCAACCCTGTGGGATTCAGACACTCGTGAACAGTCGGTATGATGCACAAATGCAGCACCAGCGAATTACTCGCAGGGGCTGCATTGGTTAATCATGACGACAAATGCAATAGTTTAGAGACATCTGTCCTTAAAAGGTTACTTAGTACCCCCCCCCCCCCGATGTTGCATGGTACATGTACTATGTCGGCCTAACGCATACTGCGACTGGTAATGGGACATTACAGTGCCGTAACTTATACTTGGGTTGCAGGTCTGACTTCTTTTTTTTTAAACAATTTAACTTTATTTGGCACTTTTTTATCTCACAGTTTGAACATTTTTCTTCAATATTATGAATCGGGTATCCACCTAGATTACACTCTAACTTCGATTTACAAATCGGGTATTCCTATTTGTTGAAAATAAACATTTGTTTTTACATTTCAAACCTAACCAGATTTTGTTGTTTTAGCGTTATATCATTTTACTATTGATTAGAATTTATATATTAATAGACTTTGCAAAACAAGTTAGGATGGGGCTTCAGCATTGCTGATGTTATACCCCCCCCCTTATTTTAGTAACAAAGACACCAAGTTATTTGACATGATAATTATAAATGATGAAATCAGCCAGCAAAAATGATGAGAAAAACTGTAACCGTATGTTAAATTGCAAATAAAGATATTTAAAACAAAAACAAAAAAAACATTCATTAAACCGAGCCCATGGAATGCATTGGTACATCAGGACGACTAATGCTATCTTTCAATGAGATT
The DNA here is from genome assembly GCA_947462335.1 of Harmothoe impar. Classification (NCBI taxonomy): domain Eukaryota; kingdom Metazoa; phylum Annelida; class Polychaeta; order Phyllodocida; family Polynoidae; genus Harmothoe; species Harmothoe impar. The sequence goes on along the minus strand of OX381710.1, from coordinate 76,293,338 downwards.
CTGTCATTAGAGGGTTAAAGAGAATACCTGTGACCGGGTATTAAACTACTGCCACCCCCTTACAAGAGGACCCCGCTCCCTCCCCCTGACAAACCATTACTGGACTGAGAGATTGGCTGGTGGGCACAGGGCGAATCAGATCGGTGGTGCGGCTTATATGATCGGCCCATGATCAGGGTGCGGCTTATACATGATTTCTTCCTACTATTATACAGTAGTAAAGTCGCCATAATCAAACCCCCATTGCGGCTTATAGGATCCGCCCAAACTCTATGTGTGGCTTATACACGAGTTAGGTTTTCTGGTCCTTTAATATTACCCCCTCCCCCTACTGGATGAAGATTATGTGTCTAATTCAGTCATGTTTTTTCACTAAAATTTGCAAAATAAAACAAAAATTTGAATCTAAAGAAGGAGATTTTAGTGATGCACACGGTTATTCGGAGTGGCCTAAAGCACAGCAGTGAAATCCAGAAGCCGTGACGGGTCGCTCTGCACCTGTTGCATGACAGTATCAAGCCAACAACTGTAGGGAGGTCAGGCCCGGGCCTGGGGTCGGGGTGATCACTTGTCCTCTAGTGTCTGTGTGTCTGTGTGTGTGTGTGGGGGGGGGGGTGACCCTTGTCCCCTTAGACCTGGTGTCCCCTGTGCATGTTAGCTTGTGGAGTTTAAGGTGTCCACAGTAAGCTGAAGATAATGATCACAGGCCGCTATCTGGTCGTAAATGTCATCTCAGTCCTGAAGCACTAGTGGTGGCCGCCACCACTGCACGGGAGTTTGCATGGGGAGGGGCCGTGTAGGTGTGTGTGGTGTGTGTGGGGGGGCTCTCTCCTCAGCCACAGTCATGTCTACATATAAAGGCCTGCTTGGATAGTGTGCATGTTGTGGAGAGTCTCTCAATAGGATCCAAGGGTGTGGTGGCGTGTAGCTGTCAGAGCTTTACGACACTTAACCCTTTAAGGACGTATGTCGCTAAAAGATCATATTTGTCGTCATGATGCACCAATGCAGCCCCGGCAAGTAACTCGCCAGTGCTACATTGGTGCATCATACCAACCCTTTTATGAGTGTCTCAACCCCATAGGGTTGGTATGATGCTTGAGTGCAGCACTGGCGAGTTATTCGTCAGCGTTGTATGCATGCGTCATGACGACCAAAGCTATGATGCATTAAGACGTTATGCAGTCATTAAAGGGTAAAGGTACAATCTCAGACACCAATGCAGACCCCACAGTATTATACATGGTATCCAGCCTACAATGCGGTAGAATTAAGCAGGAACATATCTTTATATGTATTTCATAATGGTAGAATAACTAGTTACATATTCAATCCACTTTATAATTCTTCTAAGTTAGGAGCGGCTTATACGCAAGGCTATAGCTCTATTGTAAAAGCCTCACCCTTAGGGAAAATTTCTGCAAAAAAATCTTGCCCCCCACAGCTTGCATAAACAAACTTTGGACACCCTTAAAGGGTTGATTAACCGATCTGGGGAATTCCCTTATCTTAATTAGTCGTCTTTCCATTTTTTCCATGCTCTATATTGTTGTTTTAAGTCTGGACTTAAAAGGTGATGGCACACAGACCCTGACACCCCCCCCCCCACCCCCATGTCACTTTGTGTCACTAAACCCAAAGACCCACCCACCCCCTAGCAGGTGACGTCATTTGTGAACGTTCCCTTATACTCAGGGTGCTATGGTAGTACAGAATAAATGCCTGCGTGTAGGTGTATGGGTAAGAGATCCTCGGGACATAGCTTTAGATAATCTGCATGTGGGTCGTCATGAAGTGGGGAGACATATATCACTTAATACCAATATTATAGACCCAGTTATAAATCTAAGGGATAATGATAAGACCCGTCTAAAAATAGCAGACTAATTCTGGAGTTTTTTCTAGATCAAGCCCGTTGGAATGCAAAGCTGGATATTACATGATGCTGGTGTACAGCATTGTGTCATTTATGAAGCATTTAAATCTAAAATCTGACCCATGGTTTATCAGAGTAATCATAAACTATGTTTCAATGTATTGTGATGACGGTCTGCTCAGAGCCCCAGGTGTTGAGGTCACGCTCTGATGCCCCCCTCCCCCCTATCCTGCTTGTCGCACCCCTCATAATAACACCCCGGCCAGGTAACCACACTGAGATAGTCGTGGTATTAGCTGCCGCATGATACCGTTAACTTATTTTATTTTGCGCTGTACATATTTTAACAGATTTTGATGATCTTAAAATATGTACATTTGGTGTGTGGACAAACACGGTACACTGGTCAGGGAGGGGAGAGCGGGGTGTGTGTGTGGGGGGGGGGGGGGGGGCTTTTCCTAGCTTAAGATTATATTATAATTAGATCTTGGAGGACATAATCATGATGCCTACCCGCCAAGAATATAACTCCCTGGGACTAGGATTATACACCCCTATGGGGAGTAGTAGGGTGACACATCTAATCTCCTTCTGAGCGATACTATTGTTGTAATTGTGGTTTTTTTTTTGTTCTCAAGATCCGACAAGAACTTGAATCTTGTTGTTAGGGGCATGGGCTACAAAAGGGGAGGGGGGTCAAGCCTTCTACGCCACCATGCAGCAATATGCATACAAGTATCTACAGACAAACAACACAATAAAGGCATATGAATCTTGATCTGGGACCGCCTTGGTCAGACCCCCACCACTACCACGCACTCTTAAAGGCGCATCTCTCGGTACCCCTCCAGCAACAGTCGCAGTGCAGTCGGGACAGGTACTCAGTCCTATACATCCCATATATGCACACAATAGTGTGGTCCAATGTGTTTTTGTTCAGTATCGTTCATGTTGACAAATTGATTAGAAAACAGTGATTGAAATTGAGGGTGGGCTATAATCTAATTCAATTATAGTGTTTGGCATGACTTAGGATATTAAAGGTCACGGTTCTACGCATCTTGACCCCTGCATGGGGGTCTGTATAGGCGGCGGGGGAATGGGTCCCGATTTCCTCTGTCATCTTCAGAAATGGCCATGTCGCCCTGTAAAGTTTAGTGGTACACCCCAATATATATGTATTGCAGCTCACATATTTCCATTTCCCAAGCCTTGATTATTAGATAGTATTTGATATGCTGCATCTATAAATATGTCTTCATAAGATGTGCAATATATTAGTGAAATCTCATGCGGAGGCGCTGAAATCCCCCCCCCCTGTTACAGTTACTTGTCAATGGTTAATACAACTCTTGTAGATTTGTACATTTTACCCGACTGGGGCCCTACTTTTGCATGGCATTATTTGCCTGATACCGCAAGCTAGTTTCCGAAATCTTATGTGTTATATAAATACATTTAGATCCCAAATACCTAGAGAATGATAATCAGTTCAAGGAGGGGCTAACAAAAGTCAACCCTAAGTTTTAAATACATATATGTCGGAGGGTTGAATGAACCTTTTTTTTTTAAAGATGTTGCTAGATATGCCCAAGCCTACATCATATATTGACATATTAGGTCCGAGTCATTTATTATTTCTTCATTTCTAGCCCGACCCCCTGCCAAATGTGGAATTATGTGTGGTCACAACCCGTCCTGGCTCCACTCCGACTGATACTACAACTAAGGGTACCAAAATGTGCTCCTCTTAACAGCTGACCAATTGGGGCACTATGCAGTTATACAGTACCATACAGTAGGCCTATACATACTTATTGTAGTGGCGTGTTGTTGGAGGAGAAGGGGGGGGGGGGTACAGTTGTCCGGTGAGGGACACTGTTAGCACTTTAAGGCTAGTGGGGGCAATACATTACAGAGCATATATAATTGCTCTGTAAGTTATGACCCCCATATCTATGTATCATGGGGCATCATTCTACAGTGGGCTGAGGTAAAAATAAAACAACCTGTCCAATACGTAAAAAAACATCACAAAAGCAATCACAAAGTATTAACTTGGTATAAGGCAGATATGGATACGCGTCAGTAGCGTTGGACAATGGTAATTATCCTTGGCTGATAGCCTGGATAATTACCCTGTCCTTGGCTAAAAAAAACTTATCCAGTGATCCATTTTACCATATCTATAACGCATCCCCTTCTCCGATATGCCAAAAGTTAGTGCTTTCAAGTTAGTTTGGACCTTTTCCGTGCCAGTGGACAGGGTGTAAATAATAATATTTACCACCATAGTACAATGTTCCCTCTTTACCTTCATGAAACAAATTCGCTAAATGATAATATAGCAACTCACACGTTTGCTTTCGGGCCATGTACTTTATACACATAATGTACTTGTCTTTACATATTTTGTATCATATTTGATACTTTACATTTCAATATCCACACGTTTGTGGTTCTAGAATAAAATGTGCTTCGAGAGTAGACTGTTTAGGTGATTCGTCTTCAAATGATCACTGAGGTGTTAACGTCGTTATGATGCACTAACGTCACCCATATCAGCAGGTGTGGGGTCCGTTATCTTATCAAAGCCCGCCCTCCCCCTCCCCACCCCTGCCCCTATGCGGGAAGGAGGTGGAGGGAGGTGCACTGTTTACGGCTACACGAGATAAGAGCTGATAAGACAAGCCTGTCCCCTGTCGGTTCCCACTTTGCACCAATACTGTAAACGTACATATTTTCGCTGGTACAAATTTTCGCGGATTTGCTTCAAAATACAATTTCGCTGGGATGTTGATATTGAAATATTACAGTTATAAGCTATGTTGGATAAATTTTCGCTCTGTACATATTTTCGCGGATTTTAAAATCCGCGAAATCCGCGAAAATGTGTACAGCGCGAAATAAAATACATTTACAGTAGTAGAACGTCTTATCTGTTTGTTTAACCTCAAACAGCGAAACTTATAATGGCGGTACCATCCCACTGGACATCACTAGATTCCTATTGAAGTAAAAGGTTATGGGGGTCACCATTGTGACTTATAAACATAATGGTATCATTACATATTACAGGTGATAACCATCTCCCCTTTATTGAAGAATTCCATCTGCCATGATAACACGATCTATCCCTTGAATACTTCCTGAAGCTACCGGTAAGCTAAGTCACGGCCCAATGCCACCCTAATTAATTTATTCTGAATCTTTTTATTTTCCTTTTTTCTTTATATCAGTTGGTACTTCATAAAATATGCATATGGATTCGTAAATAAATATATTATAATTTCAGGTCTTTGACGTTTATACCTTCACTATAAATAAAATAATTTAATTTTCAATGCAAATCAACTCGGTAGACGATGATACACCCAATTTTGAAAAACACGTCTAGTCTGCGCCAAAACGTGTTTGTTGGCGCCAAAACATGTTTTCTGGCGACAATACAATGTTATGTATCCTAGTAGACACGGGCCTAATACTGTACATGAAAAGTGAAATTTAATACTCAAAAAAGTTAGACAAACGCATCATATGTTCCAGTCGTATGGCATTAAACTACACCCATCGCCCAAGACTTGCCTTAAAAGCATATCTCTTTCCAAGGGCCCTCGTGGGATCGTGTATCAAGGTCACATTTAATAGTGTATCAACCCCGTAGCACTGACATGATATGCGCATTGAGCACTGGCGAGTTAGCACTGGCGAGTTAGCACTGGCGAGTTAGCACTGGCGAGTTAGCACTGGCGAGTTAGCACTGGCGAGTTAGCACCACTATAACCATTGTGTAGGTCAAGAATGGTGGGTTGGCTTGGATGTGACGTTTAGTAATATGGATTTCTGTGATCTTTGAGAAAATGATAGATTAGTTCTTTTTAAGCTATGTCTGTTTATCTAGCGATGAAAGTAATGTATAAAACTAAATGAATTGCTTTGCCATAGCGAGGGATGTTTAAGCTTTGGTCATTATCAGAAGGGTAACTTTTGATCGATTACAAATGTTTACATAGGGGCGGGGAGGACTTTAGATTTACCCAGATTAATAAGAATTCAGTGCCATAATTCTTGAAGGTTCCCCATGGTGTTGTCCTGGAGAGTTGATTGTAATCTATATGCATGCTGCACTCATATTCTACAAGTTGCCATGTCACAACCTTCATGTCTATGCCATACCTATGCCACAGCGTCATGACGACCATACCAATTATAGCTGTCGGAATGCATTGACACATGTCTATCATGTATTACAGGCGGTCTCAGGGATGCTAAATGTCACCTTATCTCTAACACTTAAAGCTGACAGGCTGTGACTATCACGCACACACAGTGTCTGCATGGTGCCATGTGTCCCCACTGCGTCCCCTGATCCACGCTATACTTACCTCAAGCAATAACACCTAAGGGAGTGCTCATTTTTTAACAACAGGGGGGGGGCGGTGAGATTTCGCGCGGAGCGCGCGAATTTTTTTCACCCCCCCCTCTAGAGGGGTCGAAATTTTTTACCCCCCCCCCCCGCAGGCCGAAAATCGCGCGTGTTCGCGCCCCTTTGTAGCATAGTAACGCGCGGGCTTTTCCCCTCAAAACAGGTTGAATTTTTTTGCCCCCCCCCCAAGAGGGGTCTGAATTTTTTACCCCCCCCCCGGTCAAGGGGTCCAGATTTTTTACCCCCCCCCCCAAATCCACCACCCCCCCCTGTTGTTAAAAAATGAGCACTCCCTAATAACCGTGGATGGGACGCCAGGGCGGCACCATGAAAGGCCGCTATCTGTACATAGCATTTGTGTATACGTGTATATACGTGTTCATTAGTTTAACACCTTAACATGGTACTGCATTTCCTCAAAGTGATTGGGTAGTTTTATCACCACAATATTACAGTGGTAGTTCACAAATGTTTGGCAGTCAACTATTCCTACCTTACTCCCGGATTTTACTATCATCTGTCTGAGGAGGGGGGGGGGGGAGGTTTACTACCATCTGCCAACTATCATTATCTTTAAGTTGTACGTTTACCTGATTACTTTGACCTAGCCTGCTTGGAGCCTGCCCCCTCTTACACGGTTGGGCTGGGGGTGTGGTGGTGGTGGGGTGGTGGGGTGGTGGGGTGGTGGTGGGGTGGTGTTAAAACGTTCACCCACTATCTGCATTCCGTCCTTAGATGTATGTATACATTAAACATTTATTCCATAGTGATTAAAGCAGTCCCATTGACCTAACCAAGGAAGACCATATTTAAGGACCCCATGTTAAATGGCCCTCCGCCATATTTTACGGCCTTTAAAATCATTGAAATTGATGATTTATTCAATATGAAATAGCTTTTTCAGAGGAGTCAATTTTGACAATATGGTTCATGAAATAAAAACAAAGGAGCACTCATTTTTTTATCAATGTTTTTTTTCTTTCTTTTTTTGGTCACAATGCCCATGATAGCCAGTTCGCCAATGGGTACACTCTGTGGGCATTGAAGATTTGAATGTGTCAAATGGTGCAGTGTATTATACAATGTATAGATAGGGAGAGTGCCGGACATGAGCTATAGCCATAATAAAAGTTTGTTTGTTTGTGTAGTTTAACTTCCCATTGCCATACACAGAAAGGATCTTGAATAAGTGTCTGTCGTGGTTCTAAAGGCTCTGTCAAATTGAAGAGCGCCCCATCGCTAAATTGTTAAATACACTCCTTATTGGCATAATACATCGTGATGGTTGGTATGATGCATGGCTGGATAATGGACTCATCGAGACTGCTTGAATGCATTGTAACCACCGCAGGCATAACGCATTAAAGCATTATGCGGCCATTAAAGGACCATCCCAGATCACTCACAACAGAGGTACAGACCCAGGTGCTAGTAGTTCTACTCCCAGCCCCCCCCCTCCCGCTCCCATTCCGCGACACCGTGTCATAACCCCTGCCCTGCCAGCCACACAACGGCCGATAACTGGTGAGAAAGTCGTTAAACTGTATAGGACCCACTCATCACAGTGTCAAGTGTCAACCTTAGACCTCTAAGGGCTGCATGGTGATTTAAAATCCTTGGTCGGCACAATGAATGAATGCAGCCCTGGTAATCAACCGGTGCTAGATTCATGCATCATGCAGACCTGTTGGGAGTGTATCAACACCATAGAGTCTGCATATGCTGCCTAAAGTCATTTATTCATTGGGACTGTATTCATGCATCATGCTGACCAAGAACCATTTTCTTAATTCATTATGCAGCCCTTAAATGGTAAACTCACCACAAGGGGGATAGAGGGTGCAGAATATGTCAACCTGCACTCAACTACAAGTTAGACACTTTACCCTTTAAGGATGAATGTCACTAAAAGATGACATTTGTCGTCATGATGCACCATGTCACCCCCAAGAGTACCTCGCCAGTGCTGCATTGGTGCATCATGCTGACCATTCATGCGTGTCTCAACCCCATAGGGTTGGCATGATGCTTGAATGCAGCCGCTGCATTCATGCATTATGAGGACCAAGGGCATTATGCATTAAGGCATTATGCCACCCTTAAAGGGTTAAGACTGCCGGTAGCATGCAACCAAAGGTCTACACATTGCCTGAAGCGTCCCTGGATCAGTCATGATCAAGGCCAATTATCTCTAACACTTAGACCTACCGATAACTCATCACATGCAAACACTGTCATGCCTCCACACTGCTTTGTCCTAGGGCCCCTGGATGAGCCAAGGTAATGTCAAATCATCCAATTAGTTCTGGTATTATAACTGATTTTAATACTACTACCACAGATGGTGTGAACAAATTGTTACGTTCCCACATCTCTTTGAATCATGTTGTCCAGCCATGGTGTGGGGTCAGAGTAATTGTATTCTGCATGACCAAAAGGTGACGCGTCCTGGTGATTATCCAGGATTCATGGACGCTGCCTCTCCTAGTGAGGGCTAGGGGGCACAGCAATTACCATGATTCCCACTATTCAAACTTCAGAGGTGTAGGATTGCACCTGTGTCCACACCGTCTTACATGCAAACAATGCCTTGTATCATGTAATCACGACATCAACATTGAATCAACATTGACAACCATTTATCAATATTGATTCAATGTTCTGTGTCCACTGGGATAGAGGTAGGGAGGTCCTGCAGATTGCTCAGAGAGAACCAGACATAATTGTTGAACGTTCCCCATAGTGCCGTCACAGAGAGTCCAGGGTAAGTGATAAACCCGGGGGGGGGGGCACTCTACAAAGTATTGAAAACCACTGCAGCGATACTCTGAAAAGCGGTGGCATTGAATTTCCATTAGATCTTGAAAAGGGAGTGGTCAGATGTCGTCAAGGCCCTGATAAGTGGTTAAAACCATATTTTTTAATTGAGCAACTCTTTTTCCTGAAAGTGGTGAATGACATTTCGATAGCACTAAACTTGTTATTTAGCTAATAAAATCGTCCAATATCTGAAAAATAGGGTGAACAAATCTCCTAACCTCTGAACAAATAGTGTTGTCAGATCTCACATCTTCTAGAAAGAGGGACAGTAGGGCGGCAGCTGCTATCTACCCTTATCTACCCTCAAAGACTCAGTGCCCCCCCCCCCTTCCCTTCCCCCCGAGGTGATAAACCTTCCCACAGCGCCTCGTACGCTGTAAAACAAGACAGTCGGCGTGTCTGTGGATCTGCCGTGTTGAAGACCAATTACACCTGACATTTTGACCCTAGAACCGTACGTAGCATTCCTAAAGTCTGCTAAGAATTCCGACGTTCCCACTCGGCTTTGTCTGAGAGATCAGAGGTAAAGGGTAATTACAAGACAGGCGGCGTGTCTGTGGATCTGCCGTGTTGAAGACCAATTATCCCAGACACTTTGACCTCAGAACTGTGCGTAGCGTGCCTAAAGTCTGCTAAGGATGCCGACGTTCCCACTCGGCTTTGTCTGAGGAAATAAAGGAGAGATCAGGGGCTCAGGGTAATTACCTCTGATCCTCCAGACGAGGACACCGCGGGTCATACCCTGAGGTGACACCAGTGTTACTGTGAACGTATTTATATTCACAGGTATACATTTAATGTGAGAGTGAAATTTGGCAAACTCATAGATATTTATTGCATACTGTTGCATACAAAGACTTTGGTTTTAGATTTTCCGCAAATTCCGCGAACACAAAGAAATAGGTTTCAATCACAGTGTACAGACTTGGGTGTGGGCCATGAGAGGCCATTATCTGTGCATGTTCTGCTATTTGAATATGATATGAGATACTTGATTGATACTTTAATGGAAGTGGCATTTCTAGGTTAATTTCCCGATAACAGAGAACCAATTATATAGCTCAAAACAGTCAACCCATTTCTACACACAATCAAATAATCTTTTACAAATAACTCTATGATATTAATTAATAATTGGGTCCCGGGAGGTTTTAGGCTAAAGGAATTGCCTTCAAAAGTGTTGGATCGCTATTCTACATGATCCTAATATCTACCAACTATGTTGACAGGAAAGACCATAAAAGACTCATTTTGAGAAGAACTTGGGCAAGATTGAACCCATTTCATAGTTTTCTGTGTTGTAAAATGTGGTTCTAATTAATGTATTGATATTGCAATAGCATTTGATTTTCAAATTCAGACTAAATCTTCCACTTTCTGCTGACATGTCGTAGTTTTTTTCTATATGCTTCACAGCTGAGAATTCCATAAATCCATATGGGTTGTTAGACGTTAATGCAGTCCCTGGTTGCCTTGGCACTATAAGGACAACCAGGACCTCCTCCACAAACATGACTATGACATTGCCATGATACATTTTGTCAGACACTGATCAGAATCAGAGATTGGATTTACAGTTTCAGGGAAAGTTGTGTTGCCATGGTAACCAAGTAGTACATCGCGATCATTCCAAACACAATCATCAAAGACGCTTATCAGTAACTACAATATAAAATTCCTTCAATCTCCTTTAACGGAGGTAATTCTGAAATACTGCTCTTTGCACATCATTTAAATCACACTTTATAATTGTGAAAATATAACTTAGTACTGGTATATCCCCCTTATTCATATAGGTGTTTTTGCTATGTAGCCTATCTTGTTCCCTAGAGCCTGGAAACCCTGCAAACGTAAAAAAATGTCAGAGTTTGGAGGGAAAGGTCTTATAGAGAATTATATGTCTATAAGGACTCTAAAGTTATCATATACATATCAACCTATATCCGAAATTCTGACACAGTCCTTGGTCCACTCACCCAAAACGTACCGATAGCCTGACTACTGGGTCTGACATGCGACACCACCATGACAGCTCTCCTCTACTAGTGTATCACCACCTCACCCCTCACCCTACAGGGTCAAGACTTAATGGCCTCAGGCTAAATAAAAAAGAAGTTCGTTTCAGGTAACTTGGGGAGAAAGTCTTGGGTCGGTAGGCCGTTTTTTTTTTTTTAATCAGTTTCTTTTACATGGAAGTACTAGACAGCCCCCATGAAATTAACCAAAAAACGTGTAAATATGTGGGGAACTCCCCAGAATTGCCTAAATGTTCATGTACCATGCCGCCTTTCTATTTCACATCACTTTTTCAATATGGAAATAGTAGTCAGCTCTGTGAAAACCTCAAACTTGACCCCAAAAAGGTGTAAAAATATTAAAATTTCTTCAAAACTGCATAAAAAAAAGTAGGGTCGGCCTTATTTTGATAGGGTCAGTAGTTGGGTGACCTGAAACAAACTTTCTTTATAAATTTGGCCTTAGGGCGAACAAAGGCATGTATGTGGACAGGTAACTATACCCAGGGAGGGGGGGGGGGGACTGAGTATTTGTGTAGATATCAACTGCCACCCTACCGCCCTAATTTTCAAAAGATGGGATATTACAACGCCCTACTTTTCACAGGTTGCGGGATTTCACCACCCTATGTGTACGTGGACATTCTGTACATGGACTGCCCTACTCCAAAACACTGCTGCGGTTTACTTAGGACTAATTAGACCTAGGCCAGCTGCAGAGGCTATTAAATGTTTAGGTCTCGCTCCTAGTTTTGTACAAATTCAATTTTATTCATCCATTTTCGCAGGAAAACTGACTCAATGATTATTTAATGATTTTTACCACCCTAGTTATTAGGGCCTAGATGACATTTGACAGCCCCCTACCCCCTTTTTGTGGCAACTTACAGAAATTCACCGCCATTGCTTTCATAGTCATGCTGCAGTACTGATCCAATACATGATAGAGTGCCCCCCCCCGGGTAACTGTGCAGACGGTATACACTGTGGCCGGGCATCTAAACAGAATAGAGACTTGTCAATTTGAATCGAAGTGAATCATATTCGGGTGTACGCTTATTTCATTTGTAGACAAAGTAAATGGTATGATATCTCCAGCTTACCTATAAGTAACCAATGGATTGTATATTGAGTAATATAATTGGAGTCTACTCATTTAAAGACGCGCATGGCAAATGCCTTTGATTGTATCGTTTTCTTTGTAAGATCACCTTGTGAAATAAAGAAACGTATCAAATCAAAAAAAAAAAGCTAACATCCTAAACTCCCAATCCCAAGCACATATAAGACAGGGACAGATCCTGTATCCGCCCGAGACCCTGGGATATGAAATATAATAGTCTGTCTGACATCTCTCAGGTAACTGTGATGCCCCATAATGCTCGGGCCATGGTGTCAGCTGGGACCATGCAGGATAGATATACACAGAATGTTAGACCACCTGTAGCTGGTGGTGGACGAAATCAGTATTTTTTGGGGTAGAAATAAATTCCTTATATGGGACTACTTTTTGATCCATAGACTGTGACCATACACTGACTACAGTGGATTAATAAACTGCCTATCTGTTGGGCCGGTATCTACCGGGAACTGCCACTTTTTACCAAGAAGTAGAAACAATAGATATACCGTACCGTCGCGATTTAGCGCCGGGGCGCTCTTCAATTTGGAGGGCCAGTTAAACCCAATATAGGCGCTTATTCGAGATCCTATTTCAGTGCTTAAGGAATATTTCAACACCCCTGTACCCCCGGCGCTTATACAAGACCGGCGCTCTTTCGAAACCGGCGCTTTATCGCGACGGTACGGTACACAGAAGAACAAATACACAGCATGGCTACCTCTTCCAGCTCTAGAACGTGAGTATGTTATATCCTACTAGGAGGCCCTAATAAAGGGTAGAAGTCGCGTACATTCCCTCGTATAACAAGCATCAAGCGTTTAACTTCCACCCAGCCTTTTGAAAGCACCCTATACCATAGACATACATAATACATATGTCAATGTTATAACCAACAGCTGGGTCTTCATTTCTGTCATTTTGAATTATATTTAGGAATGTACGCTATAAAAATAGCCCTCTTAAAGTGGAAAGGGTACTTGTCTCAGATATTCACGAGCGGTTACCCCCTCCACCCCCTACCCATACAGGCAGCATTATCTTAAATATGTTTGCCAATATACTGTGTAAATCTATGTATTTATCCTAATTTCCTAATCATAAATGATTATAAATATTATGTACAAAGCCATTTTTAGTTAAACTGCATGAATTATCAGATATGTTGGTATCCGGTCCTGCGAAAAGGGAGCCGGTCCTGCAACATTAAAAATCTGCAGGACCAAATGTCCTGTGGGATGAAAAAGTTTTTGCAAAGACTGGGGGGGGGGGGGTGCGGGGTGCGGGCTATTTTATTATTTATTAGCCAGGTTTGATATAAAATATCACCTAATGAAAACCTCTCGAGGTTGAAACATAGTCATGTGATGTCAACAATAAATACTTCAATCTGTCATTCCTGATTCTTTTTGTTAGTGTTGATTGTGTTCATTAATCATTTTTTTCAGGAGCTCTCATAGCTCTCATATAGTTTAATATGACACAGCGGACAGCCAGTTAGTACATGTACACTGCAACAGGCAGGGAATGACAGAGTAATGGTTGTTAAACACCATGGTCGATAGTGATAAATGTCTTTTATCTTTCACAATTCAAACATGCCTTTAGATTAAAAGACTTCTTGGATACCGCTAATTGAATATTATTGGCAATTGAGCCTCTCTACTCCTGTACAACAGAGCGATTTTACATCAAAGTCCGACCTTGGTTTCTTCGACTCAACAATGGTATAAAACTCTTTCCAGAACACATTTCACATTTAATTTCACATGTAATAAAGGAAAAGTTGCATTTCTCACTTTGCACCTTGGACAAATTCTAAGCGCTGCTTTTTCAGATTTGTATCATATCAATTATGTTTCTTTTGAGGCGGAACCCACTAAAGACTACAATATTTAGCAAAGGTAATTTATTTGTGGCATTTCATTCATCAATCACATAACCTAAAGTAACCCAGAAATTGTGTTCATAATTTTGCAATTGATTTCCTTAATGAATGTTGAAAGTGTTAGTTAAATATCTACAACATCGCATATTCTCCAATTATTGATTTCCAATGAACTCTCGGGGCTAACATGAAAAAATTGAGCGGAGTCAATTCACATACATTGATTCTTCTTTTAATGTTTGATTCAAATCTATTTGCACTTCCCCCTCTGCCAAGCTATAGTTATATTTAATGTCATTTGAGAACAGAATAAATAATAGCGGACTATGGTGGTGGGTTATGCTTTAGAACATATTATAGACAATTATCAAAGAGACATGAATAATTTCATAAAAACCGTTGTAAATGAATTCAAATGAATTCATTCAGCAGCATTAACCAGTCACAATAGAGTGAGGTCTATTAGTTGTGGGGTCCCACAGAGTGACCTGGACAATATAAGTATATGTTGTCGAATTTTAATGAGCCTAAATTACTCTGGAGTGAAACCTGAATCCATAGATTATAGCCTAAGCTTTGCAGGCCAAGATAAGAAAATCAGGGACATGTCTGTCAATTATGTCTCTGAATTAAAAAGGTATGACCGGTTGACATCTAGGACCTGTTGACATCTATGACCAGGAGATACTGAAAGGACTTACTTAGGAAAGGATTTATTTCACCAGGTTATAGAAAGTATTCAACCTGAACTTCTTAAGCATTTGTTTTTTTTAATGTATGTACCAATTGCTCCAGGATACCCCGTTTATATACCTCATCTGGCCATAGATGTCACCTGGTCATAGATGTAAAGTGGCCATTTACATTTAAATTGGCTTGATTTGGTGAGACTGGGACACAAGCTTGTTAGTATATAAGCAAATGATATTATCATGGAATGTACCTCTTCTTTAGATGATAGTGCCCGATTGCATGTTTCACATAAATTGCAGGTCATATATGAATGATTGTCTTTGTATTTGCAATAAAAAAAAGGTATATAAATGGCAATGGAATGGATTAACTTCATGAGCTCTCTTATATTGAGAAACTTGTAGCCAGAGGAGACAAATTAAGAAAGAGAGATACTAAAGGTAAAAAGTGTGAATTGTTTGGGAAAGGTTCTGTATCAGTGATTCCTCATTAATGGACAAATCCGACCTTCATGAATATATATATATATATATATATATATATATATATATATATATATATATATATACAATAGACGATGACATATTATTTACTTTCATTTATTGTACAAATATATGTGTTCATATAATATTGGGGGCTACAAAAAACTTATGAAATATGATTTCTCTCTTAAGCAAATAAAAATATTTAAAACTGGAACTGAATTCCTTTTCTCATTTACAATAACAAAGAAAAATATACTACACATATATTTTCTGACTTATCATCTAAAATGTACCCACAACAGCTCATAAAGAAATTTGAGCTCTTGAATATATATAACTCAGTATTCCAATCTAAGTTATCTATTATAAATCTAAGTTAGTTTGGGGTATCCTATTATAAATGAGAACTGTAAATGCCACATATGTTAATTCTCCCTATACTTAATTCTGAGGATTACTAAACTATATTGATACCACAGTATGCTACTTATATAAGGTACTGACAATAAAAATCAAAAATCAATTACATCTAAAATGTATGGCACATTCCATTGAACTGTACATGTCACTTGAGACCGTACGTGCCATATAATTTAATCTGTATATATATGATACACATTGAAAGTATGAAACATACATCAAATATGTGCCAAGAGACAATGGCTTGGGTTGTGAATAAAGAAGTAAAAATAAGTGTTGTGATCTGATCATGGAAATGTCATGCCCTTATTGTATATTTTACTGGTTTCAGTGCAAGATACATTATTCTGAGCTGACATGGACAATTATTCATATTAGTGTTTCCAACTTTTAGGTTACATCCCTGCATATGTCAGCTATGTCCACCTTCTTTTTAGGTAAATCCAAGCACTTGTTTTTTTTTATACATATTGGAATACCACATGTATATGGATATGAATAGAGAAGTCATTTACCAAAGTTTACATACCATCTTTTGCTACAGAATGGTATGACACTTGTGGTGCCCCCCAGTGGAAGATCGCTAAACTAACACTAGTACTTAGCCCTCTCTCTAGGTGGCGCCCCAGACAACATTCTGTAGCAGAGTGACTGGCAGGAGGAACTCTCTGTGGCATCCAAATCTGTAAGCAGAGGCATCACAGAGGCGTTTCTTGGTCATAACTTAAACCCAGTTATATTGATAAGGAAACATTATCTGTCTGAGGTTTAAGATGGATGTATCTGTACAGAGATGTTGACTACAACTGGTGGCACCTTATCTTGCTGCAGAATGGATTGGCACTTCTGGTGCCTCCTATTGGAGGATCCCTGAACTAACACTGGTTCCCAACTCTCTCTCTAGATGGCACCCTGTATGACATTCTGCATCAGAGAAAGCAACCAGAATGCCTCTCTGTGTGGTTTTATGATCATATATATATATATGTATATATAAATATATATATATATATATATATAAATATATATATATATATATATATATATATATATATATATATATATATATTTATATAGTCTTTCATCTCTAGCATTGAGCACACTTGAGATGACTAGTTAGTCGACCATAGATACACCGATTTATCGGGTGTAATGGAGCCTTTACATTTATTTCATGGTGAATACGGCACTCCCATTGATTTAATCAAGGAAGGCCGTATTTAACACCCCCCGTGAAATAACCCTGGTCCGTATTTCACGGCCTGTCAAATGATCAAAATTGTTGATTTAACCACTATAAATCAGCTTTTTCAGAGTAATTAAGTCGAATTTTGACAAGCATTACTAATAATGACATGAAATAAACACAAAGGAGCACTCATAAGCACTGAGGGTTATTTCACTCGGCTTCGCCTCGTGAAATAACCCTCAGTGAGGAACTCTACTCGTGCACCTTTGTCTATATATTCCATTATCTAGATATGTGGGTAAAGGTAGTCATGTATGAGAACTAGTAGTTACATCTTTGATTGATTATTTGGGGTTTGCCGGAGCGTAGCGACCTGACGTTGCGCAGCAACGTCTTGGCAAGCCTATTAATGTTTTCGTTTTGGCTGGGCTCCACCATGGGGCTCATGGGGCACCTGTGACGTCACAGGGCGGATTATGACAATGAAAATAAATTAGCGGACAAAAACATCTGTAGCTCATTTACTACTCCTCAGATCAAAATTTCGATAGCACCATCGTGTTCGTCATCAAATTCTGTATCAGATAGTATCCTTCAAAAAGTTTTTTTTTGAAATTCGATGAGTTCAAGTTATGTTTTCGTTTTGCCTGCGCACCTGTGGCGTCACAGGGCGGATTATGACATTGAAAATAATATAACGGACCAAAACATCTGTAGCTCATTTACTACTCCTCAGATCAAATTTTCGATAGCACCATCGTGTTCGTCATCAAATTCTGTATCAGATAGTATCCTTCAAAAAGCGACCTGGCGACCTAAGCTGGGCCGTTTTGAAGGCGACTTTCGACTACGCGTTTAACCACGGCGCAGCTAGAGGAGCCCACTGACCAAGTCACGACGTCGAGGGAGCCTGTCCAGTGGCAGCGCAGCTGCCATGGGACAGGCTCCCGAGACGAAGTGACTTGGTCACGGGCTCCTCGAAGGTGCGACGTGGTTAAATGCGGTTCTGACAACAAACAAAACACCTTCTAAACTGTAAATACACTGTAAAAATTTGAGATATAACTGTAAATACACTGTAAACGTTCCTACATTGCCTGAAATACGGGCCGCAGGCCGCCTCCCTAACGACGTCATCTCATTGGCTGTACCGTTTGGTAACCTAGAAACGCGTCACGAATTTACCAGCGTGTGCTTGGTCCCCTGACCAAGTCACGCCGCTTGGTCTTTAGACTTCAATGGGGGAGTCACTGCCGTGCGTGTTAGAACCTAAGGCAAAAATATAAGCGACCTGGTGACTTTTGCTCAAAATGGAGTATAGGATAAAGGGTCTAAAAAACGACCTTGCGACCTGGGGGGCTTAATTTCGGCGACTTTCCGACCTCCGGGGGGGGGGGGGGGGAGGGGTTGGCATCTGCACCCCCAGTTCTGTGCGTGTCAGACACTGGTTACGAAAAAAATGTGTAAAAAGCTTCCGAGGCCGAGACTCGAACCCGGGGCCCGCCACGTGTAAGACGCACGCGCTACCGTTGCGCCGTGGAGGAGACTGTATTGGGGTGTGGTACCGTGCAATACTATTCAAAGTTGAGAAATGGTAGATTAAATTGTCATCTGAACTATCTGAGAGTCCCCCCCCCCCCCCCCCCCCCCCACGGGATATGGTGACATGGACATGGGATGTGGGGGTGGGGGGGGGGGGGTGGAGTAGCTACTGTAAGCAGCTTTGTCTTCCCGAACAGTTCCAGGCCTAGTCTCCCATTTACAAATAGTGTAGGCCTAGGCTACATGTGATAGGCCTACAATCAGAACATACATGTTCTCGCCGTGAATATGACCCTAGCTGTCAAAATGGTGTTAAACTCTCATTACTCACTCACTCACATATTGCTTACATTAGCCTACTAAACTGTCTCTGAGCTAGCACTACATAAGCCTCTCAGACTCTGGAGCGCCATGGGAGTAGAGAAGAAGGCTCCCAGACTATATAGACCTACCGGGAAGGCCTACAACTTACAAATGATCAGAGAAGGTTTTGTTACAAATATAGTAAATATATATATGATCTCGATGCGTCAATAGCCCTACTTCATGAAAAACAAAGAAATTTAAAAAGAAAAATCAAATAAATGGTAGACTATTATTTAAAATTACTGATGTTTTCAAATGTTTTCGAATTTGAAATGGTAGGCCTAGGCCTATAATCCAAGTGACTTGGTACAGTACTCAACATATTAACTTTTCAATAATAGACCAGAATTAATTCCTACTTCCACGAACACTAGTCTAGTCCAGGAAAAAATTTAAATAAATATCATTCATTATGATACAATATACAAATCACGTCAGGACATTCTGTTGCCACGTGGCGGATGCAAGAAAAATGGGGCTTTGACCACGGTCGGGTGCGCCAGCAAACCCGACCGTGGTCAAAGCCACATTTTTCTTGTTTTTAGTATGATGTAGCAAAACTAGCATGTTTCATGTTCTGTTGCTTCTCCTTCAAGTGCAGGTTTAAGATATGCTTATTACAAATCACATTAGCATTTTGGATTCCACTTTTCCTACCCATAAATCTGGTCTGAACAAGGCAATGACAAATCTATTCATGAACCTTTTCCTTATAGTCAGTGTTATGGTGTTTGGTGTGGTGCCGCTCACCCTGTACTGGGAGATATCGAGAGGGAGGTTTTAGGCATTTTGAACGATCCAGAGATCTAGCCCCTATCATCAAATAGTTCTTAGGTAAGACTAGATGCTTATTGCAAATCATAATAGCATTTTAGATCCCACTTTCCTACCCATAAATCCTGTCTGAACTATGCCATTGTTATTTGAATTATGCAGACATAACAAAACTATATTTGAGATATTTACCTAAGAAGTAAACATGTTTTCAGCAGATTGTATGTATATGTATTTATTTCAATTCTATCTTAGCTGAATTTTGCACTGCAGACCTGTGTATGTTATCCATACAGTTCAGAATTTAGAATTCAGAGCCGCAAGCCCGTTAAACCATTAAAATAACCATGAAACTACTATAACAAATTTCCAAGTTTGCGTTTTGTTGCGTTTTTGGAAATGTCCTCAGTTAGAATCCATGTTAATTTTATCCAGAGCAATAGGCCTACTTTCCGTTCCATTCATGGATGTCACAATTACACAATTGCGATTAACATGAATAAAAGTTAGTAATCATGGTAGAAAGCTCCCTTGACTGCATGATGTGTTGCCACATTTGAAATCATCAGGCGATCAAAATAGCGTATTGACCATGAGGTTATAGGTAGCGTATTGACCATGAGGTAAAATATGAAAAAGCTTTTTCATATTTTACTTAAACAAATTACTGGGAGCAATTGATCTTTTTTCTAGATTTTGACCGTATGTATAGCACCAATGGTGTCATACCTCCTGGCAAGGAGCCGCATATAGCTCTTTCAAATCCACCAAGGCAGAACGTACCCATAGCCTGACTACAGGGCCTCTCATGTCAGTGTGACATTAGTATCCACCACAAGTCTGCCCTCTTAGACTATGACCAGCTGACCCCTCTCACCACCCAGGGTAATTGTAAGACAGTTTACGAGGCCCTCGGGCAAACAAAGGGAACTGCACCATGTGTGGAGACAGCAGGACAGGTAATTACCAGGATGCATGCTATAAGGTATTTCATATTGAATTACACCATTACTCTTTGGATAATTCTAACATATAAGTATCTAATAAGATCATCAATACATTAGATGCAGCAAGTTTGTGGCAGTACATCTACAAATATGGAATTTTAATGAGTTAAAAAATCTTTTCTAAATAGATCAAACAGAAAACTAGCTAGGGTATTATCTTTGCACATTTAGAATGGTCATTATACTTTGTAGCAGGCCCCAACATAAGACTCTACTCATCCATCTACCAATGTATCCGTGTGGTCAAACACACACTGTATGAAGACTCAGGTAACATCAAAACCAATAAGTGAGTTGCTTCTACTATGGGAATACTTTTATGCACTAGTATATATAGAGAACAAGCCAATAACAGATCTAAGAACCTTTTCCTTGTAGTCAGTGTTATGATGTTTGGTGTTGTACAGTTCACCCTGTATTGGGAGATATGGAGGGAGAGGAGTCGGGCATTTGGAATGATCCAGAGATGCATGCCCTATCATCATAATTAGGTAAGACTTGATCTTTCATTGTGTAGAAAAGCATCAAATCATATAATTGTGGCTCTTCCTAGAACTACATCAGAACCTGTAAAGGATTGTAATCCTACCATATGAAATATGACTCAGTCTTACCATACCGAGACAATTGTAATGTCTATGACCTGTCTATGATTGGATGACATCTATGATCATGTAACGTCTATGACCCGGGTATCCTGGATCAAATGGTACATACACTAAAGAAACAAATGCCTAGGAAGTTAAGATTCGATACTTTGTGTAACCTGGAGAAATAAATTGATAAAATTTGTATGTATATGTAACATATATAAGCCCTTTTCAGTGTCTCATAGCTATGAGGTGATGTCTATGACTGGGTGATGTCTATGACCAGGGTATCCTGGTTCAATGGGTACATATACTAAAAAACAATAATGCTTAGGGGGTTAAGGTTTACTACTTTCTGAAACTTGGTGAAATAATTATATAATATTTTTATGTATGTGTACTTTATATGAGCCCTTTTCAGTACCTCCCGATCATAGACGTCAACAGGTCATGGATGTCAACAGGTAATAGACATCAACAGGTCATAAACCTCATAAGGTCATAGACGTTTCAATTGGATCAATTTCATTAGACTAGGTCATATATCAGTGTCTATCAATGCATCCAATATTTTCTTTCCAAACAGAAAAGACCTGCTCACAGCTGCCCAGAGCTTATCCCACCATCTTCACCAGTATTATGCTGCACAAAGTGCTACTATCAGTAATTGAGTACTATTCATCCTATTGGACTCAGCGACAGCAGCGGAATTAGCAGGGATGTATCAAGGAGAACAGAAAAGTAATCACATTGTTTTATGAGATTAATTGACACTCTCATTTGTTATTCAACTGATTTTTGACATAATCTCTAGACAGGTAAAATATGAATCGTTTAAAACTTTTAGCATTATATATATATATATATATATATATATATATATATATATATATATGATATATATATATATATATGATATATATATATATATCTAATACATTATGCATCATTTAGTACATACCTATGCTATGAAATCTAATTAACGAAGTATTGTAAATCCCTACGTATAAGCCGAACTCAAATATAAACCACACCCTGACTCTAGGCCTTTCCAACAAATCTCTTTAGCCGAGAGTTGGAAAAAAAGACCAAAATATAACAATACTCTGGATTATGAATGTGTAAATATAATCCCCATCGTATTTCATTTCTCATGGGCTGTCTGTTTCCGACGCATTGTAATTTCCTCTGTGGATATCTTTAACAAGAAACACTATGTGCCTCAATTCTATGAATTTTTCTTTTGCAGTTAACAATCAAACTCTTCAACAGATTTGGATGTAAGTCTTCTTTGGTGACAATTAAGCTTTGAGTAATAAAAGATACTGTTGAGCTGTGTTGTCCCCCTCATTTCATGATCTATTCTCATGACTAGATATATCAAAGTGATGCTATTGATATCTTTTAAATGAGTGAATTAAACTTTAGAAATAATCAAAATAAGTAACCTTTTAAATGTAAATATGCTTTATAAATGAGTTGAAAAAGTGGGTTGAACAAAATTATTCACTCTGACAACATTGTTACTGTGTGGTCACGCTGTTAGGTATCATGGGTTTGCTTTGCTTAGAAAATTCTCAAATTTTCTGGAATGTGTATATTGTGCTACTCTAGAAAGGCCCTAGCAAGGCCAGAAGGGAAATTATAGGCATTTCATGAACAAAATTTACCTTCAAGTACAGAAGGCCAGAAGGGTCAGAATTTTTTTTAGCCAAGTTTTTTCCCCGTTTTTTGTTAAGTTTTTTTTTCATTTCCTTAAAAAATGTTTTCTTTTTTGTGAAAAAAGATCATCATCCGAAAATTTCGATTTGAGGAAAAATGGCCGATTTGGTAAAAAAAAATGCTCAAGATCCAAAAAATGTCGATTTTCAGGAAACTGGCCCATTTGGTGAGAAAAAGGTTCTAAATCTGAAAAATGTCAATTTTAGGGAAAATGGCCTATATGATTAGAAAAATCTGAAAAAAGTTGATTTGGGGTGAATGGCCGTATCGGTGAGAAAAAAGGTCCTGAATCATAAAGATGTCGATCTTCAGGGAATTTTCTCGCCAAATCAGCCATTTCCCCTAAAATCAAAATTTTTCGGTTTTAGATTTTTCTTCTTCCCAAGTCACCCATTTTCCCTAAAATCGACATTTTCCGATACTGAAATTTTTACTTGCCAAATCAGGCATTTTCCTGAAATTCAAATTTTTTCGACTTTTAACCATTTTCTTGCCAATTCTGCAATTTTCCCTAAAATCAAAATTTTTCTGATTTTGAACTTTTTTTCTCCCCCAATCTGCCATTTCCCCCGAAATGAAAAATAAACAAACTTTTGACAAAAAATGAAAAATAACTTTTTTCAATATTGAAAAATAAAACGTACACGTAAATGATGAAACAACTTCCATTGAAATAAAAAAAAAATTACGAAAGAGAAAAAAAACACTTGACAAAAACAAAAACAAACTTTTTCTTGTTTGAAAATTAAAAAAGATTTTTTGGCTTTTGTATTCAAGTCTAATTACAGCGTAGTTTTTTGATTATCTGTCACGATTTCCATCAAAAACTTTAAGAAGAAAGTGTTTCTCCAAACCTGATTTCTATGGCACATGGGCTGATTAAACCGCTTTTTTTTGAGTGACTATGCCTAATCTTAAACATATATTCAAAAATAATAGCCAGATTGTTCTACTGCAGTTTATCACACTCGAGGTGGTGTTTGAATCAAATATCAAGACATCAAATATCAGATTGATATTTGACGTCGTCAAGTGATATCTGACGTTGTCAGGCACATTTACTACGTAGTCAAGGTTGTAAAAACAGGTCGACCTGATTGGGTTACAGCATGAATGGAAGTTGCGTCACAAATTTCTAATACATTTTATGGGGCCCCATGTCACGGGGATGAATATTCCTGATTTTCGGGGAAACTTTTGCTTCCTTACATTTAGAAACAATGTTTCTCAGGTAATTTGACCCATACTATTCGATTCTCAAGTTAAAATTAAGCTTTTGTTGATTTAAACATGAGTAAAACATGACCTAGTTCTGTAACTAAGGGCTGCACGGATTGGGGCCCTGAAGGGGGCGACCTAGTTACCCATCTTTTCTGTAGAATATAGGCTCTATTTCATGTTAGCATCTAATGTAAATGCTAACTACCTGCTAACATTGACAACTGAATACTTTTTCTCGTGTGATAAAGATAGAATTTGGTTGTTGGGAGGCCCTCTCGTCGATATCTGCTGTGGGACACGGCGCCTCTGGAGCCCCCTGCGTGGCCTCTCGAGGCGCCGTGTCCCACAGCAGATATCGACTCGAGGACCCGCCAACAACCAAATTCTATCAATGTATCCTATATCCTGTATTGTATACACTATCATTTATGGCATAGTCAACACTTCATTTAGGGAAAATGAATGAATAAATGTGCTGAAAAGGTCAATGGACATTATAACAGTTTTATTCGTTAATTAGTACCCCATTTTTCATGAGACACAACCTTATAATAAAATTATTGTACAATGAAAGCAGTTTTATGAAGATGAGAAAGCCTGCAAATGGAATTTTGGGAGAAAGAGTTGAATCATCACCCCCTCCCCTAAGTAAAATCGCAAAGTCAAATTATCTCAAAGATTGACATAAAAATGTATACTCTAAATAAACATATATATTTATATATATATATATATATATTTATATATATATATATATATATATATATATATATATATATATATATATAAATATATACATTTATATATATATGTATATTAAATGGAAAAGATTCATCCCGGATAGAATTCTGATGGTACCAACTTTAACAGATCATGAATGCCACATTTCCATGTTGCTATATACAGAGTAGTCCAGCAAAGTTCAGAGGTCAGTTCATGCTCTAGTACACATTGCATGTCTCCTACACTTTGCATGTCCCCACACTGCTTTCTAACATGACACGTGGGGACTGTTACAAAATGAAATTTGCGTTGCAGAATGTAATCACGTTATGATTAACATGTTTTTTTTTTAAATTTACGATAGTGTTTAAAAACTTACATTGATATTAGCGTAAATTTAAAATTTACGCTGTGGTCTTCAAATTTAAGCTTGTTTACACATTTTTTGCACACTTCTGGGAAGGTGGTTGGAAAAATGGAGTCCATAAAGTTTAAAAACGTCCATGACATTAAAAAATCTGTAACACAAATTTCGTTTTGTAACAGCCCCTTGAAAAACAACATGAAAAAATTCTTCTGTAATGTCATGCCACAAAACCACTTATTTTACCTTCAACCAATGTATTACATAATGTTACGTCATAATTATGATTTATGATTATTAGTATGCATATTTATTATTATTTGTAATAAGCACAATACTTTTTACATATTTCTAATCCATATGTCTATCAAAGTACACCCAGACATCAGACATACCTATATCTCATTTAGCCAAGCCAAGCAAGCCCCCATACATAATTAATCCATATGTCACAAGCTGACCCGTAGATACCTATACAAACATAACGGTCGGCCTTAGACATAGAGGTGCCAACCGGACATTCAAACCGTGGACTTCAATGAACAATATGCCGACCCAAGGATTAACGGCAACACACAAACAATGACTTAATCCCTACACCACTATCCAGTATAGCACCCCGGGCCACTCCAGACGGCTAGGTGCTACCAGGAGGCAGGTGACAAAGCCCCAGGTGTACACATTACTGATTACATAATCTATTACCCATAATGCACTGACTGGCAGGCTCCCCCACCTTCAGTCCGTGCACCTCCATGTTAAAGCGATGAATATATAATTATCCAATCAAATGTCGAACCAATGTTATCCAATGAAAACCACTGTTACATATATATATTCGGTCACGTTGGCTCCTCCTCCACCTGCCGAGCACCTGTATTTAAGCCCCGGCCAGCTGGAGGGAAATCAGAACATCATCTGACAACCATCTACAAAACCGAGCCCTGGTGACTGGTACTCTGTTATTAATATTATTTTTAATAAAAGATACCAAGTGCTACATCTGACGCCTCATCTCCCATCTTTGTTATCCATATTGATGTGACAGGGATTTTCCCAGCCACAGTAACACCCTTTTTTTTTCGCTATGCTTTTAAGTTGCATTTTGTAACAGACCCCAGGTCTGTAGGATGGCATCTAGTGCCTTCAACAACTCTGACAAGACAGGCTAATTACCACTAAGACTCAAACTTAAAGTTGGTATATTAGTTGTTGGTGCTCAAAATGAATCTGCTTAACCTTGTAGGACTGCAAACCATTATGAGGCAGAATTTGTTGTGGTGTCCTCAAGTGGCTGAAGCAAGTCAGTAGCCAGTACAGGATTTGGGAGGCAAATGACGGGCTTGTGTGAAGAGTGGCAGCCATTCGCAGGAGGAACCCTGGAGATAGGCAACAGCGAGAGAGGTCACCGTCGCAAGGAACCTGCAAAAGAGGCAACTTACATCAGGAACCGGACATGGCCAAGCCAGTGAGATTGGACCTGACATGCATTTCCTCAACCCAGAAAAAGCCTGAATACAGGCTAATTCTTGCTCGAAGCTCCTGTTACATGAATCAAAATACACAATATTTCTTTTCTTTATTCTTTATTCTAGAAACACAAATGTAGAGAATAGAACACCATGTTCCCCATACCGAGATGATCTGTTGATCTACAGCCCATGATAGTTCTGACCCTTTAAAAGGGTCAGTAGAAATGAACAGAGGTAATTTACAGAAAATCAACGAAACAGGTGGCATCATCTTAAGCCATAGAATGAGATGACTCTTGTGGTGCCACCTTGTGGAGGATCACTCAATTACTATTAGTACTCTGCTTTCTCTCAAGATGGAGCCCAAGATAGCATTCTGCAGCAGAGGAAGAGATCAGAAGACCTCTCTGTGGCATCCAAATATCAAGCAGAGGTATCACTCCAAGCAGATTTTGGGGACTAATAAAACCCAGTTATGTTGATTAGTAATAGTATCTGTCAGTGGTTAAAGATGGCTGTATGTGTACAGAGAAGTAATGTACCTCATCAGGTGGCACCCCATCTTGCTACAAAATCGATTGGCACTTCTGGTGCCCCCTAGTGGAGCATCCCTAAACTAACAGTAATGCCAAACTTTCTCTCTAGATGGCAACGCATATGACATTCTGCACCCGAAGGAGTGATCAGAAGCCCTCTTTGTGGGGTTCTATTGTACTGGACTATACACATGTAGATTCTTGATTCGCAAATCAGTACAGAAATTAAAATATGTGGCAAGTGCAGTTTTATGTGGCATGTATGGTTTCATGTGGCACATACCACTCCATGAAGTTGAAATATTGAAAAAGTGCTGTGAATTGTAGATGTAATTAACTATTTTAAGAACCAGTAAGAAAACATGTGTGAAGTATATTTTTCTCTGTCATGATGAATTAGATGATAAGGCACAAACGGTTCCCCTCCCAAGTGTTATTTCAGCATAGCTTTTCCAGTTACTAGGGTTGATACATGCAAGCAAACAAGGAAAACAAGTGAGAATCTGCTCTAAAAGAATCATACTAACAATTTGCTGCCACAGATATAAAATATAGGTAAATAAAAGGTATGCAACGTACCAACTAATTTCGCCAGAGAAGATAATTATATTTGTCATTAGTCAAATTTTGGGCCTTACCACAGGACAATTTAGGTGTGACCCTATTTGACGGGAGTTAACCATATAGACTGTTGCAAAAGAAAAGGTGGTAAAGTTGTGTTTCTGAGGCTTTTTAAACAAGTATTTTCCCTAAAATGGAGTTACATTTAAGAGGGGTCCGAATTTCTATGGTCCCATACTTTCAAGAGGTCCAAATTTAGATATAGCCATTGCCGTAGCATAGCATGCGGAGTATGCATGACAGCAGGTCATTACATCTAGACACTGCACCTGATAACCTGACATACATGTATAGTGCAGGCTTTGTACAATGGCATGTGGTGCCTTCAACTCTGACAGGACACTTAAACTTAAAGTTGGTATATCAGATTAATAGGGCCCCAAAATTAACATGGTTAACCCTTTAATGAAATCATTATGGCCAAGAAAATGTTAACGGATATTTCAATACTATATCTACTATACACTATTCTTCCTTGCATTTCTGTTTACATAGCCCCCATTTCAGGCTTTTTGAAGCTTGCTGTTCAAAGACTACACCAGGTGAAAGACGTTTAAATTGTTACAATCTCATGAGACAGAGCAAATCTCTAAAACACAACAACATTTGTTGTAAAATAAACTTGCCAGTGCTACACGGTGCATCATGGCCATCCTTCAGGAGTGGATCAATTTCATAGGGTTGGCATGATTCTTGAATGCAGCACTTGCAAGGTACTTACCAGGGCCTCATGATTTCATCATGACAACTAAGGGAATTATGCATTAAAGTGTTATGCAGGGTTAATAGTGAAAAAGTATATATGATTTCCAAGACCAAAGTTCCAATTTATCCTACCACAGCAATGAATACACCTGTATAGGATCATTGTTGTCCTGCATCCTCTATTAAATTATCATACAGATGCAACAAAAGCATGTTAGATGAAATCCTGGATGTACCAACTTTAACAGAAAATGGCCGACAGTCTCCTACAAATTCCCACAATGCTGTGTGTTGTCTAGGCCTGCAGAGTTCAGGGTTCAAGACCTTATCCTCTCATAAATATCAACTACAGCCTGACAGATAGAGGATTACACCTTCCACACAATGCCCTGCTAATGACAGCAGGTTGTTAACTGTAGAGGGAAACCTGAGGATTTAGGACATGTTATTAAACATCTCTGTGAGGACAGCAATGAAGTGCTTTAAGGTTAGGGATTAAGGAGATATAGTCCAGGACTATGAAACCACACAAAGAGGCCTTCTGATCACTCCTTTGGCCCCAGAATGTCATACAGGGGGAGCCATCTAGAGAGAGAGTAAGGGACTTTTGTTAGTTCAGGTACCTCCACTAGGGGGCACCACAAGCGCCATCCCATTCTGCTGCAAGATAAGGCACCACCTGTCGAGGTCCATGACCTTTCTGTGCAGATACAGCCATCTCTTCACAGGCAGATAGTATTTGCTTATTGATATAACTTGAGTTTAGTTATGACCAAAAACCTGCTTGGAGTAACGCCTCTGCCAAAGATCTGGATGGCACAGAGAGGTTTTCTCATTCCTCACTCTGCTGCAGAATGTCATTGCGGGTGCTGCCACCTAGAGAGAAAATGTAACATTAAAAGGATCAACCACTAGGGGGCACAATAAGTGCTACACCATTCTGAAGCATGGTATGGTGCCACCTGTTGCAGTTGAAAGAGGGAAATTTATATTCATATCTTTATTATTGGCAGATAATGAACACATGTTGATTAATTTGCCTTCAATTTAAGACCAAGAACAGAGTTACATTACCAGCACCACTTTAGATTTGAACAAAGATGGCTTCGATCACTCCCCCTGCTGCAGATTTATATTTCTGGTGCCACCATCTAGAGAGAAAACTAAAAAGTACTGTTAGTTTCGGGATCTTCCACTTCAATTATCTCGCTTATATGAGTAAGCTTCTAAAATATGATACACACAATGAGAAAAAAGTGGGCATGCTTGCTCCTGGACACTCAGTGGCAGAAACAGTAGCTGTAATATTATATTAGTTGATTCTGAAGACAGTTCTCCCTTAAACAGTGAATCCATACTAGATTAAGCCACTCCAAATGATATATTTGTTTCTCATCACCACGCATGTCACCAAAACGTGTTTTGGAGATATTCTTTCTCCATTTCCTACAGTTAATAATAATGGTTTAATATTGTCAAATTGAAGCTTACATTTGAATTTGAATGAAGTGGGCCCGAGGAGATATACATATTAAAATAGCTTTTAGATCTATCATCTATTACTCAATCAATGAAATGAGAATGTGAAGTTTGCTGAGAGCCCAGATCCCTACAGATGTTTGATCTTTATATAGGAAAAAGAAAAAAAACAAAAAAAAAACACGCCCTCATCATATTTCTTATTGCCTTGTGAGGAGAGACAAGCATATTATTTGGACAGGCCTTAAAGGGATTTGGTATATCCTTTGCTTTCAAACATCTGAAAATTAAAACTTTTTCAATACAATAACAGAAAATTACCCTATGTGAGTATTCATCACTTAATAACATTGGGATGGGGACATTTGGTGAACTCACCCCGAAGCCCCCGAAGAAGGTGCTGAACTATTTTTCACCCCTTCACCATTTGCTATGCCCCAACCTCAGGCGAAGCTACCACAATCTGCAGCAGTGAGCTTATTACTCACTCACCAATATCCTCCAGTAGATAATGGTCACCACTCTGGTCTAGTCAGAACCAAACATCAGCTGGAGAGTGAAGGCTACATTAGTGAACTGAAGTGTACTGAGATACAATTCTACGTCTATTGGTAATGTCCCACCATAGATTGAAGCTATCCATACCTTTACTACCAGGCCTCTCATGTTAGTGTGACATTACAAACCACCAAAACTCTGCCCTCTTAGACTATAACCATTCACCCTCTCACCACCCAGGGTTATTGTAAGACAGTTTACGAGGCCCTCGGGCAAACAATTGGAACCGCACCATGTGTGGAGACAGCAGGACAGGTAATTACCAGGTAGCATGCTACAAGGTATTTCATATTGAATTACACCGTTGCTCTATCGTAGGTTCCATTATATGGATGTCTTATAAGATCCTTAATATACAATATGTAGCAAGTATGAAGTAAGTACTTAAGTGACATCACGATTGGTATGTAAATATATACATTGTTACTCAAGACGAAGGATGGTTGTCAATCCACCACTTTTTTGTGTATATAATGTCATACTTGCTATTCACTGTAAATTAGTTTGACATGATTCAAGACTATATAGCCCACTGTCCCTTTCAGATTCAACTCCCTGTCATTTCTATGGTAAATACCTCCCCGGCATTTCTGTGGTAAATACCTACAAAGATTTAAAGCTACACTCTGGGCAACGGAAATGGCATTTGTAATGATACCACATATGGGTCTGGACTACTAAATTCCACATGCAGCAATGTCTCTTTATAAAAATGACTAGGGATATGAGTCCTGTAGACATGGAAAATATATCTCAAAATAAGGGGAGGGGGGAATTCATTAATTATGAATAGGCAAATGTAATTTATGAGTCACAGGGTATAAATAGTTCCTAAATTTAATAGTGTTAAAACATAGGTCCTGCACTGCACCCCACCAATAACACTGTACAACAAATTTTCAAAAATTGAAAAAAACCGGGACCAGACTCAATTTGTCTTATGTATTTTGACCTGGGGAATTCAAAAATGGCATTCAAAATTGTGTGGTAAGTCTCAGTTTTTAGATTTTCACATGGTCTTATTTGTATTACCGGTTAGCGCTTATATATACACTATTTGGTCAAAAAGTAGGAAAATGCTTCTTTTCATGTAAAACTTATTTTTAACTAGTAACATCATTAATATATTACTCATCTATTACATAAATAAATAAACTTTGTTAATAAATAGGTCCAAAATAACACTTTGAAACATAAAACTAGTGCTTAAAAAGGTCGCTTTGTCTTCCTATTGTATTCCCCATCAGTACCACCTCTGACCATATTCCAGCAATGTACCTGACTAATGTTTCATGTAAAATTAGGTTTTATGGTCAAATATCCTCATACAGGATACCTTTTAGTAGAAAATTGGTTCTGGAAGGAATTTGCAAGGCCTGTTTTGAGGTTTGCAACATTGATGACATTTCCAATATACTAGAGCCAATATCCAATATTTTGACTGTGTGAATGGCTACCATGGTAACCAGAAACTGGCCCTTGTACCATTCTTGTCTAAAAAAACGCATTATAGGTTTAGAATTTTGATATTTAAGATGTAACACCAATGATCTATCATTGTATTCTGCATGAAGGGTTATCCAAGCAATTTTCTGTCTATTTATTACTCTTTTTGGGATTCTGACACAAGTGGGGACTAAAAACAGTAATAATAGCTTCCCTGAAGGTACCTCTTGTCAGAACGGGTCACAATCCTGATCTTAGTAGCTTGAAAAAATGTTATATCGCTTTACGATAAATTAATATATCTTTTGGTATTTTTTCAATTAATATCTGTAAAATATCAACAATTTAGCTTCATAACAGTGTAGAATCCTGTTTTTTTATGTATCTTACCACTAGATGTGCTTCAGAGTCATGTTATCTCTGCCAGGCAAACAAAATTGACAATTTTTTATGAATGCTGTCCCTGCTGTTTATTGGTCGGACCATATATTCAGTAGTAGACCGACAAATAATCATGGTTGGAATATCTTGAAACTGAGACTTATGGGGCATTTTTTACCATCATTTTTGGATTCAGTGACCTCAAATTAGTCTAGTCAGGTGGGTCTGCCCACCGTTTTTTTTTCTTCGTTGCACAGTGTAACCTCCCATGCATGTTAAGCCCCTTCTACCTTCAGGTGCAGTAAGCTATGGCGAGGTACACTTTGGGCTCTGTCCAGAGGAGGTGAGGACCAATATGCCGTCTAGAAGCAAAACGAGTTCTTAGTGATGTGTGTGACAAGGCACAGGGAACCAAATAAAGCCTTCAACAACGCGCTACTGAACCCTGTGATACTTATAGGAACTGAATTTCCATACAAGTTCTACGGGGACATTAGATATTTCATGTGTGTAGTTGAATGAATAATGATTTCCATCCACACACAGTGCGTCACCTCTAAGTCTTTGGTATACTTATTAGACATCTCACATCTGGCTATTCATTTATGGCCACATATTGAACGTCCTTTTGATAATAGGTTTGTAGAACATGTTCAAAATTAGCTGACTTAAGGGGTTTAGAAGATCAAATGTCATCTGAGTTTTCCCCATTTGTATATAGGTTTCCAACAAATATACCAGGAATATAGGAGAGTTCATATTTAGATGACTGTGATAACATAATAATTGTCATATATAAACAACATAATAACTGTCATATGTAGTAATTTTTCGATACCATAGAATTATGCATGACCTATTTGATTTAGGTTCATGGGATAAGATATCTTAATTCCATTTTCCTCCACCTGCTGGCATAGTGGTCCTCCCCTCCTCTGGCCTCAGTCGTAATTGGGGGGCAGGGGGGGAGGGGGATCCACCTCAGTCCTCAGACATGTTCAATACATTCAGGGCCCCAATCTCCATGATGTGACCAGGGATAACAGGGAACAGGGTACTCTGTGGGCAGCCTGAAAACAGGAACCAGAATGTATAATGGTAGTTCTACCATGAATATGTCTGGTTCCATTTCTGGTTCCTGTTCGCTGTTTCCAAGCTAACAACAGGGACAGCCCAAACTCAGTAAAATTAAAGTTCAAAGTCATACTAGCTGTCACCAGAGCCTTCCTTCTGAAGGATTTGGTAATGGGAGTAAGGAACAGAGCTGTGTGCAGGTGCCCCTAACACCCTTTAAACTTATAATCAAGGATATAACAGGTTATTCCTAAGAAGAGGTTATTAATCAGAAAAACAAATTGTAAAATATAACAATAGACATTTGTAGTATAAAACAATAGAACCGGACAGAGAGGCCATCTGATCACCACCTCTGCTGCAAAATGTCATCTAGGATGCCACCTAGAGAGAGAGTTAGTTACTAGTGCTAGTTTAGTGATAACCCACTAGGGGGCATCAGGAGTGGCATCCCATTCTGCAGTAAGATAATGTGCCACAGGCTGAGGTTACCTCTTTTTATACAGATACAGTCACCTGTATCCACCTACGGATAATGTATTTCAATTCATGTAAC
Source organism: Harmothoe impar (assembly GCA_947462335.1). Taxonomy (NCBI): domain Eukaryota; kingdom Metazoa; phylum Annelida; class Polychaeta; order Phyllodocida; family Polynoidae; genus Harmothoe; species Harmothoe impar. Next base: position 76,259,269 of record OX381710.1, on the reverse strand, counting down.
AGGCTTTACTTATGACCTAAGATCTGCTAGCCATGACTTCTCTGCCACTAAAATGCCTGCTGATCCCTCCCTCTGCTTCCGAATGCCATCTAGGATGCCACCTAAAGAGAGAGCTAAGTACTAGAGTTAGTTCAGGGATCCTCTACTAGGGGTCACCACAAAAGTCATACCATTCTACAGTGAGAAATGGTGCCGACCATTAAATCTATACATGGATATGGCTATCTTCAGTCATCAATGCTAAATGCCTGATGAGGCTTAGAGTGGTTATATCTTGGTGTTTGCTTAGACCTGCTAAAGACATTCGTGGCCTATAGACATTTGTCACTTAAAGACATTTGGGCCCAAAGCATTTATAGTCCAAACACATTTGTGCTTTAAACCCATATTTGTAGGATGACGACCTGTAGAATTTCTTTATGCAACAAATTGATATCAATTTGGAGTCTAAAAACCCCACAACTGCCGTACAATATGAACGTTCCTTTATCCCTCAAATACTGTAAGATCATATGCCTAGCTAACCTACTATACCAACATCCCCTTACCCCTAAAACTCTATGTAAAGTAGTGGTCTAATAAACCTTACTGCCCTAAATTAGGAACCTGCCCTTCTCCCTCAAATGTCATATAGCATACACAAATGGTGAGTTAGTCACTTGCAGTATAACGCAGAGGGTATATGGCCACTCGCTATACCTGTCTCAGATGACCCCCGCTCTTTTTATGCATGATATTAATTTTAAGCTTTTCTACACACGTTATATAAGTTACTGTTCCTCAATTCACACTGTGTTGCACTGCATACTGCTTTAAACAAAAGCACTCCCCCGAGGTGACGTATAGGGTAGATTTGCCATGAGTTGGAACATACCCTGAGATGTACAGTGACATTTGAGGTTATTGACATACAAAATGTGTTTGATTTTTGGAAAGAATAACACTTAAAGTTAACCATAATTCACAAATAGAAGACAGCTTAAAATGCTGAAATAACCAAAAATTCAAGTGTCCGCCTCAAGGCATGTGTCCAACTCCAGGTGAATCTACCCTACATAGTCAATAGTTTGCCTAAACATCTAAGATATTAGGAATGAAAATAGAAATTTGGATATATCTTGCTTTCTAATTAGTAATAATGGTGACATGATGAATTTAAAAAAAATTCTTTCTGGTAGAAAGTGAATTGCATCGATTTGGTCATAGTCATATAGATGAGTGTTAAAGTCTTTTGAGGGATACACTAATAACCTCAGGATCTCATTTTGACAATCCCAAAATTGACAACCTTAGATAGTCAAGGTGACGACGTTAGGTAATCATTGTGCAAGGTAGTCATATCTGATCCATTAAGACCAAAGTTGTCATAAATGTTCATCATAATGTTCATCATAGTTATGGTCATCATCTTTAATTAAGTCTTTGGTTGGGGAATATTTCTTTCCTCTACTCTTCAAATTTCAAGTATGTTCGTCAGATGTTCATCATATGTTTGTCTCATGTTCATCATCTTTGACCAAAAAGCTTGTTCCTTACTCTTCAAATTTGAAGTATGTTCGTCATATGTTCATCATATATTTGTCATATGCTTGTCATAATTATGTTCATCTTTGACCAAAAATGTTTTTTGTTAGGGATTAACATGGTTTGCACTTGAGACATTTAAACCACATTTTATCCCTACAGAATGGGGTGGCACTCCTAGTGCCCCCTAGTGGAGGATCCCTGAAGCAACACTAGTACTTTCTTCCCATCCCAGATGACATTTTGCAGCAGTGGGATGGATTAGAAGACATCTCTGTGGAGTTTAAATCTCTAGCAGAGGTATGGCTGCTAGTAGATACTCAGTATAACTAAAACCTAGTTGCATCGATTAACATGCATTACCTGTAGATAAAGATGGCTGTATCTGTACAGAGAGGTCATCTGGCTAGATAGTTTGCACCTTACATTGCAGCAGAATGCGATGGCACTCCTAGAGCCCCCTGGCGGATGATCCCTATACTAACACTAGTACGTATCTTTTTCTCTAGGTGGTGTCTCAGATTACATTCTACAACAGAGAAAGTAAACAGAAGGCATCTCAATTTGGCGCTATAGACCGGAACTATATATGTCCACTCTTACTTTCTACAATCCGATTTCCCCCTTCGCATGAATAACTAGGTTCAGTCCTGAGACTTGAAGGAGCCCCATTGCTGTATTAAAGGATGTCCTTTATACTGAATATATTGATTGGAGAACTTACATTCATTTTTACAACAGATGCATACCCTGCCGTGCAAATTTTCGCCCCTATAATGTCATGGACTTTGGCGGCACTGGCGCGAAAAAGGCGCTCAGGGCAAAATAGCGGCAAAATAGTACCGGCATAGGGGCGTTACCTTTTAAACGCAGGTCATTGTCGCAGTGGATTTTGGGCTTGAGACTCACATATGGAATACTGAGCCAGCTCGATTTTTTATTTAGCAGAGCCCGCTAGTCTTTTTTACATATTAAGAGCCTGCTAGATTACTTAGGTGTCAAATCCTTCTAGATTTTCTATAGGTATCAAAGCCCTCAATATATATTAAGGCATCTTTAAGATACATAAGCGATAGTGCTAACATAATGCTGGTCACACTTTAGGGACATACCTGTCCCCACAGAAATGTATAATTGCATGTCCTGAATCACCCCTTGTACATTTAACAACCTGCTGACATGATACATGGCAGTTTGGGAACAAGGCAATGTGTAGTACCTGTGTGCATGCAATCCACTATTTGTCAGGCTTTAGCTCACATTTAGGAGAGAACTAGGGAGACCCCCTTACTCTGCTAGCCACTCCACACATAGTAGCGTGGGAATGTGTTGTAATGCAGCTTCTGTTAAAGTTGGTACATCAAGAATTCTTCTGACAGTAATTTGTTCCATGCATATAACAAAATATTTAGAGAATGAGAGACAACAACCATGCTATACATGGGCTATAATAGCTATGATAGGATACATTGGAACCCAGTGACATTGTATTTTAACAGTCTGGAATAACATGACACAATCTAAATTAGTATTTGAGTCTTGTATACAATATTAGCTTTATTTATCAATTGCATCGTGAATGACTTTGAAAGAGAAGCTAGCAAGACAACTATGTCAACAACTGTGTTAATGAACATATTGGTTCACTTGATGGTCCTTAGTGGTCACGGTGAATAGTTGCATCCCTTGCAAGTAACCTACCAGTGCTGTATTCAATCATCATGTTGACCCTATCGGATTGCTGCATTCCCAAAGCATCAGCATGATGCACTATCACAGGGGAGTTACGTGCCAGGGCTCCATTGTTGCATCACCACAAATCCTGTTTCATTTCAGCTACATTCAGCCCTTAAAGGGTTCAGTTGTATAATTTGGGGGCCCACCCATCTTATGTACCAACTTCAAACTTAAGTGTAAGGGGTAATTTACTGAATTACTTGTCATGTTGGAGTTGTTGAACGCACTACATGCCAACATACATACCTGTGTCATGATGTGCAGCAGTGCAGGGACATACAATGTGTAGCAGACATGCAATGTGTACCACAAAATAAGCTGACCCCTGAACTCTGCTGGTATACTCCCCACATAGCACTATGGGAATGTACAGAAGACTCTCAATAATATTCTGTCAAAGTTGGTCCATCAATAATTTCATCTTACAGTAGTTTGTTCCATGCATTATAACATTTAGATAGTGAGGGACAACAATGATCCCACATTTGGGTATTAATAGCTATAATATGATAAATTTGAGCCCAAGACTTTGATGGTCCGGCATGAAATCACAAAATCTTGAATACAAAAGTCAGATTAAATATTTAAGCTAAATTTCTATCTTACCATCAATGACAGTGAAAATGTACTTCAAACCTGCACAATGCTTTAATGAAATATGCCATTGGGCGTCATTATGCGTTTGTGAAGTCCTGACAAATAACTTGTATCTTGTAGTGCTGCACTCATGCATCATGCTGACGCAGTTGAGTCATGCACTTCTGAAGGGTCAGCATGATGCACTGTGCAGCACTGGCAAGTTACTATTTGTTGTGACTGCATGAAATCATAAGGACAAATCATATTGCCTCTAAGCAACATGTCATTGAAGGGTTTCATCTAAAAATGATATATGATACATGGTGTGGCTTGCGCCTCAGTAAATAACACCTGGGTTAACCATCTGTAACAGGCTGGGTGTTGTTGCTTTATCATTGTACAACAACACCCAGCCGGTTACATGGTTAACCCAGGTGTGTCTTTTTTACTGAGGCACAAGCCTCACCATGTATTATATCATTTTTAGGTGTCATATTTTATCAATTGAGAGCCAAAAGCGGCACCCATACAACCCTTTATTCTTTTCAATTGTAATTTTGCAATCTCCTCGTTCACTTTCCTCAGCCCCACTCCCCCCTCCCATTGGATATGTGACACGATCTGTGAAAAAGGCCCTCAGTGCAGGGTGAACTAAAGGTCCTTTTCCCAGTACACGTCACATATGTTCTGCTGTCTATATACAATTTAATCTGATAGACACATTGCTTCTTTTAACATATATTTGTCAGGCTGGACAAAGGCCTGAAAGGGTGCCCTGGTTTTGCCTATCTTTGAAGGCAAATAAAGGAACCTGAGATAGAAAATTGGCACCTTTCTCCCCGAGATCATTATGCACCAATCTGCAACCTCATGCATCAGTCAAACAATTTAACAAGATTTTGCTACTATCGTGCTTGGTTGTTTTTTTTCTTGTCGGAGGTGACTCAGCCCATACCGACATCTCTCAGTTTGTTTAACACTGTTTCCTATCCAAAATGACTAAAGCTACCTTGAATTAAACCAAACATGATATTATTTCTCTTTGCTAATTTCAGGGTGATGACAAAGTTTGGGTCTCACTTTCCCCTTTAAATAACGCTCAATACAGACATATACTTATCATCAATAAGTGTTGTGTATTTTGAAACACAAAATACCATTTCAAGGGTTAAAATGGCTGTTCTCGGAAACAATTATTTTATAACTGTCCTGGAGAAATTCAACGCTGTGGTTCTAGGTTCTGCAGATCTGTGCCCTGAATTCAAATCAGTAATAAACTCAATCTATAGTGGGCTTTGTCACTTTGTGCATGGTAAGCCTTGTGTACTCACAGTTACGGTCCATGTAGCTTGCTGGTCATACACGGGTATGGTATTAAATCCATGTCATCTAACACAGTATGTGCCACAGCCATAACACACATGTAGATTTTCCATCACTTCCAAAATGGGTTCTTTAACTTTCATTTGGGTCCTGGATTCCAGGGTGGCATTGCAGGCACATATTTACACACAGATAACCCACTGCCAAACACATAGATTAACTTTCCTTAGATGTGATACTGGCTTTCAAGGTGGGTATATTACAGCTAGCCACATAAGTCTGCTGACATCTTTACACTCATATCACACTGTGAAGATTACGGGGCTATTCTCACATCTCCCAGATGGGTAAATCTGCAATAATGTTATATATGCGCAAATGATGCCTAGGAGAATATCGCTATGTAGGTTTCTTCTTTCACAGAATGGGTTTCATGAACCTAACTGCCACCTAGTGGATTACCTACAAGTGTTTGATATTCAAACAGGTGTGTTTAATGAGTAAAACCCTAAATTTGTTTAGACATATGGATTGAATGTGACTATAAGTCAATTATATACTACTCCCTCCCGCCCCAACACACATACACTCTGTCTGTCTAACTTAGTGCGGACAGCGCTGGAACTGGGCATAGCAGCATCCCTGTGCCCCAGATAGCCCTTGTTACGAGCGACCCTCGGTGCCTCACCTCACACTCCAAGCATCTTCTCTCAGAGGGGTCTGATTCAGAACGTTAGGCGGCATATCTTGATAATTATGACAGCCTTGGACATTACATTTGAATTGGGGGTTAAATGGACATATACTGTGTTATCCCCTTATATTTGGTCTACATTCTTCTATAATGATGTTACATTTAAAATGCCAAAACATTTTCCAGAGTTAAAACACAATGAATGCATCTAAACATTTTAATTTATTAATATGGTGGCATTTAAACATGTTTATCCAAACATGTTTAGAAATGAAAACATATTTAGAAGTAAAAGTGTTTAGAAATGACGGAGAGGAAAGTGTTTAGAGAAGTAAAACAAAATATTCACATTTGCTATCTAAACACTGTTTTATAGTGTACATTGCATGTATGGGACAAAAAATTTGATTTCGCTAGAAATGAGTGAGAATGTTCACAAATGATTCTTTGACTTCCTATCTTTTCCATTCCCTCTAATTCTATCCGATTTTGCTCTTACTGGATGTTGTTGCCCAAAATATGTTCATTTTCAAATAATTTATTTCCCCCTTTGAAAGTAAACTAGAAAAGCCCATAGTTTGGAGACATTGGATCCCTCTTTTGACCTGTTAACACCCATTGATGACATTTAGTTGCTGTCTATCCTCCAAATATATTACTTTGACAGTACTCGCTTTTGGGTTACAGTTAAGTAAGATTTCAAATTTGAAGAAAAATCAGATTTACCCACATAACATTGAAGCAACATTGATAACTGGTTGTCAATGCAGATTCAATATTTATTCAACAGTGATTGAATGTTGAACTGAATTTTGTGCCCAGTGGGTCTAACCCAGTGGGCACAGAACATTGAATCAACATTGATAGATGGTTGTCAATGTTGATCCAGTGTTGATTCAATGTTGATTCAACATGGAACTGAATTTTGTGCCCACTGGGCCTAAGTTCATGGAAACAACACCATTTTAAAGTGGTACATCATGTAGCACATTACACGTTATTAGTGCTGTTCTTAAGTGTCGTTTCTTTGTTCCCGTACCCCGAGTTTGGTGTCGGAATGTGCTGTCACCATGTTACTATGGCGACGTTGACACTGAGATCTATAAGCTGGGTTACATTTTCCCCGCGTTACTTCAAACAGAGCCTGCAGGTCCCCTTGGTGTTCGGTGGCTTCCCTTCAGGGTAATTAAAGGTTTAACTACAAACTTTGCGTTACTGCTATGAGGTCGTGGGAGGGGGGTCATTTTGTATGGCATACAATGGCTGTTTAATTTGACAAAGTGATCGATGGGTCTCAAAAATGTCTTTAGAAAACTGTGACGTAGGTCTAATTGTTGAACATACCCTTTTACTGGAGGGGTGGAGTGTGGTAGTAGGGTCCCTATATCCCATCTCATGTCCCATACCAGTAAGACCCAAAATGTCTGTGTCTCCGTGTAGATGCTGGGTTCTGTACCTCGCTGTGTAAGATAATACCATAGCACATGTATGTCCACTACCGACTTCCCTTTGTCCTTGCTTAGTTCATGATCGTTCACACCTTCACACACTGCTCCTTGGCCATATGTCATGCCACAGACAATGCTGGTGCCTTGTAGTTGTAAGTAGGTATCCCAGTAGGCCGCCACTGGCCGTGTCCTCGAGTGTATACTCACCAAAACACCTACTTTTAGAAATGGTCTTCTCTCCAAGCTATCTGGTGTATCACCTATCTAAAGTATCCTAGTGAAAGATCTAATGTATCCGCATCGCCCTGATGTATCAGGACAGCTGTATCCTGATGCTGAGTACCCCTACTGATGCTGTGAAGTTAGGTAAAAGTAGGAAAACTGGACCTTCTGTCAGTGAGAAGCCATGCAGCCCTAGAGGACACACTGTCTATATATTGATTTCGCTCCCACGCCATTAGAGATACAGTCTTAAGAGTTTTACCACTGTAATCAGGACACTCTGGGGGTCATTTTGAGGTATTATAAGTAGGGGTAGGCCTATTTTAAGTATTTTAAAATTCAAAAATATGAATTTTCGTTCAATTTTTGGCACCTTTTTGAAGTGCTATATATACATATTTGGGATCATTTGAAAGGTAATTCTCTGCTCTATGAGATGCACTAAAGAATAGGTTGATATGATTAATGGCGTAAGAGCGAAATTAGAATAAAGGGCTCAACCCCCTGACACCCTTGAATAAATACTGTCCTCACTCCCACACCATTAGTGAAACAGTCCCAGAAGGTGTACCTCTGTAAGCAGGGCATTCAGGGGGTCATTTTGAGGTATAACACGTGGAGATATGCCTATTTGAAGTATTTTAAAAATGAAAAAAACAAAAACTTTCAGGCAATTTTCGACAATTTTCAGCACTTTATTAAAAAGGTATATGCATACATTTGGGGTAATCTGAAAGATATTTCCTTGCTAAATGAGATGCACTAACTACATAGTTGATATGTTTAACGGCATAAGAGTGAGAGTAGAAAAAAGAGTCTAGCCCTTGCACCTGAGTCTAGGTCTGAAGGCTATATTGGCTATACATAGGTTATATATAGGTTTAATAACATATAATATCAATAGATATGACCCCTCAGTACACTCATACTTGATATTGCATACAAAGAAATTCAATTAGACATTTACATACCAATTTCAAACCCATTTGTATCCAGTATAAAAAAGCACAATATCAGGATCTGTAAATCATTATGTAATTGCCCTAAAAGTTACATGATTATGTTGTTTTCTTATGGGAATAGTATAAATGGGTTGATATTAAAAGTTTGATTCCGGGGTCAAGAAGAAATGTTGTGCTAAGATGCTATAAAGTAGCCCTATATCAGTGATATTTCAGCAATTTCAAGGAATTTCATGATTTTCATCAGATAACTCAGTATTATGCAATAGTTTAAAAAGGTAAAAATTTCCTGGAATCGATGTATACCATATAGACCTATGCCCATATAAGAATTCAACTTGATATATACAACAACAGTTGTGTGGTGTTGATTTGGAGGCTAGCCATTTTCACTGTTCAGGGACAATTGGACAACTAGTGTTTACCTCATTTTTGAATGATAATTGTGAAGTTAACCTTGGTTATTGAGACCAGGAAAAAAATAAGCACAGTCTCCATTACCTATAGAAAGGATTCCCAGAGAACCAATGGGATATCTGATATGTTGGTCAAATGGGATGCTACCAAACTTATGTGATTCACCCATTTCTGTGAAAGATCCATGAGAACATTTGTAATATATCACACTTTTGAGGGTCTGTAAAAATAAAAGTTCAAGTTTGCATGTATTGATTCTTAATTGTGTGAAGGAGATATATACTGCAATCAGGGATTAAGCATTTTTACTTACCTATCAATTTTCTCAGGGATTTCAGTGTGCTTGTAACATGCCTGCATAATCCAGGTGAGACCAAGCTCTGAAATTGGCTAAGTCCAAACCACACTTTTACATTTTCAAATGGCTCCCAAATCCAAACCGCTTGACCGATTTGTTTGATATTTGAACTGCTTTCATCTTTTATCATGATCTACCCATCTGACCAGTTTCCATATGTGCAACAATGATATCTGAAAATCACCTGGGATACCTATTGTAAGGGGACCTCTTAACCCTTTAAGGACAGCATGATACCTTAATGCATCATATCCTTGGTCGTCATGATGCATGAACGCAGCCCTGGCAACTGACTCACTAGTGCTGCATTCATGCATCATGCTGACCTCATGAGGTTGAGACACTCCTAAAATCTCGGTATGATGTACCAATGCAGCATCGGCGAGTTACTCACCGGGGCTGCATTGGTGCATCATGACAAATGTCATCCTTTAGCAAAATTCATCCTTAAAGGGTTAACATGCATTTAATGGCCCCAGCTATAGATTAAGATCAAGAGAAATATTTGAAACGGACGCAGCTATAGACTTAGACTGTGAGTAAGGAATAGTTAATGAGGGAGTGCATGTACGTTACCCTTTTAGGGGGAAATCAATGCCGAAATCACCTTTGACTGCAAATCAAAGCAGACGCATATGTACAATAGTTTGACATGCATGTCATCATACCGTTAGTCCATCAAGCACTGGGTTCTGGGCACTCCCCAGCTATGTTCACAACGTGAAGGTTAAGACTTCAAGTCTTAGAACATCGATCTTGTGCCAGTGAATTCATCCAAGTGCAGACAGAAAGATCCAAGATGATCGAGATGTGTCTATAATCACGGTTTACAGGGCAATGGGGATGGACAGCTCTTAGTCAGGTGAGTACATTGATAATCTAAATGCTCCGGGCCTTAGTCTGCACTGGCTATCAGAGGTAAGTCATAGGGATATTGGTCAAAATGACGAACTGACATTAAGAAGTAACTAAGGCTTAACAAAATGTAACCCAGGCCTTTCCCTAAAAAACGTATCCTAATACTCATAGGAATGGAATAACTAAGGTGGGTTGGTCACTACTGACTATACATGATAGTATTAGGGGAGATCCAAAAATAACCAAGTTTACAGATTTCTGTGTATTAATGACAATAATTAACTGAGGAACAATTTTCTATTTCTAACTATCAAGGGGATCAGATTCACTGATATCGCTTAAGTGCTATTTCTTGCAAGTATCTAATTATGAAGAGAGAGAATTAGAGAGTGGAGGGATGGAGGGAGGGATGGAGGGAAGGAGGGAGGGAGGGAGGGAGGGAGAGAGGGAGGGGGAGGGGTGAGAGAGAGAGGGAGAGGGAGAGAAAGAGAGAGAGAGAGAGAGAGAGAGAGAGAGAGAGAGAGAGAGAGAGAGAGAGAGAGAGAGAGAGAGAGAGAGAGAAGGGAGAGAGAGAAAGAGCAGTCTGATACATCCCAGCAAACTGTTGTGACTCGTGGCCATCCTGAGTGAGTTCCTCACTTATGTGCTAGATGAAATAAAACTGAGTGATGTGTCACCATCAATCACTCAGCATCACAATAACAATAGGGGGGTCATTACTAGGGATGGCCATGCTGGTGATCACTCAGCATCACCAGGGATGGCCACGTTGGTGGTCACTCAGCATCACCAGGGATGGCCATGCTAGTGATCACTCAGCATCATCAGGTACATTGACCAATAAGCACTGAGGCAGGGGGAGGGGGGTTATTTTATTCTTCTCTTGGCAATGATGAATACTTCAAGTCCTTGTGGGAGTGTCGGTTTAAATATGAGCAAACATAATGGATTATTATGAAGGAACACAGTGTACATGACAAGGTTATAAAACTGTTAAAATGTTACTTTGAAAGTGAGATTCCCCTTTTATCATTAAACAATTATGTTATACATATATAAGAATATGACAATACAAGTTAGGCAAAGAAAGTGCCAAAAACTACTACAGAACTTACCAATAAACGTGCCATTCCAGGCAGTGAATATAGTTCCTACCTTTAATTATGAAAATAGCAAAGTAGAATATATTAAAGAAAAATAGAGACATAAAATAGGCAAGAACAGTTGCTATAGAACCTCACAGTTGCTGTAGAACCTCACATCTGTTCTCCTTGCCAGTCGTTGTGAACGCTAGAAGTTTCCACTGAGACAAAGAAATTTGAAATGGACCAATCAGAACTCAGGAAACCAGGATGTGTGTGACCGTGATTGATCATGCGCCATCCTGAGTGAGACTCACCACGAGTGGCGCCTAGTCACTCAGTGAGTGAGAATCATGTTGGCAACTGTGAGTGATGATATGCCATGCCGAGTGAGAGCTGCCATGTTGGTCAGACAACGAAAGTTCCCCTTTTATCACTCAATGCAAGAATGTTTTACCATAGTGTTGAGAATCCTTACTTGTTACTCATTATTGTATGATACCATGATGGTTATTGGATATCATACTTTCCTATTCTTGTTAGAGCAAGGCTGATCAATGTCTATAAACTATGTGAAATGTAGATAATTTTATTTCAGTGTAAAGTCCCACAGACAAAGACATTTCTTATTTTCTGTCTTAAATCTTAATCTAAAATCATATTGTTGGCTATCATGATGTGTACATTTTCATAATGATTATAACCATGTAAAAATCTGGTCCATATGTGCGATAATATTAATGAAATGAACATCATCTTCTATTCCCCCTCTGCAAAAAACAAGCAGTATACCTCCAATGCTAATATCCTGATGATGCTGAGTGAGCTCACCACAGTTGGGAAATGAGTGATGAGTCGCCATGATAAGTGAGACCCACCAGGAGTGTCCCATTGTCACTCAGTGTGTGCTCACCACAGTGGCGAGATGAGTGATAAGTCACTATGCTGAGTAAGACTCACCAGCAGTGGGACATTGTCACTCAATCTGTGATCACTCAAATAGTAGTCACCATGCATCACCAGTCATGGCGATGGATCACCCGACTTTGTTTGGAGAGGCCAATGGGGTGTAAATGTGGGTTTGGACCTAAATATGTCGGGAAAGTTGGTTAGCTAGTTGGCAGGTTTCCTTAGACCCTAGATAACAGCTAAGATATTTCAAAGGTGCTGGTGATGGAATCTATATGCAGTGTGCTGAGTGGAGGTAGAAAGCATGCTCCTACGATTTTACTAAGGTATGGCTCTTCTATATTCCACACTACAAAGACATAGTGTGAGATGGACAGTCATTTGATCTGCTGTATCTTATTTTATAACAAGGCAGATTTAAATTTCTAGACCTAACTTTTGAACTGATAATGATAAACATCAATTTTGAAAACTGCCTGATTCTTTGGCATCAGGCCGTTGTGAAGATAGTCTCCCATCACCCCCCCCCCCCTTCACTCTGCTGCCAGACGCAGGGTAATGGTGCATTTACATGGTGAAAAACTTTTTTTGGGGGGGGGGCAAAATCTCTTTTAAATTTTTTGTATAATCTAACCAAAAATGACCCTCTAGAATAGTCCGCACCCCTATTTATTCAAATCCTGAATCTGCCAGATTTCACAAAGTGCACTTGGAGTTTTGTTGTGGTCCTGGGATGGGACTTAAGTGTTTTTTTTTAAAGATTTTTATTAAGGTTATATCCAGTATAGTGTGTAAATACACACAACCAGAATCTAGGCTCGGTTAAAAACCGATTTACAGCCTAGTCCTTCTTTTGTTATTTTCCCTATCTGTCTGCTCTAAATACTATAGGTGTATGGCGATCATATATATAAAGATCTATGCATTACAAACAAATTATACAGTACAAGATAACCTGAAATTCGACACAGCTGTCTTGGGGAGTGGTTTGGTGGGGGGGGGGAATGATAGGATGGGGCGACAAGGGGGGGGTTGTGGGGGGGGGGGGTTTGGTGGGTAGGGGGGAGGACGATAAGGGTGTGGGGGTGTGGGCGGTGTGCTGTGTCGATTTACCATATTGGGTCTGATAATATCGATAGCAATGATAACATTACATACATTATTCTCTTTGTACAACTTATACATCAACATGGTGTATATAACTTGACATGATAAGTCTAGTAATATTTACTAATACTGCTCACCTGGGTTGATAATATAACAAGCAGGGTGGTCGCGCTTTATCATAATACAATATTTACCAAAGTCTTTTTCAAGGGTATATTCCTTTTGT